>CM050168.1:222063475-222290975 GCA_027410445.1 Discoglossus pictus | reverse complement strand
CTCACCAGTGCAAACCCAAGTGGAATCTGAGGAGGCTGCCAATGCTGGAGGCTCACAGAGGTCAACAGAATCTCCGTCCACCAGACATCAAATAAGACTCTTGGCACTGAGGAGGCACCAGGATAAATGTGTATCCACCATGTCCAATAACTCTGATTCAGACGATAATGCATGTGAGACTGAAGCAGAGAGTGATCCCATTCCTCGTCCTCGGTCCCCGAGTCCTGAAGAGGATTCTTCCAGCATCAGTAGTAGTGACGAAGATGACACACTTAATGATCGGCGTGCTTCTATGCGGCAGCGCAATGCACTAAGGAGACAGCAGAAAATACAGAGCCAGGAAAAAGCTAAAATGAGCACTGAAAATGCAGCAGCTGTTATTGGTGAGGATGTATATGATTACCCACAGATAATACTACATGAACTCTCAACATCTGCAGAATCCTCCCCTGGGAGAAGAAGTCCTAGTGAAGCAGAGAGGAAATCGTCTCTCTGTTCAAGCATTGATTCCGTAGAGAGGAAAATATACAAAGCATATAAATGGTTGCAGTATTCCTACATATCCTATTCTAAAGGTCGAGATGGAGAATCCTCCAATGCAGTTGGGGAGTGGGAGGAAGGTCGTCCTGGGACCAGTGGAAGAAGTAGCACGTTGCCACCAGTAAAGGAAACCGATGGTCTAAATATTACTCCACAAGATGGCAATGATGATCCTCCTGAAGATCTCTTTAAACAGACTGTGCACCCAGATACCTTACTTGAAAATATACATAGCTGCCCAGGAGATAAGCAACTTTGTTTGGAAGAAACTGAAAACCCTTCCCAAGAAACTGGTTCTTTGAATCCACCATTAGAGGCTAAAAAACTGAATGGAGCAGCCCACCACAAAGAGCTCGCTGCCTGTTTTGAAGACTCATGTGAACAACATGGACTCGGTTTTCTGCAAAAAGGCAGCCAAAATGACCAAAGGGGTCTAGATCACAACTCTCTTTTATCAAGGAGGGAATCCTTCTCTCCTCTCCTCATAGACACTTTTGTTGGCCAGAATGAAGAGTCGGCAGTGGTAGAGAGTGATACCTCCTACCCTCACCAGAGCAATGGACACTTATACCCTCCTCTGTCTGTCTGTAATAGCAATGGGCAGAGTTGTAGGGAGCCAGTGAATTCTGTGGTCTGCTCACATACACACACCAGTCAGGGTAGTGTCACACAGCCACAGCATACAGACTTGTCTTTAATAGAAAAGGACTCTAGTGTTAACCACAGCAAGGACTTGACAGATCATGTGGGCAGTAGGGGATCCCCAACTTCTGGGGGAGTGAAAAGAAACAGAGAAGACTATGAAGCATCAGACAGTTCTTCAGATAAGAAAATGAAAATTTAAGACTTCTTGTTTAATTTCATTAATACACTTGAGTACTTAAAGGTATACATTCTGAGTCCGAAAGACGTGTGTCTTTTTGTATGTGATTTTCTAAGCTAGAAGTGGCCAAGTCCAGTCCGTTGGAGGCAAGGATGGTAGTATATCTTTTCCTGAAAACATTTTGATAAATGCAAATATCCATCACAATGCAGTTTAAAGGGGCAGTGGTTGAATAACACATGCTTATTGCAGCAAGAGATAGAACATGCACCAGCTCTAGCCATGGTCATGGTCTTCTACTTACTACAAGTTCTCATTCTACGGTAACCAGGGGTGCAATGATTGAATACCGCCTGTTTATTGCAGCATGGGATAGAACATGCATTAACTCTAGCAAGTAGAGGACTATGACCTTGGCTAAGGTTTATGCGTGTTCTATATCATGCTGCAATAAACGGGCGTTATTCAATTATTGCACCCCTAGTTACCGCAGGATGAGAACTTGTAGCAAGTAGAGGACCATGACCATGGCTACACTTTATCATTCATTCCTAATTTAATGGGGGATAGTGCTAAGATACCTCTCTCAACCACTGGCTAATCAACATGTTTAAGCAGAAAGAGCCTGTGGACTGGACTTTGTCACTGAGCTTTAAATTATTCTTAATTACCATTTACTTTATTGGCTCTGTTTGCACTAAGGAAAAGCTTTGTGAATTCAGGCAATTTTTATCTGTCTTAATCATAGAGTGACTCAATATTTGGCTTTTTTGCTTCCCACTCATACTGTTGTCTCTAGCAAATTCCCAGAAGCCCTGGCAGGACTCCACTTAAGTATTGTTGTATAACCAGGTAAAGGAGACCTCCTATTTACCTTGTCCTAACAAACAAACAAACATGACTAATGGTCTTACTCTGTATATTACCAAAGTCAACAGAAATTCTGGTGATCGTACGTTTTACGGACTGTGGCTAGAGAAGCGAGGAATGATCCAGCCGATTAAAACAAAGCTTATTTTCTCTCCATCTCATGTGTGGGTTAATTTCTCTTATCTGTCCTCACATCTTTATGCATCTTATGTAAGTCTAAATTTGTCAACAGGGTAACACGAGAGAAGATTTAAAAGTGCTCTGCCATGCAATTAAAAGCTCATGTTTACATTTCAAATGTTTTCTGTATGAAAAATGAGTGGCCTTTAGTGTAGAAAAGTTACATTGCACATCAAGTTTGTAAAATATATATAAAAGTCACAAGAGAGTCTTCATTTTAGCAAATATCCAAGCTGAGATGGATGTCTCCAATACTTCCTGTTGGCTTTGATCCCGGGTGTAATTGCTCTGCTAGGCTAGCGAATTGCCTGTCAATAAAATTGTAAGGCAGGTAATGCTGTTTGCCACACAATGTAAGTCTTTAGGTCGTCTGAGCACCTTTGGCGCTTATTGCGAGTCTCTACCCTTGTGTACTTTTGCTCCTCTGATCACCCTCGGCGCTCATTGTGCGCCTCTTCCCTTCTCTTTTTATATTTTTTGTGTGTGTGTGTGTGTATATATATATATATATATATATATATATATATATATATATATATATATATATATATTTTTATTTTTATTTTTTATAATAATTAAATAATAAATTAATATACTTTACCTATTTGTAATCAATATCCTGAAGAGCTAACAATCTGTTTTGATTTTCCTGCAGCATACAATGTACATTTGGACTGTTGCTGAGGTGTAAGTGTCAGCAATGTGGCAAATGTTCAGTATAAATAGGCTGCGTGCGGGAGGGCAAACCGTTTGTTTAGTTGTGTAAAGCGCCATTTTAGAATGGTAATGTTATTAGTTGCAAGTTCGTGTTGTAAAATGGTGGCGAATGTGTATGTGTTAGCCTAGTTTGTAACCGTGTATTTTGTACCTCATACGTTCCTGGGTAAAACTTATGTGCCCGGCGGTGTTTAGCGTGGTTAGGGGTCGTGAAGCCTCATTTTCGCTTTCTTCGTACGCCATTTTTCTTGTCGCTTAGGCGATTTTCGAGTGTCTAAACTCTGCAAATTGTGTGTAAATTCTCGTGCAACCTCACTCCGACATCCTGGCTGTCCCCCCGTGGTGTGTGTGTGGTGTTTTTTTTTCGTTTTTTTTTTCTTTGTGTTTTGTATGTGCTGTTCGGTCGTTAACTTCGTATTTTTTTGACCTAGCAACAACCCGTAATGCTCACAACTATAACTATATATGTGATCGGCTTTTAGTATTTTTCACATTGTCCCTCCCTGCACATGGTCAGAAGCAGGAAGCCACACTTGAAACTGCAAATCTTGCTTGCCTTAACCCCTCATGCATTGGACAGGAAGGGTTGTTGTCACCATCTTCAATACACTAGTACAAGTGGCAAAATGCTTTTATACTTATGGTTTACACAGCTAATATTGGTAGTTGGACAGTTCCCAAATGTGACATTTCCCCTAAATTACAGAGGGCTTGTTTTCTCCTCCGCATTCCCATTATCTAAGAGAAATAGAGACAGTGAGCATTGCAGATCTCTGGATTTTACAGCAACCTTATGTTTTTATCTCCTTTCTTTTGCATGTAAAGCTAGATAAGAAAGCACAGATGATGGACTCTCTGTGAGTCTTTGTTTACGCTTCCTCACTAGGGTCCTCTATAGCTTCCTTTTTTTTGATATTGTTAAGACTAGCGTGGCATAAACACACTTCCTTTTTATCCTTTTTTTTTTTGTATTGCTTTAGTGTTTGTGTCCTTAATATAATTTATTTGTCATATGTAAAATGTTTTGTAATATATTAAACATGTTCTTTTAAATGCACAGTACACTTGGGACTAGAACAGCATTTTAAGGACAACTACAAGGCGAAAGTCTGTCACCATCTAATTACTGTTTGTTCTACAATTAGATGTAGCATGGAAGTACAATATTACTGCACCACAGAAAGTGAGGAGGGGCTCTCTAGAGCGATGAAGCAGTCTTTGCACCATGTCCACCCTATGAACATGGTAGGCGACATCTTATGCATTGCTTGGAGTTCAGATGTTCCCACATATAGATCTCCATTACATCCCCTGCATCACAATCCTCTTGCTCAGTCTTTTGAGGCCAGGACTGTCCATGTGGGCTGATCTTAGACTGCACTCCAGTCAAATACCTTCTAAACTGTTTAAAGAAACCCCAGTGGTCAGTTGTTTTATATATGGTCTTTTGAATAATTCATCTTGAAACTGTGCAAAATGTTTTCTAGAAAGTTAGTTGTAGATGTCAAACTCACACTGTATCGATATATACTTCCTGTTCCAGCAATGTCACCTCTCACTCAAAGTTGATAATTAGAAACCAAAATGGTAGATGCCACAGCTTCAAAATTGCATATGAAAATGTATATTTTAGAGGCGGTTTTATTTTCTATGCTACAACTGTTCTTTAAAATAGTTTGTATTATCAATATCTACATGGTCTAAATATGGGGCACAGTTACCAATATGTAGCTATTCCAGCGAGTGACAGGGCTACAATATGGGGCACAGTTACCAATATGTAGGTATTCCAGCAAGTGACATGGCTACAATATGGGGCACAGTTACCAATATGTAGGTATTCCAGCGAGTGACATGGCTACAATATGGGGCACAGTTACCAATATGTAGGTATTCCAGCGAGTGACATGGCTACAATATGGGGCACAGTTACCAATATGTAGGTATTCCAGCGAGTGACATGGCTATAATATGGGGCACATTTACCAATATGTAGGTATTCCAGCGAGTGACAGGGCTACAATATGGGGCACAGTTACCAATATGTAGGTATTCCAGCGAGTGACATGGCTACAATATGGGGCACAGTTACCAATATGTAGGTATTCCAGCGAGTGACATGGCTACAATATGGGGCACAGTTACCAATATGTAGGTATTCCAGCGACTGACATGGCTACAATATGGGGCACAGTTACCAATATGTAGGTATTCCAGCGAGTGACAGAGCTACAATATGGGGCACAGTTACCAATATTTAGGTATTCCATCGAGTGACAGAGCTACAATATGGGGCACAGTTACCAATATGTCGGTATTCCAGCGAGTGACATGGCTACAATATGGGGCACAGTTACCAATATGTAGGTATTCCAGCGAGTGACAGGGCTACAATATGGGGCACAGTTACCAATATTTAGGTATTGCAGCGAGTGACAGGGCTACAATATGGGGCACAGTTACCAATATTTAGGTATTCCAGCGAGTGACAGAGCTACAATATGGGGCACAGTTACCAATATGTAGGTATTCCAGCGAGTGACAGAGCTACAATATAGGGCACAGTTACCAATATGTAGGTATTCCAGCGAGTGACAGGGCTACAATATGGGGCACAGTTACCAATATTTAGCTATTCCAGCGAGTGACAGGGCTACAATATGGGGCACAGTTACCAATATTTAGCTATTCCAGCGAGTGACATGGCTACAATATGGGGCACAGTTACCAATATTTAGCTATTCCAGCGAGTGACAGAGCTACAATATGGGGCACAGTTACCAATATGTAGGTATTCCAGCGAGTGACATGGCTACAATATGGGGCACAGTTACCAATATTTAGGTATTCCAGCGAGTGACAGGGCTACAATATGGGGCACAGTTACCAATATGTAGGTATTCCAGCGAGTGACAGGGCTACAATATGGGGCACAGTTACCAATATGTAGGTATTCCAGCGAGTGACAGGGCTACAATATGGGGCACAGTTACCAATATGTAGGTATTCCAGCAAGTGACAGGGCTACAATATGAGGCACAGTTACCAATATGTAGATATTCCAGCGAGTGACAGGGCTACAATATGGGGCACAGTTACCAATATGTAGGTATTGCAGCGAGTGACAGGGCTACAATATGGGGCACAGTTACCAATATGTACGTATTCCAGCGAGTGACAGAGCTACAATATGGGGCACAGTTACCAAAATTTAGGTATTCCAGCGAGTGACAGGGCTACAATATGGGGCACAGTTACCAATATGTAGGTATTCCAGCAAGTGACAGGGCTACAATATGGGGCACAGTTACCAATATGTAGGTATTCCAGCGAGTGACAGGGCTACAATATGGGGCACAGTTACCAATATTTAGGTATTCCAGCGAGTGACAGAGCTACAATATGGGGCACAGTTACCAATATGTAGGTATTCCAGCGAGTGACAGGGCTACAATATGGGGCACAGTTACCAATATTTAGCTATTCCAGCGAGTGACAGGGCTACAATATGGGGCACAGTTACCAATATTTAGCTATTCCAGCGAGTGACATGGCTACAATATGGGGCACAGTTACCAATATTTAGCTATTCCAGCGAGTGACAGAGCTACAATATGGGGCACAGTTACCAATATGTAGGTATTCCAGCGAGTGACATGGCTACAATATGGGGCACAGTTACCAATATTTAGGTATTCCAGCGAGTGACAGGGCTACAATATGGGGCACAGTTACCAATATGTAGGTATTCCAGCGAGTGACAGGGCTACAATATGGGGCACAGTTACCAATATGTAGGTATTCCAGCGAGTGACAGGGCTACAATATGGGGCACAGTTACCAATATGTAGGTATTCCAGCAAGTGACAGGGCTACAATATGAGGCACAGTTACCAATATGTAGATATTCCAGCGAGTGACAGGGCTACAATATGGAGCACAGTTACCAATATGTAGGTATTCCAGCGAGTGACAGAGCTACAATATGGGGCACAGTTACCAATATGTAGCTATTCCAGCGAGTGACAGGGCTACAATATGGGGCACAGTTACCAATATTTAGGTATTCCAGCGAGTGACATGGCTACAATATGGGGCACAGTTACCAATATGTAGGTATTCCAGCGAGTGACAGGGCTACAATATGGGGCACAGTTACCAATATGTAGGTATTGCAGCGAGTGACAGGGCTACAATATGGGGCACAGTTACCAATATGTACGTATTCCAGCGAGTGACAGAGCTACAATATGGGGCACAGTTACCAAAATTTAGGTATTCCAGCGAGTGACAGGGCTACAATATGGGGCACAGTTACCAATATGTAGGTATTCCAGCAAGTGACAGGGCTACAATATGGGGCACAGTTACCAATATGTAGGTATTCCAGCGAGTGACAGGGCTACAATATGGGGCACAGTTACCAATATTTAGGTATTCCAGCGAGTGACAGAGCTACAATATGGGGCACAGTTACCAATATGTAGGTATTCCAGCAAGTGACAGGGCTACAATATGGGGCACAGTTACCAATATGTAGGTATTCCAGCGAGTGACAGGGCTACAATATGGGGCACAGTTACCAATATTTAGGTATTCCAGCGAGTGACATGGCTACAATATGGAGCACAGTTACCAATATTTAGGTATTCCAGCGAGGTGACAGAGCTACAATATGGGGCACAGTTACCAATATTTAGGTATTCCAGCGAGTGACATGGCTACAATATGGGGCACAGTTACCAATATTTAGGTATTCCAGCGAGTGACATGGCTACAATATGGGGCACAGTTACCAATATTTAGGTATTCCAGCGAGTGACAGGGCTACAATATGGGGCACAGTTACCAATATGTAGGTATTCCAGCGAGTGACAGGGCTACAATATGGGGCACAGTTACCAATATGTAGGTATTCCAGCGAGTGACAGGGCTACAATATGGGGCACAGTTACCAATATGTAGATATTCCAGCGAGTGACAGGGCTACAATATGGGGCACAGTTACCAATATTTAGGTATTCCAGCGAGTGACAGGGCTACAATATGGGGCACAGTTACCAATATTTAGGTATTCCAGCGAGTGACAGGGCTACAATATGGGGCACAGTTACCAATATGTACGTATTCCAGCGAGTGACAGGGCTACAATATGGGGCACAGTTACCAATATGTACGTATTCCAGCGAGTGACATGGCTACAATATGAGGCACAGTTACCAATATGTAGGTATTCCAGCGAGTGACAGAGCTACAATATGAGGCACAGTTACCAATATGTAGGTATTCCAGCGAGTGACAGGGCTACAATATGGGGCACAGTTACCAATATGTACGTATTCCAGCGAGTGACATGGCTACAATATGAAGCACAGTTACCAATATGTAGGTATTCCAGCATGTGACAGGGCTACAATATGGGGCACAGTTACCAATATGTAGGTATTACAGCGTGTGACAGAGCTACAATATGGGGCACAGTTACCAATATGTAGGTATTCCAGCGAGTGACAGGGCTACAATATGGGGCACAGTTACCAATATGTAGGTATTCCAGCGAGTGACAGGGCTACAATATGGGGCACAGTTACCAATATGTAGGTATTCCAGCGAGTGACATGGCTACAATATGGGGCACAGTTACCAATATGTAGGTATTCCAGCGAGTGACAGGGCTACAA
The DNA here is from genome assembly GCA_027410445.1 of Discoglossus pictus. Taxonomy (NCBI): domain Eukaryota; kingdom Metazoa; phylum Chordata; class Amphibia; order Anura; family Alytidae; genus Discoglossus; species Discoglossus pictus. The sequence continues at coordinate 222,282,164 of CM050168.1, read as the reverse complement.
TATGGGGCACAGTTACCAATATTTAGGTATTCCAGCGAGTGACAGGGCTACAATATGGGGCACAGTTACCAATATGTAGGTATTCCAGCGAGTGACATGGCTACAATATGGGGCACAGTTACCAATATGTAGGTATTCCAGCGAGTGACAGAGCTACAATATGGGGCACAGTTACCAATATGTAGGTATTCCAGCGAGTGACAGAGCTACAATATGGGGCACAGTTACCAATATGTAGGTATTCCAGCGAGTGACAGGGCTACAATATGGGGCACAGTTACCAATATGTAGGTATTCCAGCGAGTGACAGAGCTACAATATGGGGCACAGTTACCAATATGTAGGTATTCCAGCGAGTGACATGGCTACAATATGGGGCACAGTTACCAATATGTAGGTATTCCAGCGAGTGACAGGGCTGCAATATGGGGCACAGTTACCAATATGTACGTATTCCAGCGAGTGACAGGGCTACAATATGGGGCACAGTTACCAATATGTAGGTATTCCAGCGAGTGACAGGGCTACAATATGAGGCACAGTTACCAATATGTAGATATTCCAGCGAGTGACAGGGCTACAATATGGGGCACAGTTACCAATATGTAGGTATTCCAGCAAGTGACAGGGCTACAATATGGGGCACAGTTACCAATATGTAGCTATTCCAGCGAGTGACAGGGCTACAATATGGGGCACAGTTACCAATATGTAGGTATTCCAGCGAGTGACAGGGCTACAATATGGGGCACAGTTACCAATATGTACGTATTCCAGCGAGTGACAGAGCTACAATATGGGGCACAGTTACCAATATGTAGGTATTCCAGCGAGTGACAGAGCTACAATATGGGGCACAGTTACCAATATGTAGGTATTCCAGCGAGTGACAGAGCTACAATATGGGGCACAGTTACCAATATGTAGGTATTCCAGCGAGTGACAGGGCTACAATATGGAGCACAGTTACCAATATGTAGGTATTCCAGCGAGTGACAGGGCTACAATATGGGGCACAGTTACCAATATGTAGGTATTCCAGCGAGTGACATGGCTACAATATGGGGCACAGTTACCAATATGTAGATATTCCAGCGAGTGACAGGGCTACAATATGGGGCACAGTTACCAATATTTAGGTATTCCAGCGAGTGACAGGGCTACAATATGGGGCACAGTTACCAATATGTACGTATTCCAGCAAGTGACATGGCTACAATATGGGGCACAGTTACCAATATGTAGGTATTCCAGCGAGTGACAGGGCTACAATATGGGGCACAGTTACCAATATTTAGGTATTCCAGCGAGTGACATGGCTACAATATGGGGCACAGTTACCAATATGTAGATATTCCAGCGAGTGACAGGGCTACAATATGGGGCACAGTTACCAATATGTAGGTATTCCAGCGAGTGACAGGGCTACAATATGGGGCACAGTTACCAATATTTAGGTATTCCAGCAAGTGACAGGGCTACAATATGGGGCACAGTTACCAATATGTAGATATTCCAGCGAGTGACAGGGCTACAATATGGGGCACAGTTACCAATATTTAGGTATTCCAGCGAGTGACATGGCTACAATATGGGGCACAGTTACCAATATGTAGGTATTCCAGCGAGTGACAGGGCTACAATATGGGGCACAGTTACCAATATGTAGGTATTCCAGCGAGTGACAGGGCTACAATATGGGGCACAGTTACCAATATTAAGTATTCCAGCGAGTGACATGGCTACAATATGGGACACTGTCACCAATATTTAGGTATTCCAGCGAGTGACATGGCTACAATATGGAGCACAGTTACCAATATTTAGGTATTCCAGCGAGTGACAGGGCTACAATATGGGGCACAGTTACCAATATTTAGGTATTCCAGCGAGTGACAGGGCTACAATATGGGGCACAGTTACCAATATGTAGGTATTCCAGCGAGTGACAGGGCTACAATATGGGGCACAGTTACCAATATGTAGGTATTCCAGCGAGTGACATGGCTACAATATGGGGCACAGTTACCAATATGTAGGTATTCCAGCGAGTGACAGAGCTACAATATGGGGCACAGTTACCAATATGTAGGTATTCCAGCGAGTGACAGGGCTACAATATGGGGCACAGTTACCAATATGTAGGTATTCCAGCGAGTGACATGGCTACAATATGGGGCACAGTTACCAATATGTAGGTATTCCAGCGAGTGACATGGCTACAATATGGGGCACAGTTACCAATATGTAGGTATTCCAGCGAGTGACATGGCTACAATATGGGGCACAGTTACCAATATGTAGGTATTCCAGCGAGTGACATGGCTACAATATGGGGCACAGTTACCAATATGTAGGTATTCCAGCGAGTGACATGGCTACAATATGGGGCACAGTTACCAATATTTAGCTATTCCGGCGAGTGACAGGGCTACAATATGGGGCACAGTTACCAATATTGAAGGCATTACAGCACGAGACGGGGTTAAAATATGGGTTACAGTTTTCTCCAAATAAAGATTTCAATTTTCAGTTGTAGGGAAAGAGTAGAAATAAATCCAGCAGTAATTGTGTTGTCGTCCTTGGATCCTCTTCACAATGGTAATGTAATTTATAAATATTGCAGAACGTGGGCCTTTATTGCTGAGAAAATGGCATCAAAGGGCTAATGGATAATATTTGTTTCAAGTGTAATAATGTCTGTTTTTAGCCGCAAAGGTACAAACTGACATAGAGGGATGGTGTTGTTATATTGATATTTACTTAAAAGTTCTGGAAGCTATACCTTCCAGTGGTCCTTCAAGTTAAAGGATGTTTTTTCTATTCAATCTTTTGAAAAACAAGAATTGTTATTTAGAAGGTCCTGGAAATGACCCAGAGGTCTTTGTCATTAATATCAATCTGTACCAAGTGGAAGATGGAGTGTCCTAAACAAGGATTTTATGGATCTAGGAAACAAGTTTAGTTTGTATCTTTAGAGATATACCCAGTGCCACGTGATAGCCTAGAAAGACAGGAGGAGCTTATGGAATATAATATGTGGCTTACAAAGTGGTGTGTTTGGTATTGACTTCTTTCTCGGGTACAATCTCTATAGAAGTGATGGCTTGCACATTAATGACGAGGGTGCTTCTGTGGGGTAGTAAGGTTTTTGGAAGTTTAAACTAGTAGGTGGGGATTGAAACTAGATCAAAATAATGGGGTAGAACATGTAGCTTGGGGAAGGGATGAATGAACTACTCATTGCAGTGGAGAAGGGGAGGAAGTAGTATGGTCAATAGATAGGTCTTGCTAAGTAACTTAAATACAGTGTATTTTAAACCTGAAGGGTCATAGCAACATAAAGTGTATGTCTTCTAATGGGTGAGAATTATGGGCTAGAATCATTGGCAGTAAGTGAGAAATGGGCATTACTCAAAAGTGGTGGGATGACTCTCATGACTGGACTGATAACTTGGATGGTTATAACCTATTTAGGAATGATATGGCAATGGTAGAAGAGGAGGAGGGGTCTGTCTGTATGTTAATCCTGCTTTAAACCTATAGTCAGAGAAGATACTGTATGTATGGCGGAGCTAGTCATAATTGTGAAGCCTTGTGGATAACAATAGTCGCCAGAAAAATCCTGGATAAAAATATATTGTAGGTACATGCTATAAACCCCAAATGTAAGTGAGAGTAAGGAAATGGTAATTCTTGCTACAAACTGGGAGTTTTAAAGAACCATTCCACTATGAAATAAAAGAGCATAAATAATTTAAATGTTTTAACTGTTGAACTCTGGTGGCATCCATGGTATATAGGTGAAAGCATTGTATGAAAGAGGGTGTTTACATTTTTAGAGAGATAGGGTTGCATTTCCTGAAGTAAGGAGTAGGCTTCTGGACCACTGATGGAGAAAGGGTGTGGTGTCAATCCCCTATAAAGTATTGGTCCTATTAGGATAGTTGCATGTGAGGTATCGTCCTGCATAATATTGGCCCTGTTACCACAGCTCTATTTGAGATATCGTCCTGTACAATACTGGCCCTATTACCACAGCTCTACATAAGGTATCGTCCTGTATAATATTGTCCCTGTTAGCACAGCTCTACGTGAGGTATTGTCCTGTATCATATTGGCCCTGTTGCACAGCTCTACGTGAGGTATCGTCCTGTATCATATTGGCCCTGTTGGCACAGCTCTACGTGAGGTATCGTCCTGTATAATATTGGCCCTGTTGGCACAGCTCTACGTGAGGTATCGTCCTGTATAATATTGGCCCTGTTGGCACAGCTCTACGTGAGGTATCGTCCTGTAAAATATAGGCCCTGTTCGCACAGCTCTACGTGAGGTATCGTCCTGTATAATATTGGCCCTGTTGGCACAGCTCTACGTGAGGTATCGTCCTGTATAATATTGGCCCTGTTGGCACAGCTCTACGTGAGGTATCGTCCTGTATAATATTGGCCCTGTTGGCACAGCTCTACGTGAGGTATCGTCCTGTATAATATTGGCCCTGTTAGCACAGCTCTATGTGAGGTATCGTCCTGTATAATATTGGCCCTGTTGGCACAGCTCTACATAAAGTATCGTCCTGTATAATAGTGGCCCTATTACCACAGCTTTACGTGTGGTATCATCCTGTGCAATACTTGCCCTTTTAGCACAGCTCTACATGATGTACTGTATAATATTGGCCCTATTGGCTCTACGTGAGGAAGCATCCTGTTTAATATTGGCTCTATTACCACAGCTCTAGGTGAGGTATCGTCCTGTACAATACTGGCCCTTTTAGCACAGCTCTACATAAGGTATCATCCTGTATAAAAGTGGCCCTATTAGCTCTACATGAGGTACCATCCTGTATAATACTGGTCCTATTACCACAGCTCTACGTTTGGTATCATCCTGTGAAATACTTGCCCTTTTAGCACAGCTCTACATGATGCACTGTATAATATTGGCCCTATTGGCTCTACGTGAGGAAGCATCCTGTTTAATATTGGCTCTATTACCATCGCTCTACATGAGATATCGTCCTGTATAATATTGGCCCTATTACCACAGCTCTACGTGAGGTATCGTCCTTTATAATATTGGCCCTATTGCCTCTGCATGAGGTACCATCCTGTATAATACTGGCCCTATTACCACAGCTCTATGTGAGGTATCGTCCTGTACAATACTGGCCCTTTTAGCACAGCTCTACATGAGGTATCGATTGTCCTTTTATAAATTTGGCCCTGTTACCACAGCTCTACTTGAAGCATCATCCTCTATTTTATTAGCCCTATTAGTACAACAGTGACAGGTACCGTCCTGTATAATTTTGGCCCTATTACCACAGCTCTATGTGAGGTATTGTCCTGTATAATTTTGGCCCTATTACCACAGCTCTACGTGAGGTATCGTCCTGTACAATACTGGCCCTTTTAGCACAGCTCTACATAAGGTATCGTCCTGTATAAAAGTGGCCCTATTAGCTCTACATGAGGTACCATCCTGTATAATACTGGCCCTATTACCACAGCTCTACGTGAGGTATCGTCCTGTATAATACTGGCCCTGTTAGCACAGCTCTACGTGAGGTACCATCCTGTATAATACTGGCCCTGTTACCACAGCTCTATGTGTGGTATCGTCCTTTATAATACTGGCCCTGTTACCACAGCTCTATGTGTGGTATCGTCCTGTATAATACTGGCCCTGTTACCACAGCTCTATGTGAGATATCGTCCTGTATAATACTGGCCCTATTACCACAGCTCTACGTGAGGTATCGTCCTGTATAATATTGGCCCTGTTAGCTCTACATGAGGTACCATCCTGTATAATACTGGCCCTATTGGCTCTACGTGAGGAAGCATCCTGTTTAATATTGGCTCTATTACCATCGCTCTACGTAAGGTATCGTCCTGTACAATACTGGCCCTTTTAGCACAGCTCTACATAAGGTATCGTCCTGTATAAAATTGGCCCTATTAGCTCTACATGAGGTACCATCCTGTATAATACTGGTCCTATTACCACAGCTCTACGTGTGGTATCATCCTGTGCAATACTTGCCCTTTTAGCACAGCTCTACATGATGCACTGTATAATATTGGCCCTATTGGCTCTACGTGAGGAAGCATCCTGTTTAATATTGGCTCTATTACCATCGCTCTACATGAGATATCGTCCTGTATAATATTGGCCCTATTACCACAGCTCTACGTGAGGTATCGTCCTTTATAATATTGGCCCTATTGCCTCTGCATGAGGTACCATCCTGTATAATACTGGCCCTATTACCACAGCTCTATGTGAGGTATCGTCCTGTACAATACTGGCCCTTTTAGCACAGCTCTACATGAGGTATCGATTGTCCTTTTATAAATTTGGCCCTGTTACCACAGCTCTACTTGAAGCATCATCCTCTATTTTATTAGCCCTATTAGTACAACAGTGACAGGTACCGTCCTGTATAATTTTGGCCCTATTACCACAGCTCTATGTGAGGTATTGTCCTGTATAATTTTGGCCCTATTACCACAGCTCTACGTGAGGTATCGTCCTGTACAATACTGGCCCTTTTAGCACAGCTCTACATAAGGTATCGTCCTGTATAAAAGTGGCCCTATTAGCTCTACATGAGGTACCATCCTGTATAATACTGGCCCTATTACCACAGCTCTACGTGAGGTATCGTCCTGTATAATACTGGCCCTATTACCACAGCTCTACGTGAGGTACCATCCTGTATAATACTGGCCCTGTTACCACAGCTCTACGTGAGGTATCGTCCTGTATAATACTGGCCCTGTTACCACAGCTCTATGTGAGATATCGTCCTGTATAATACTGGCCCTGTTACCACAGCTCTATGTGTGGTATCGTCCTTTATAATACTGGCCCTGTTACCACAGCTCTACGTGAGATATCGTCCTGTATAATACTGGCCCTGTTACCACAGCTCTACGTGAGGTATCGTCCTGTACAATACTGGCCCTTTTAGCACAGCTCTACATAAGGTATCGTCCTGTATAAAAGTGGCCCTTTTAGCTCTACATGAGGTACCATCCTGTATAATACTGGTCCTATTACCACAGCTCTACGTGAGGTATCGTCCTGTATAATACTGGCCCTGTTAGCACAGCTCTATGTGAGGTATCGTCCTGTATAATATTGGCCCTGTTAGCACAGCTCTACGTGAGGTATCGTCCTGTATAATACTGGCCCTGTTAGCACAGCTCTACGTGAGGTATCGTCCTGTACAATATTGGCCCTGTTAGCACAGCTCTACATAAGGTATCGTCCTGTATAATATTAGCCCTATTACCACAGCTCTATGTGAGATATTGTCCTGTACAATACTGACCCTATTACCACAGCTCTACGTGAGGTACCATCCTGTATAATACTGGCCCTATTACCATAGCTCTACATGAGGTACCATCCTGTATAATACTGGCCCTATTACCACAGCTCTACGTGAGGTATCGTCCTGTATAATATTGGCCCTGTTAGCACAGCTCTACGTGAGGTATCGTCCTGTATAATATTGGCCCTGTTAGCACAGCTCTACGTGAGGTATCGTCCTGTATAATATTGGCCCTGTTAGCACAGCTCTACGTGAGGTATCGTCCTGTATAATATTGGCCCTGTTACCACAGCTCTACATAAGGTATCGTCCTTTATAATATTAGCCCTATTACCACAGCTCTACGTGAGGTACCATCCTGTATAATACTGGCCCTGTTAGCACAGCTCTATGTGAGGTATCGTCCTGTATAATATTGGCCCTGTTAGCACAGCTCTATGTGAGGTATCGTCCTGTATAATATTGGCCCTGTTACCACAGCTCTATGTGAGATATCGTCCTGTACAATACTGGCCCTTTTTGCACAGCTCTACATGAGGTATCGTCCTTTATAATATTGGCCATATTAGTACAGTTGTATGTACGGTATCATCCTGTATATTATTGGTCCTATTAGCATATTTCTACATGAGGTATTGCCCTATATAATATTTTCCCTTTTATGAGGTATGATCCTGTCTAAAATTGGCCCTATTAGTACAGCTCTACGTGAGTTATTGTTCTCCTTAATATGGCCCTATTCGTACAGCTGCATGTGAGGTATAGTCTAATATAATATTGACCCTATTAGTATAGCTCTATGTGTGGTATTCTCCTGTGTAATATTGGCTCTATGCGTACAGCATGATGTTAGGTATTATCCTGTATAATATTGACCCTATTAGTATAGCTCTATGTGTGGTATTCTCCTGTGTAATATTGGCTCTATGCGTACAGCATGATGTTAGGTATTATCCTGTATAATATTGACCCTATTAGTATAGCTCTATGTGTGGTATTCTCCTGTGTAATATTGGCTCTATGCGTACAGCATGATGTTAGGTATTATCCTGTATAATATTGACCCTATTAGTATAGCTCTATGTGGGGTATTCTCCTGTGTAATATTGGCTCTATGCGTGCAGCATGATGTTAGGTATTATCCTGTATAATATTGACCCTATTAGTATAGCTCTATGTGGGGTATTCTCCTGTGTAATATTGGCTCTATGCGTGCAGCATGATGTTAGGTATTATCCTGTATAATATTGGCCCTATTAGTATAGCTCTATGTGTGGTATTCTCCTGTGTAATATTGGCTCTATGTGTACAGCATGATGTTAGGTATCATCCTGTATAATATTGGCCCTATTAGTATAGCTCTATGTGTGGTATTCTCCTGTGTAATATTGACTCTATGCATACAGCATGATGTTAGGTATTATCCTGTATAATATTGACCCTATTAGTATAGATCTATGTGGGGTATTCTCCTGTGTAATATTGGCTCTATGCGTGCAGCATGATGTTAGGTATTATCCTGTATAATATTGACCCTATTAGTATAGCTCTATGTGTGGTATTCTCCTGTGTAATATTGGCTCTATGCGTACAGCATGATGTTAGGTATCATCCTGTATAATATTGACCCTATTAGTATAGCTCTATGTGGGGTATTCTCCTGTGTAATATTGGCTCTATGCATACAGCATGATGTTAGGTATTATCCTGTATAATATTGACCCTATTAGTATAGCTCTATGTGTGGTATTCTCCTGTGTAATATTGACTCTATGCATACAGCATGATGTTAGGTATTATCCTGTATAATATTGACCCTATTAGTATAGATCTATGTGTAATATTCACCTGTGTAATATTGGCTCTATGCGTGCAGCATGATGTTAGGTATTATCCTGTATAATATTGACCCTATTAGTATAGCTCTATGTGTGGTATTCTCCTGTGTAATATTGGCTCTATGCGTACAGCATGATGTTAGGTATCATCCTGTATAATATTGGCCCTATTAGTATAGCTCTATGTGTGGTATTCTCCTGTGTAATATTGGCTCTATGCATACAGCATGATGTTAGGTATTATCCTGTATAATATTGACCCTATTAGTATAGCTCTATGTGTGGTATTCTCCTGTGTAATATTGGCTCTATGCGTACAGCATGATGTTAGGTATTATCCTGTATAATATTGGCCCTATTAGTATAGCTCTATGTGGGGTATTCTCCTGTGTAATATTGGCTCTATGCATACAGCATGATGTTAGGTATTATCCTGTATAATATTGACCCTATTAGTATAGCTCTATGTGGGGTATTCTCCTGTGTAATATTGGCTCTATGCATACAGCATGATGTTAGGTATTATCCTGTATAATATTGGCCCTATTAGTATAGCTCTATGTGGGGTATTCTCCTGTGTAATATTGGCTCTATGCGTGCAGCATGATGTTAGGTATCATCCTGTATAATATTGGCCCTATTAGCACAGCTTTACTTGAACTATCATCCTTTAAATTATTGGCCCTATTTGTACAGCACAATGGGAGGTATTGTCCTGTATAATATTGGTCCCATAATTACAGCTCTGCATGAGGTATCGTCCTGTATAATATTGGTCCCATTAGTACAAAACGATGTGAGGTACTGTCCCGTATAAAGGACATTGTGAGGTATTTTTCTATACAACGCTGGTCCTATTAGTAAGAATCTATGTGGGGTATCTTCCTGTATAATATTAGCCCTGTGTTTTTAAAGTCTTTTAGTTATTTACGACTCTCCGTGACTTCATGGACCGTAACACACCAGGCACATCTTTATATTCATACCCACTTGGTTTTCACGGCAGAGATACTGGAGTGGGTTGCCAGTTCCTTCTCTAGTGGGCAACAGCATACAGCTCCTGAAATTCATAAGTGGTCTCACATTCACGTACTGACCAGGTCCAACCCTGCTCAGCTTCAGGGTGGTGTGACCTCTTGGTTGCCTGACTGGAATCAAAGCCAGGTTGCCACAGTGAAAGCACCAGATCCTAACCACTGGACCACTAGGAGGGAAACCCTACTGGCCCTATTAGTACAGCTCTATTTGATGTATTGTCCTAAGAGAGGTATCTTCCTTTATAATATTGTCCCTATTAGCATAGCTGTATGTGAGGTATCATGCTGTATCATATTGGCCCTATTAGCATAGCTGTATGTGAGGTATCATGCTGTATAATATTGACCCTATTAGTGCAGCTGTATGTAAGGTATCGGCCTTTATAATATTGGCCCTATTAGTACAGCACTATGTGAGGTATCGTGCTTTGTGTAAGGTATTGTCCTGTATAATATTTGCCCTATTAGTATTGCTGTATGTGAGGTGTCATGCTGTATAATATTGGCCCTATTAGTGCAGCTGTATGTGAGGTGTCATGCTGTATAATATTGCCCCTATTAGTACAGCTCTAAGTAAGGTATCATCCTGTATAATATTGGCCCTATTTGCACAGCTCTATATGAGGTATCTTCCTGTACAATAAAATGTAACCTCCATCTAGTCCTTGCATAGAGAATCACCAGCACATGGGAAATTAGACCAGAGCCAAATACAGATAAAAAGCTCATTTTTATTGTTCACAAATTAAAACATGTATTATAAACAGCATGTGTCCCATTAGATAAAGTCATAGGCGATATAGATCAATAAATGTAAATCTTAAACTGTACATGTATGAAGGGTTTCTGATTTATGATAGTTTAGAGTAGTGAGGGAGTAAGTGACGCGCTCCACAAGCCTCCATAACAGCCTCTGTAGGGATTGCAGTATAGGGTTTGTTATACAGTCTATTATATTTTTGATATTTAAGATTTACATTTATTGATCTATATCACCTATGAACTGATTTGTTATCAATTTATAGTTGTATTAGCACTTGCACTTTATTTTTTTTTATTGCACTTTATCTGTTTATAGCACTTTATATACTGATTGACTGTGGGATTTATGATCCAACACTAATCTATATTGCCGATGGTTGGCACTGCATATGTGATGATATGACAAGTTATAACTTTATCTAATTTTACACATGGTTTTTTAATACATGTTTTAATTTGTGAACAAAAAAATTGTGCTTTTTATCTTTATTTGGCTCTGGTCTAATTTCCCATGTGCTGGTGATTCTCTATGCAAGGACTATATGGAGGTTAAAATGAGTGTCTCTCTTACATTTTATTGTGTAGTTGTACATTTATCACCAATAGGTAGATTCACCTTATTACACAATCACTAGTGAATGACTCCCTTGTACAGTGTTTTTTTTATTTTTTTGGTGCTCTAAAGTGAATTGATAGGGTGAACCAACTTATATGAGTTATTATCTGTTCATTGATTATACATCTTCCTGTAAAATACTGGCCCTATTAGTACAGCTCTACGTGAGGTATAATAATAGTCCACTATTGTAGTTCTATATGAGGGATGCATTGAATATTAACCCTCTCAGTTCAGCTGTGCTGTGATGTCATTTTACTTCCAGCCAATCTCTGGCTGCATTGCGTGTGTGTCCATATTTGGACAGGCTGTTCTCAGTCACTGGCCTTACCTTAAAAGGATGGGAATTTCCTGAGTCCCCCTTCCTTCTCTGCTTGCATTTTTGGAGATTAGACTTGGGAAGCCCCTAAGGCAGTCATGACTGTACTATTGATTATGTGCAGTGCCTTACATTGAGATGTGCAGCACAATCACAAGGAGTGTGTATCTCATATTCAAGATATGCAACCAGCTGCTGTGTGAGGATGTGTTGTGTATGCCAGTATCATTGTATTTAGTGGGTGTGGGGTGGCTCAGATGTGGCCTGATCTGAGGTGTGTGTTTGTTATACAGTTATGTGTGTGTGTGTGTCACTTAAAATCAACAACATCTGCAGTCATTGAATTATATTTCTTACTATAAGTTTGAATGCATTAATTATTTGCAATTAAAATATTAGCCCGTCATTATTTCTGTAAACTATTGTGATGTTGAGATAACATAGAAACATAAAGGGCCCAATAAGTCTGCCCATTCTTCTACTTGCTTTGGTAAATAATCAGTATGGCCCTATGTGTAGCTTAGGCCAGCTGATATCACGTTACTGTTTTTGTCCCTACCACTTCCCATGGAAGGCTATTCAGCTTATCTACTACCCTTTCTCTAAAGTGTCCTTGGAAATTGTTTGCCAAGCTCAAGATCTCATTTCTATGACAGACATAGAGAGGCAGGGAGGAAACTGTGTGTAGGATGAGTATGAGTGACATGTGAGAGTATTTAAGCAAGTGTGCTAATGTGTTTTCATGCAGGAGTGAGAATTAGTACAAGTACATGAGTGAGAATGAGATATAGGATTGTGTAAATGTGGGAGTGTGGGCGGCTGTGTTTATTAAGCAGTAGTATTGCTTCTGACTGGATGAAGAGAGGGTACCTCTCCAAAGCTCCTCATTCAAAACCATATATTTACTATATATTCACTATATACTGAAATACTCTGATTATTGTACTAGATCACTGCACATTCACGGCTACCTCACTCTTGAGATTGTGTAAGTGAAGCTAAATAGTGTGAGAATAGAGATAAGGAGTGCGTGTGTGACAATATGTGAGTGGGATACAGAGAGACTGTACACGTAGGACAGTGTGTGAGCGGTGAGCATATTTGGGATGATTGTGTGTGTTAGTTTGTCAGTCTGGTGCATGTGATTATGACCAGATACAGTCAAACCTCAGAGTAATACTGCTTGATACCTCGCATGGTAGAGAGGTTGCTGGAGTCATTCACCTACTTTATCCACTTTTTACATTTACCCTCACACAAAAAAGACACCATAGCCACTTTTATTAATTAACTGTCACCGTGACAGAAAACATACCTGGTCACATGACCAATATCAAGCAGCAGCCTTTCTTGGGCCAGGTAGGATCTCATATCGGTTGACCAGCGAGAGGCATCCTTTCATCTAGTAACATTAACTGGACCGGTTCTGCCCTGTATGAGCAGCACTTAAGCAGTTGTGGACCCACAAGTGAAACACTTTCACCTTAGTGTGATTTGTTCCTAACACCTGATAAAAACATTACTAACTAAAAGATTGAGACTCATGGCATCTAGTTTAATCCCATCCCTGAGAAACATACCATTGTAATCAAGGTATTCCAAAATGGTGTGCCTAAGATGTGACAATTGTTCTTGATAAAGACTGCCATTGTTCTATTACTCTTCTCTCTGCAGTTCTCCAAATCGCCAGCCCCAAGCTGCCCTCACCATGTCCAACCACACACCCTAACAAGGGGAAATTTGTTTAAAATGATCCTGCATCCAGTTGATAATCATTTGCATGGTTATTATTCCCAAATCATTACCACCAACATGGAAAACTAAAAGATCAGGTGGCCCAAAACTATCCATCTAGTCTAGGACTATGCCCAGCACATTCTGTCAATAAAGGACCATGATTCCCATCCATCGGACTTCAAATTCATTATCATCTAATCCCAATAACAGACACTAAGGTCTACACTCCATTTTCTCTGCCCAATAAATGTAAGTGATCCAACACCCATACACACTTGTAGGCACTTGTACATATAACAACGAGGAGAAGGGAGGACAGAGTTTAGCAGTCAGGAAACCATTGATGAGGATTAATATAAGAATGGAACCGCTGAGACTCCCGCCTTAAAATATTCTGAATAATGCTTACATCTAGGCACAGTCTAGTCGTGTCAGCCGCCTCCCCAACGTGGAAAGAGTGGGAGACAAAATCAGCTCCATTGTAGCTTCAGAGCCCAGATAAATCGAAACTTGGTAAGTGAGAACTATCAGAATGGACAAACAACGGGCATCCAACAGTGGGCAAAATTGAAAATTAAAAACTAAGGAGAAGACAAGGGCATGAATGTCCAGCAATGTGATAAACAAAAAGCTGCTTACCTCGAGCCTTTCGTTTTAGATTTTGGGATGAATATGACAAGATGGGAACCCTCATCAACCTGCACATAATGTGACTGGAAGTGACTTATTAGGGCTCACCGCTTTACCAATTGTGAATGCATCAAAGAAGGCCAGAGAGAAAGCAGGTCAATATGGACACACCTCACACTTATTAAAACAGGTTGCCGACATGGCAGTCATAAACTCTAACAGTGAAAAATAAATAGGCTGTCGGGAATCAAAGCGGACTTTACTCCTTTTAAGGCCTTTAACCAATTTTTTTTACCACAAATGCTTTTGTTATGTCTGCCCATCCTTGGAGCTTAAACCAAAAGGAAAGAGATGTCATATGTTTTTTCTTTAGAAGAGCGAGAAGAACCCTGTTCATGATGGCGTAGCAAGAACGACAACTACAAATTAATTCCATGATAAGAGGGATGGGAAAGAGAAGATTCTAACTTCCACCATTCCCGCCAAGTCTTCTGATAGTCGCCAAGGTAGGTCTAGTCTAGTGGAGCGAGGCAAGGAGTTCCAGAGAGTAGGTGAAGCACAAGAAAAGTCCTGAAAGTGGAGGGAGAGGAGGTGATAAGGGAGGAGGAAAGAAGAAGGTCACTAGCAGAACAGAGGGTGAGTATTCTGAGATGAGAGCAGTGATATAAGGGGGTGCATTATTGTTGAGGGCTTTATAGGTTAGGGTCATGATTTTACATTTTATTCTGGAGGCTATGGGAAGCTGACAGAGAGGAGCTGCAATATTGGAGTTCTTATAAAATAGGTGAATCAAATTTGTTTTGTAACAATTTAACTTTTCTGATGACGGACAGTCAGTCTCTCCTTACATTGTATGTTAAAGCCTCTTTCCATTTATCGGTTTGCTCAGTTTAATCAGAAATGAAAGCTGGTAAGCTCAGATTGTCAGACTGATGGGAGCCTGTTAAACGGCTAACCCAGAGGGACAGTCCCTATTTAGATTTATAATTAGGATTCAGTGCTTTAAAAAAGTGCTAACTATTACAGTGGAAACTCCTGGCAACTGTAAAACCATTGTAAATCAAATATATAGTTGTGAGCATGCGAGCCAGCCAAAGCCGTTGTTCACGCTTGCGGGCTCGCGTAGCGAGGGCCGCGGGCGAGGGCCTGAGTTGCTGGCATGGAGCGCCGAAGGCACTCCTTGCCAGCAACTGCAACCCTCTCAAACTTTACGTTGTAACGCAAACAACACAACACACCAACAGCGACCCTCGCAAACTTTACTGTGCACCGCGAATAACATACAAGACACGTTAACACTCATTACGACCTCGCAAAAAACGTCCGCAACTCGCGAACAGGAAAAAAATCAAAACACAATAAGAGGGAGCATCCAGGACCTCAAAAAAACAACTTACACCTTCAGTTAACTAAAAATAAAAGAGTTTAGACACTAAAAAAATTTCTAAGCGAGAGAAAAAATGGCCGCCGAACAAAACGAAAACAAGGCTACAGCACTCTAACCACGCAAAACACCACAACAAACTCGCAAAACACCACAAACGAACTACGGATATTCCGCTAAGACGCATACCACACATTACCCGCCATTTTACGCTAATGCGGAAGTACACAACTACGCTAACGGTTTCGGCTCGCGCATGCACAGTATTACACTGCACACATTCATCACGCTTACACAGCAGCTCCACACCACTAATGCTGCAGCAACATCAAAACAGATTGCAGCTCTTCAACACAATGCATCAAAATAGGTAAAGTATATTCATTTATTAATTGTATTATATATTTCAGTAGTACACACAAAACACCATTAGCAAACTTACATTTTCATTGCCGTAATTTTTTGACGGGCAATTCGCTAGTATTATATAGATGTGAACCCAGGTAAGATATGTTCCTGAGAATGGCTTTAGGTTGGATTTGTATGTAACTCGGATCCCTGATGAATAAAACCAACAATACTATAATAGCTCACATGTGGTAATAATAATACCCATATCACATATATAGTTGTGAGCGTACGAGTTGTTGCTAACGCTGCGGGCTCGCGCAGCGAGCCGAGGCCCTCGCGAAGCGAGGGCACTGCCCGAGGGTCTCAGTTGCTGCAAGGAGCCGAAGGCGCTCCATGCCAGCACCTGAGGACCTCGCAAAGCGAGGGCCGCAGTTGCTGGCATGGAGCGCCGAAGGCGCTCCTTGCCAGCAACTGCGACCCTCGCAAACTTCACGTCGCAACCCAAACAGTACGACACACACATTACGACACTCGCAAACAACATACGACACACGTTCACACACATTACGGACTCGCAACACTCGGACGCAACTCGCGAACATTACAAAATGTAAAACACAATACATACACACACCACATACATAAAAAACTTACCTACACCAAGAGGGAGCACCCAGCACCTCAAAAATACAACTTACACCTCGATTTTACTCGAAATAAAACAGTTTAGACTCTAAAAAAAAATCGAAGCGAGAGAAAAAATGGCCGCCGAACAAAACGAAAACGAGGCTACAGCACTCTAAACTCGCAAAACACCACAAGAAACTCGCAAAACACCACAAAACACCTACGGATATTCCGATACAAACGTATACCACACATTACTCGCCATTTTACGCCAATGCGGAAGTACATGACAACGGTTTGGGCTCGCGCACGCACACTGTTACACTGCACACATTCAGCACGCTTACACAGCAGATCCACACCACTAATGCTGCAGCAACATCAAAACACATTCACAGCTCTTCCACACAATGCTTTAAAATAGGTAAAGTATATTCATTTATTAATGTATTATATATTTCATTATTACACACTAAACAGCATTAGCTACCTTACAATTTCATTGCCGTCATTTTTTGACGGGCAATTCGCTAGTACTATAATAATAATAAGTTACAGATACTATTGTGCTCTTTTGTTCAATTGAAACATACAGAACAAAAGCCTTGGGAGCCTTAAGTACAGGCCGTCTTTAACCCGGGGACCACCTGTACTGATACAAACAAAATAAATGTAATGCAGTAGAATAAATGTTTCTTTTTGCTTAAAAGTCTGAATAAACTACTGTTAGGTTAAAACATTGATTATAAATTATTCAGCGCCAGCAAATGGGATTCTATGTAGGCATACCACAATTTACTAGTGTTCGGTTTGAAGATCTGAGTAACAAAGTAGTTACCAATTCATATATTACAAGATTCAACAGATGAATCTCTGGAGTAGCATCAGCTTATAATGTGTCCATTTATGGGTTGCTCTATAATTCCCTGAAATACATTTTAGAAGAATTTAATAAAGGCTATGGCTTTAATAATACAGTGGACCCTCTATATTTGTCATTACTGAGGGACGGATGGATACTGCATTGGATGAATACAGATTCTATTTTTTCCATAAGAATGAACTATAAATTGGAATAACCTGTTCCCAGCCCCGAATCTGAAATATAAATGAATAAAAATGTATCCAGAACTTTCCCTTTACGGAGGAGCCATGATGGCAGAAGCTGAAGAGGAGCAAAGGATCTATTGTTTAGATGGGGTCACCTTCCATTATACATCAGGTAACTCCAATTCAGGTGATTAATGTCTCCCGACGACTCACTAGCACTCGGTTTGGCAAATAACTTGTCCAATGTCTGTTATTTTTACAATTTGTGACTAATATTGGATTTTTGGATGAATACAGGAGCATTATTTTCCTAAAATATGTGACTAATATTGGATTTGACAAATATAGGGGTGGATGAATATACAGAAGTTGTACTGTATGGAGTCTTTCTTGAACCTTATGATTGATCTTTTTCATTCATAAGTATTGGCGAAAAGTCTTAATTTACTCTATAATTGGGTCTAAAATGGGTATTGGCATCAAGTATAGTTATTAATTTAAAATAGCATTAAAAACTGGCTATACATAGTATTTTTTCTCTACAGTAAATCATTACTCTTAAAAACAGTATGCAGTTTAAAATAAATAAAAGTTAACTTTTCTTCTTAGCTTTTAGGCTGTCTGTTTTCCCCTCATGCAGAGCTGCCTATGTCTACCTACCTGTGTCTATCAGGGGTGTGGTCAGCTCTTACTGTGTGCTGGATGATCATGGAGCACTGGCTCTGCCCCCTGATCCCTACGAGGTAACAGCTCTATCGTAACAAGCTTGCAGCTGCTTCACAGGGCCATCCATGTATCAAATAAATATTTAGCATCTTATCACTCATAAATAGTAATTTGATCAAGAACATTTGGATTGTCACAACTTTGGATATCTTACAATTCTCCATTGGCAAGTCACAATCCTGAAAGAGGCGTCATGGTAAAGCGCCGCCATGTAGGCCACTAGTGCATCTAGTACAGTGAGAACATTGATGCTTGGGAAGATAACAATAACATCTTTGAGTGGTGGGGAGGTTCCTTGTAAGGTCCCTTTGATAGCAGGTATAACTTGGGCTGTCACAGGTGCCATTATTGGGGACAGAAAAGACCCAGGAGTAAAGGGGGCCTGTCTAATTGCAGAGGGGAGCACCTGGGAGACCGCTTTGGAGGTCACATGGTCTCCATGGCCCTTGCAGTCTGGAGGAGTATCATTGAAGTACCTCACACAGTATTATAGGAGTATAGTAGAGTACCTTGCGCAGTATTGTAAGAGTATCATTGGAGTGCCTCACACAGTATTATAGGAGTATAGTAGAGTAACTCACACAGTATTGTAGGAGTATAGAAGAGTACCTTGCACAGTATTGTAGGAGTATCATTGTAGTGCCTCACACAGTATTAAAAGGAGTATAGTAGAGTACCATACACAGTATTGTAAGAGTATCATTGGAGTGCTCACACAGTATTATAGGAGTATAGTAGAGTACCTCACACAGTATTATAGGAGTATAGTAGAGTACCTCGCACAGTATTATAGGAGCATAGTAGAGTATTTTGCACAGTATTGTAAGAGTATCATTGGAGTGTCTCACATAGTATTATAGGAGTATAATTGGAGTATAATTGGAGTGCCTCACCCAATATTATAGGATGATAGTAGAGTACCTTGCACAGTATTGTAAGAGTAAGAGTATCATTGGAGTGCCTCACACAGTATTATAGGAGTATAGTTGAGTACCTCGCACAGTATTGTAAGAGTATAATTGGAGTGCTTCACAGTATTATGGGAGTATAGTTGAGTACCTCGCATAGTATTGTAAGAGTATCATTGGAGTGCTTCACAGTATTATAGGAGTATAGCAGAGTACCACGCACAGTATTGAAAGAATATCATTGGAATGCCTCACACAGTGTTATAGGAGTATAGTAGAGTACCTCACACAGTATTGTAAGAGTATCACTGGAGTGCCTGACACAGTATTATAGGAGTATAATTGGAGTGCTTCACAGTATTATAGGAGTATAGCAAAGTACCACACACAGTATTGTAAGAATATCATTGGAGTGCCTCACACAGTATTATAGTAGAGTATAATTGGAGTGCCTCACACAGTATTATAGTGGAGTATAATTGGAGTGCCTCACACAGTATTATAGGAGTATAGTAGAGTACCTCACACAGTATTGTAAGAGTATCATTTGAGTGCCTCACACAGTATTATAGGAGTATAATTGGAGTGCCTCACACAGTATTATACGAGTATAGTAGAGTACCTCACATAGTATTTTAAGAGTATCATTGGAGTGCCTCACACAGTATTATAGGAGTATAGTATAGTACGTCACACAGTATTATAGGAGCATAGTAGAGTATTTTGCACAGTATTGTAAGAGTATCATTGGCGTGCCTCACACAGTATTATAGGAGTATAGTAGAGTACCTTGCACAGTATTATATGAGTATAGTAGAGTATCTCACACAGTATTATAGTTGAGTACCTCGCACAGTATTATAGGAGTATAGCAGAGTACCACACACAGTATTGTAAGAGTATCATTGGAGTGCCTCACACAGTATTATAGGAGTATATTAGAGTACCTCACACAGTATTGTAAGAGTATCATTGGAGTGCCTCATACAGTATTATAGGAGTATAATTGGAGTGCCTCACACAGTATTATAGGAGTATAGTAGAGTACCTCGCACAGTATTGTAAGAGTATCATTGGAGTGCTTCACACAGTATTATAGGAGTATAGTTAAGTACCTCGCACAGTATTGTAAGAGTATCATTGGAGTTCCTCACACAGTATTATAGGAGTATATTAGAGTACCTCACACAGTATTGTAAGAGTATCATTGGAGTGCCTCATACAGTATTATAGGAGTATAATTGGAGTGCCTCACACAGTATTATAGGAGTATAGTAGAGTACCTTGCACAGTATTGTAAGAGTATCATTGGAGTGCCTCATACAGTATTATAGGAGTATAGTAGAGTAACTCACACAGTATTATAGGAGTATAATTGGAGTGCCTCACACAGTATTATAGGAGTATAGTAGAGTACCTACTACAATATTATAGGAGTATAGTTGAATACCTTGCACAGTATTGTAAGAGTATCATTGGAGTGCCTCACACAGTATTATAGGAGTATAGTAGAGTACCTTACACAGTATTGTAAGAGTATCATTGGAGTGCCTCACACAGTATTATAGGAGTATAGTAGAGTACCACACACAGTATTGTAAGAGTATCATTGGAGTGCCTCACACAGTATTATAGGAGTATAGTAGAGTACCACACACAGTATTGTAAGAGTATCATTGGAGTGCCTCACACAGTATTATAGGAGTATAATTGGAGTGCCTCACACAGTATTATAGGAGTATAGTAGAGTACCTTGCACAGTATTGTAAGAGTATCATTGGAGTGCCTCATACAGTATTATAGGAGTATAGTAGATTAACTCACGCAGTATTATAGGAGTATAATTGGAGTGCCTCACACAGTATTATAGGAGTATAGTTGAGTACCTACTACAATATTATAGGAGTATAGTTGAGTACCTTGCACAGTATTGTAAGAGTATCATTGGAGTGCCTCACACAGTATTATAGGAGTATAGTAGAGTACCACGCACAGTATTGTAAGAGTATCATTGGAGTGCCTCACACAGTATAATAGGAGTATAGTAGAGTACCACACACAGTATTGTAAGAGTATCATTGGAGTGCCTCACACAGTATTATAGGAGTATAGTAGAGTACCACACACAGTATTGTAAGAGTATCATTGGAGTGCCTCACACAGTATTATAGGAGTATAGTAGAGTACCTTGCACATTATTATAGGAGTATAGTAGAGTACCACACACAGTATTGTAAGAGTATCATTGGAGTGAATCACACAGTATTATAGGAGTATAGTAGAGTACCTTGCACAGTATTGTAAGAGTATCATTGGAGTGCCTCATACAGTATTATAGGAATATAGTAGAGTAACTCACGCAGTATTATAGGAGTATAATTGGAGTGCCTCACACAGTATTATAGGAGTATAGTTGAGTACCTTGCACAGTATTGTAAGAGTATCATTGGAATGCCTCACACAGTATTATAGGAGTATAGTAGAGTACCTACTACAATACTATAGGAGTATAGTAGAGTACCACACACAGTATTGTAAGAGTATCATTGGAGTACCTCACACAGTATTATAGGAGTATAGTAGAGTACCACGCACAGTATTGTAAGAGTATCATTGGAGTGCCTCACACAGTATTATAGGAGTATAGTAGAGTACCTTGCACATTATTATAGGAGTATAGTTGAGTACCTCACACAGTATTATAGGAGTATAGCAGAGTACCACACACAGTATTGTAAGAGTATCATTGGAGTGCCTCACACAGTATTATAGGAGTATAATTGGAGTGCCTCACACAGTATTATAGGAGTATAGTAGAGTACCTTGCACAGTATTGTAAGAGTATCATTGGAGTGCCTCATACAGTATTATAGGAGTATAGTAAAGTACCTCACAAAGTATTATAGGAGTATAGTTGAGTACCTCGCACAGTATTGTAAGAGTATTATTGGAGTGCCTCACACAGTATTATAGGAGTATGGTAGAGTAACTATAGTAGAGTACCTTGCACATTATTGTAAGAGTATAGTTGAGTACCTCACACAGTATTATAGGAGTATAGCAGAGTACCACACACAGTATTGTAAGAGTATCATTGGAGTGCCTCACACAGTATTATAGGAGTATAGTAGAGTACCACGCACAGTATTGTAAGAGTATCATTGGAGTGCCTCACACAGTATTATAGGAGTATAGTAGAGTACCTTGCACATTATTATAGGAGTATAGTTGAGTGCCTCACACAGTATTATAGGAGTATAGTAGAGTACCTCACACAGTATTGTAAGAGTATCATTTGAGTGCCTCACACAGTATTATAGGAGTATAATTGGAGTGCCTCACACAGTATTATACAAGTATAGTAGAGTACCTCACATAGTATTTTAAGAGTATCATTGGAGTGCCTCACACAGTATTATAGGAGTATAGTATAGTACGTCGCACAGTATTATAGGAGCATAGTAGAGTATTTTGCACAGTATTGTAAGAGTATCATTGGCGTGCCTCACACAGTATTATAGGAGTATAGTAGAGTACCTTGCACAGTATTATATGAGTATAGTAGAGTATCTCACACAGTATTATAGTTGAGTACCTCGCACAGTATTATAGGAGTATAGCAGAGTACCACACACAGTATTGTAAGAGTATCATTGGAGTGCCTCACACAGTATTATAGGAGTATATTAGAGTACCTCACACAGTATTGTAAGAGTATCATTGGAGTGCCTCATACAGTATTATAGGAGTATAATTGGAGTGCCTCACACAGTATTATAGGAGTATAGTAGAGTACCTCGCACAGTATTATAGGAGTATAATTGGAGTGCCTCACACAGTATTATAGGAGTATATTAGAGTACCTCACACAGTATTGTAAGAGTATCATTGGAGTGCCTCATACAGTATTATAGGAGTATAATTGGAGTGCCTCACACAGTATTATAGGAGTATAGTAGAGTACCTTGCACAGTATTGTAAGAGTATCATTGGAGTGCCTCATACAGTATTATAGGAGTATAGTAGAGTAACTCACACAGTATTATAGGAGTATAATTGGAGTGCCTCACATAGTATAATAGGAGTATAGTAGAGTACCTACTACAATATTATAGGAGTATAGTTGAATACCTTGCACAGTATTGTAAGAGTATCATTGGAGTGCCTCACACAGTATTATAGGAGTATAGTAGAGTACCACACACAGTATTGTAAGAGTATCATTGGAGTGCCTCACACAGTATTATAGGAGTATAGTAGAGTACCACACACAGTATTGTAAGAGTATCATTGGAGTGCCTCACACAGTATTATAGGAGTATAGTAGAGTACCACACACAGTATTGTAAGAGTATCATTGGAGTGCCTCACACAGTATTATAGGAGTATAATTGGAGTGCCTCACACAGTATTATAGGAGTATAGTAGAGTACCTTGCACAGTATTGTAAGAGTATCATTGGAGTGCCTCATACAGTATTATAGGAGTATAGTAGAGTAACTCACGCAGTATTATAGGAGTATAATTGGAGTGCCTCACACAGTATTATAGGAGTATAGTTGAGTACCTCGCACAGTATTGTAAGAGTATCATTGGAATGCCTCACACAGTATTATAGGAGTATAGTAGAGTACCTACTACAATATTATAGGAGTATAGTAGAGTACCTCGCACAGTATTGTAAGAGTATAATTGGAGTGCCTCACACAGTATTATAGGAGTATAGTAGAGTACCACGCACAGTATTGTAAGAGTATCATTGGAGTGCCTCACACAGTATTATAGGAGTATAGTAGAGTACCACACACAGTATTGTAAGAGTATCATTGGAGTGCCTCACACAGTATTATAGGAGTATAGTAGAGTACCACACACAGTATTGTAAGAGTATCATTGGAGTGCCTCACACAGTATTATAGGAATATAGTAGAGTACCACGCACAGTATTGTAAGAGTATCATTGGAGTGCCTCACACAGTATTATAGGAGTATAGTAGAGTACCACACACAGTATTGTAAGAGTATCATTGGAGTGCCTCACACAGTATTATAGGAGTATAGTAGAGTACCACACACAGTATTGTAAGAGTATCATTGGAGTGCCTCACACAGTATTATAGGAGTATAGTAGAGTACCACACACAGTATTGTAAGAGTATCATTGGAGTGCCTCACACAGTATTATAGGAGTATAATTGGAGTGCCTCACACAGTATTATAGGAGTATAGTAGAGTACCTTGCACAGTATTGTAAGAGTATTATTGGAGTGCCTCATACAGTATTATAGGAGTATAGTAGAGTAACTCACGCAGTATTATAGGAGTATAATTGGAGTGCCTCACACAGTATTATAGGAGTATAGTTGAGTACCTCGCACAGTATTGTAAGAGTATCATTGGAGTGCCTCACACAGTATTATAGGAGTATAGTAGAGTACCACACACAGTATTGTAAGAGTATCATTGGAGTGCCTCACACAGTATTATAGGAGTATAGTAGAGTACCACACACAGTATTGTAAGAGTATCATTGGAGTGCCTCACACAGTATTATAGGAGTATAGTAGAGTACCACGCACAGTGTTGTAAGAGTATCATTGGAGTGCCTCACACAGTATTATAGGAATATAGTAGAGTACCACGCACAGTATTGTAAGAGTATCATTGGAGTGCCTCACACAGTATTATAGGAGTATAGTAGAGTACCACGCACAGTATTGTAAGAGTATCATTTGAGTGCCTCACACAGTATTATAGGAGTATAGTAGAGTACCTCGCACAGTATTATAGGAGTATAGTAGAGTACCACACACAGTATTGTAAGAGTATCATTGGAGTGCCTCACACAGTATTATAGGAGTATAGTAGAGTACCTTGCACATTATTATAGGAGTATAGTAGAGTACCACGCACAGTATTGTAAGAGTATCATTTGAGTGCCTCACACAGTATTATAGGAGTATAGTAGAGTACCTCGCACAGTATTATAGGAGTATAGTAGAGTACCACACACAGTATTGTAAGAGTATCATTGGAGTGCCTCACACAGTATTATAGGAGTATAGTTGAGTACCACACACAGTATTGTAAGAGTATCATTGGAGTGCCTCACACAGTATTGTAAGAGTATCATTGGAGTGCCTCACACAGTATTATAGGAGTATAGTAGAGTACCACACACAGTATTGTAAGAGTATCATTGGAGTGCCTCACACAGTATTGTAAGAGTATCATTGGAGTGCCTCACACAGTATTATAGGAGTATAGTAGAGTACCTTGCACAATATTGTAAGAGTATCATTGGAGTGCCTCACACAGTATTATAGGAGTATAGTTGAGTACCTCACACAGTATTATAGGAGTATAGTAGAGTACCACACACAGTATTGTAAGAGTATCATTGGAGTGCCTCACACAGTATTGTAAGAGTATCATTGGAGTGCCTCACACAGTATTATAGGCGTATAGTAGAGTACCACGCACAGTATTATAGGAGTATAGTTGAGTACCTTGCACAGTATTATAGGAGTATAGTTGAGTACCACGCACAGTGCCATAGCACATAGCGGTACGTTAATGACAACGCTCTCTCTGCTTCCTGCCAATCAAACGAGCAGTCTTGCAGCACTGGGCGGGTCAGAAGAGCAGGACGTGCAGCCAATCCGCTGAGCCGTTATGGTGATAGGGGCGTGGCATATGTCCTAGCGAAGCTGGTAGTGCCTGCCAATCAGAAATTAATTTTCTTAGCTATGGGCGGGACTAATTCTCTCCCCAGTGTCTGTGTGTGTGTCGCGCTGGACTTTCGGGCTGAGCTCAGTGGAAAGACTCAGCTCCTCAGAGAGACATCTGTGGGTCGTCCCACCGCGATACCCAGGGCTCCCATCTATCTGAGGACTCACCTCCCATCTATCTGAGGGCTTCCACCTATCTGAGGACTCACCTCCCACCTATCTGAGGGCTTCCACCTACCTGAGGACTCACCTCCCACCTATCTGAGGGCTTCCACCTACTTGAGGACTCACCGCCCATCTATCTGAGGGCTTCCACCTACCTGAGGACTCACCTCCCACCTCTCTGAGGACTCCCTTGGATCCCATCTGTAGGCTCTTCCCCATCCTGAGATCCCATCTGTAGGCTCTCATTGCCCTGAGATCCTACTTTAACAGGGTGCTGAGCCCCAGGCATGGATCACTATGACAACCTTCAAAGTAATGATTACATGCAGCCCGAAGATGACTGGGACAGAGACCTGCTGCTGGACCCTGCCTGGGAGAAGCAACAGAGGAAGGTAAGAGGGGACAGAGCATCTCACTACACCCTACTGACACACCCATCACTGCACTCTACTGACAGCAGGGTAGGAGCCCTCTGCCTTACTCTTAATTTATTAGAGGAGGGCAGATAAATATGTTTCATAGAAATGTGATCTGATGACCCCATGGGTGAGGAACCTGGAGAGAACCACAAGAGGGCCCAGTGTGTAGAATGGACACCCTGCTCCAGGTAGAAGAAGACAGCCAGGCCTGTGCAGAGTGAAGGATTAAAGCTGTAACTTACAGAGTAAATGCTCGAGACCCCAGACATCGCAAGCTGCATTGACTTGGGGTATCCTGGGGTCAGCACTAATTTAGAGAGTAATAGTTGTTGTTCAGTCAGTCGTGTCTGACTCTGCGTGACCATATGGGCCGCAGCATGCCAGGCATATCTGTCAGCTACTGCTCCTGAGCTTCATCAAGCTCATGTTCATTGCTTCAATGACCTCACCTATCCATCTCCGCCTCTGTCATCCTCTTCTTCATGTGCCTCCAATCTTTCTCAGGATCAGAGTCTTCACTAGGGAATCCAGTCTTCTCATGATATGGCCAAAATATTTGAGCTCCAGCCTCATGATCAAACCTTTGAGTGAACTGTTTTACTTAATTTCCTGTAGTGTTTATTTATTGGATTTTCTTGCAATCAAAGGGAAAATAAAAATCTGTCACTGCCTCCACTTCTTCCCCGTCTATTTGCCAGGAAGTGAGATTGCCGTTTGCCATGATCCTCGTCTTTTTAACGTTGAGCAGCAGGCCAGCTTTTGCACTCTCTTCTTTTACCCTCATCAATAAGTCCTTTAGTTCCTCCTCACTTTCAGCCATCAGAGTAGAGTCATCGGTGTATCTGAGGTTGTTGATATTCCTTCCAGCAATATTGATTCCGGTTTTGGATTCATCCAGTCCAGCCTTACACATGATGTATTCTGCATATAAGGTGAATAAATAAGGTGACAATATACAACCTTGTCACACTCCATTTCCGATCTTGAACCATTTTGTTGTCCCATGTTCGGTTCTGACCGTGGCTTCTTGGTCTACATACAGATTCTTTAGGAGGAGGATGAGATAATCTGGTACTCCCATCTCTTTAAGGACATGCCACATTTTGTTGTGATCCACACAGTCAAAGTATTTTAGAATAGTCTATGAAGCAGAAGTAAATGTTTTTTGGAACTCTCTTACTTTCTCTATTATCCAGCGGTCATTGGCAATTTGATCTCTTGTGCCTCTTCCTCTGCAAAACCCGGCTTGCACAACTGGTAGTTCCTGGTCCATATATTGTTGGAGTCGAGCTTGTAGAATCTTAAGCAGTACCTTGCTGGCATGTGAATTGAGTGAAAATGTTCAATATTTGGAGCACTCTTTGGCGCTGCATTTTTTGGGGTTGGGATGTAGACTGACCTTTTCCAGTCTATTGGCCATTGTTGAGTTTTCCAATTGTGTTGGCATAAGGCAAGTAACACGTTCACAGCATCATCCTGTAGAATTTTGAATAGGTCAATTGGGATTCCATCAACTCATGCAGCCTTATTATCTGCAAGACATCCTAGGGCCCATCTCACTTTGCTATCCAAGATGTCTGGCTCAGTTTGTTGGACAGACTATTGAGGTCATCACTGCTGTTAGGACCCTTCTTATATAGATCTTCAGTGTATTCCTGCCACCTCTTCTTTATCTGATTCTGTCAATAGCATTTTTGTCTTATCACGCCCACTTTGATATGAAAGGTGACCATTTTAGATACCCACTTTTTTAGGATACCTCTTAACTTTATCATTTTGTGCTCTTCTTCGATCTCTTTACATTGCTCTTCTTGCTATCCTCTGGAATTGTGCCTTCAATTGGACAAATCGTTTTCCTATCTCCACTACCTTTCGCTTTCCTTCTTTGTTGGGCTACTTTCAAAGCCTCATCAGATAGCCAGTTTGCTTTTTTTAGTTTTTCTTTCTTTTGGGGATATTCGTTGTCGTCTGGAAAATGTCACAAATTTTGATCTGCGAGAGAGAGGACCAAACACCGGCTAAATGGCAAATCACATTTATAACACGTATAGATAAGAGAAGACAAACATGGCCCACAATAAGAGGTATGGAGTCACCTGTAACATGAAATGACCAGTAGAAAGCCAGTCACATCCTTACTGCATGAATGAGAGAGTAGAGTAGTAATCACATGTACAGGGGGTAGCCTCATTGTATACACACGCTAAATAACTCCAGCTATTAGGGTATTTATAGAGAGCACATACATTACTAGTGAGCAGAGATAACAATATAGGCATTGGGTTTAAGGGTTACACGTGTCAACGTCCTCCTATAGAGCAATTTTTTTTAACATTATGCTGGAAAGAAATCTGCCATTTATGTTTCGGCTGATGTACTTCCCAGGGTGGTAAGAGATCGTGAATGCAGTGGGATTGTGGAAGCTAATCTGCCAGTGCTTGTAACATAACTCATTAAGGATGCACCCATGCAGCAGAGTAAACTAGTACTTTGCTCTAAAGAATAAATGAGTTTGTGCGTATTATGATGCAAATACTAAATATAACTGTAACCGTTACAAAGTAACATTGTGTATCAGTATATTTATAGTAACTAAGGGCATGTGCTTTGTGACCATGTTTTAATTTTAAGGGGAAGTAACATTAGGGAAGTGGGTGAGGGGATGGGAGGGGGCTAAGAGTGGAAAGGAAGGGCTGAAAGCACTTTGAATAATAATACTACGTGCATATAACAAGTTACACTTAAAGGGACATAGAAAGTGTCTGGATTTAACTAGAAATATAATATACCTATCTACGCTTATTAAAAAAAAAAAAAAAAAATGTACCTTCTGAAATCATACAATTTTTACCTGTTTGGGTCTGCCCTCCGTAGCACAGTGTGAAGTGCAGGGTTTAAAATAAGCCTGTCAGTGACCTCTCTCAAGTCACGTGTTTCAGAATGTTGCAGCTGATTGATTATTATGAGACACTGCACACCCTGTACTTATAAGTACATTGTCTTCATGAGCTGCAGAGGGGAACACCAGTTGGGAACTATTTGTAGACAGAAAAAACTAAGTTTATAAGCACTTCTACATAAAAGTAAGTAGATATACACTGAGATGATATGCCTAGTGACATGCATGAACTTGCCATGTCCCTTTAAGTTAGAGAGATGGTATGTATTAAATGAAGCAATATCTAGCTCTCTGGGTCTGGTAGGCGAAGAGGAATTCGGCACAATTTACACAAGTTCCGATTTTCTTATTTTATAAATTATTAGGATCATTTTGTCAACAAGTGAAGTGGGGCAGTACAACTTAGAAAGCTTAAAACTGAAAATCTAAATATATTGAACATAAGTCCAACTCTAAAGATCTAGAAAGAGGTTTCATATTCATAGAGTAATGGTAATAGCCAAAGATCAAGTTTGGCAGTATGATCCCCAACTCAGGAAGAAGCTTGAGCATTAGTAGTAATTATTGTAATGCCATTTATAATATTACTCTACAGATTAATTATTTCTGTAACTTTTGGATCTGTCTTCCCTGCTGTGATATATGGGCTTCACCATCTCCTCTGTTACATTGACTAGTGTTACATACTGCATATTATTATTATTATTATTATTATTATTACTCTCGCAGTTTCAGGCTCCAGTCTATGATAGTCAGTTTCACAAACTATTGCCCAAGTTACATCCTCTGCAAATAGTAATGGCTAATAGTAGTGATTTGGGTGTAGTCCATAGCCACTTGTGATTGACATTGATTAATAGTGTTGATATTATGGAAATGTTCCAGTCATTTGAAGACTCTCAGCTTTTGGGAATACCCAGGTAATGGTTTTGACCATTATAATTCTCAGACACTCCGGTCTGGAGTTTTGGTCTTTCTGGAGACTCGTGTTGGGATATTTGTAGTTTGTTGATCCTCTATAATGGTCTGGAAGGCTATTGCACAATATCCGTTAATTTGTATGTTACTTTGTAAGTAGTATAGCCCTCAGCTCTGCATGTGGGCATGCCTCAACGAGATGCCAGACATGCTCCACATATCCAGATGCTGGGGCTTCTGGTACAATAAGGAAATCAAGTCCTCATAAATTAGTTAGGATAGTGTACCAATTTTCTAGTTCAGATGGTCAACGTTACAGGTATTTAATGGATTCTGAGTGGGTTGGAAGGGGTTATGGTAAAGTGCTGCCAGTCAATATGGAAGTCCTTTTAGATATCCTATCTAAACACAGAAGGTCCCAAGTATGATATTATTGAAAAGTATATTTTAAATGGAATACTTTTTGCAACTGAATATTATTCAAATAATACTTTATATCCAATTTTTAGCACACTTAACTATTTTATGCCTGTAAATTATCCTCCGCTGGTTATGTATATTATCAATTACCGGGCTGACGTGTTACTATAATAATTCATGCAATTATAAAGTATGAGCCTGCAAATTAAGCTCTGAACTTGAATAAAGTAAATATACTTTTGTCCAGCTGCTGTACATGGCGGATGGAATTTTAGAAATCTTGGTCTGTGGGTATCAGAAACAGAAAAGGATTTAGGGGAATGTGTAGGCAAGAGTAGGAGGACACCTATATATGAACCTTAAGAGGATAGTGAGGAACCAGAGAGCATTTTAGGAGCTTTGGCTCCATGGCCCTGACTGAAAGCACCAATGTAGCCCCATATTTATATTATGCTGTACTGAAGAATTACACTTGATAATGGACAAAATGACTTCATAAAGTAACAGCAATAAAGCCAGCTTTTCATGTTACTGTTCAGTCTACAGCCGGTACTTTGAAATGCTTTTCCGACATGATGAGCCTATACAGACTGATGTTTAATTTGAAGCAGCTTACTGTTTCTTTGTGTTCATAGTCCGCTCGCACTTGTAGAAGCTGCTAAAAAGAAATGGATTACAAATGATTGTATAAAATAGATAATCATTTTAAAGTCTGTCATGCCCAGGAGGGCCCACTGTACTTTTGGGGATTGTTGGACTATTGGGGGGGGTCACATCATGTTTAGTTTTAAAATGACAGGGTTTCCCATAGGAAAATAATAAAGCAAAATGCCTGAATCCTCGGGGATTAGGGTCAGAGTTACGGGGTGACCTGTAGTTTGCCAGCGAATGAGGGGGGGGGGGGGCTTACAGGAAAGAGTGTTTAGGTAGATACTAGCCCGCAGTTTACGTTATACAGGCTGTAGGCTTGAAATTTGCTACATTTACAGAGTGATTCAATTGAACAAGCCCGCATTTTACAGGTCGAAAGCCGAACCTGTAAACCATGCAATCGTATGTAGCATTTCAGAGCATGATCAATTAAGCAAGTCTGTAACTACCGATTTTTAGAAAGCGCCAATAGTAGCTGAGACAGTCATGTAAAACATGGTTACACGTCAATCAATTAGCATATAGAGGTCCGATATGTGATCGGACTTGTAATTCAGCAGTGTACAAAATAATAAAAATGAATGGCGATCCTGTTCTTGTCCATGTGGGTGGCCTAATTCCCGAGATATGACACAGAAATGAAACCTAGCATAAATATTTTTTTTATTGCAGATTTGCGGGCTTGAGACTTTTGTGCAGATAATTCTAATGTCTTTCATCGCTTTTCTCATTTCTTACAGTGCAGGATTTTTTTTATTTGCATTTACAGTGCTACGATCAGGTGTTTAAGCCCCTTGCAGGTCCTCTCTGGTACTCGTAGGATTTTCTTCTACATTTGCCATTTATGGGTGTGAAAACATTTGCGGGCTTGAGGAATTGTAGCAATTTAATAGCGATTTGCGATTATAAAGGAGGAATAGCCAGTTCTCACTTAAATTATATGGAATGTCAGATATAACATCGTAAGACCCAATCGTGTATGTAACTGTAGCTAGACACAATGGAAGACGTCTTGGTATATCGCTATATACATCCTCAATAAGAAGTTCCATTTGAGTGTATCTCAGAACATTGTACAACATAATGTGTTTGTAAAACTAAAACCGGGATGGAGGGCTTAGTCAATATAATGTATAAAACAACATGTTTATATTATAAAGCATATTCTTATACCTTTGCAGAGTGTTGTGGGAACAGGCCTGAGCGGGCAGGCGAGTGTGTGTGAACAGGCCTGAGCAGGCAGGCGAGTGTGTGTGAACAGGCCTGAGCGGGCAGGCGAGTGTGTGTGAACAGGCCTGAGCGGGCAGGCGAGTGTGTGTGAACAGGCCTGAGCGGGCAGGCGAGTGTGTGTGAACAGGCCTGAGCGGGCAGGCGAGTGTGTGTGAACAGGCCTGAGCGGGCAGGCGAGTGTGTGTGAACAGGCCTGAGCGGGCAGGCGAGTGTGTGTGAACAGGCCTGAGCGGCAGGCGAGTGTGTGTGAACAGGCCTGAGCGGGCAGGCGAGTGTGTGTGAACAGGCCTGAGCGGGCAGGCGAGTGTGTGTGAACAGGCCTGAGCGGGCAGGCGAGTGTGTGTGAACAGGCCTGAGCGGGCAGGCGAGTGTGTGTGAACAGGCCTGAGCGGGCAGGCGAGTGTGTGTGAACAGGCCTGAGCGGGCAGGCGAGTGTGTGTGAACAGGCCTGAGCGGGCAGGCGAGTGTGTGTGAACAGGCCTGAGCGGGCAGGCGAGTGTGTGTGAACAGGCCTGAGCGGGCAGGCGAGTGTGTGTGAACAGGCCTGAGCGGGCAGGCGAGTGTGTGTGAACAGGCCTGAGCGGGCAGGCGAGTGTGTGTGTGTGGGAACAGGCCTGAGCGGGCAGGCGAGTGTTTGTGTGTGGGAACAGGCCTGAGCGGGCAGGCGAGTGTTTGTGTGTGGGAACAGGCCTGAGCGGGCAGGCGAGTGTTTGTGTGTGGGAACAGGCCTGAGCGGGCAGGCGAGTGTTTGTGTGTGGGAACAGGCCTGAGCGGGCAGGCGAGTGTTTGTGTGTGGGAACAGGCCTGAGCGGGCAGGCGAGTGTTTGTGTGTGGGAACAGGCCTGAGCGGGCAGGCGAGTGTTTGTGTGTGGGAACAGGCCTGAGCGGGCAGGCGAGTGTTTGTGTGTGGGAACAGGCCTGAGCGGGCAGGCGAGTGTTTGTGTGTGGGAACAGGCCTGAGCGGGCAGGCGAGTGTTTGTGTGTGGGAACAGGCCTGAGCGGGCAGGCGAGTGTGTGGGAACAGGCCTGAGCGGGCAGGCGAGTGTGTGGGAACAGGCCTGAGCGGGCAGGCGAGTGTGTGTGTGGGAACAGGCCTGAGCAGGCAGGCGAGTGTGTGTGTGTGTGTGTGTGTGGGAACAGGCCTGAGCGGGCAGGCGTGTGTGTGTGTGTATGGGAACAGGCCTGAGCGGGCAGGCGAGTGTGTGTGTGTGTATGGGAACAGGCCTGAGCGGGCAGGCGAGTGTGTGTGTATGGGAACAGGCCTGAGCGGGCAGGCAAGTGTGTGTGTGTGTGTGTATGGGAACAGGCCTGAGCGGGCAGGCGAGTGTGTGTGTGTGTATATGGGAACAAGCCTGAGCGTGCAGGCGAGTGTGTATGGGAACAGGCCTGAGCGGGCAGGCGAGTGTGTATGGGAACAGGCGAGTGTGTGTGTGTGTATGGGAACAGGCGAGTGTGTGTGTGTGTATGGGAACAGGCGAGTGTGTGTGTGTATGGGAACAGGCGAGTGTGTGTGTGTATGGGAACAGGCGAGTGTGTGTGTATGGGAACAGGCGAGTGTGTGTGTATGGGAACAGGCGAGTGTGTGTGTATGGGAACAGGCGAGTGTGTGTGTGTGTATGGGAACAGGCGAGTGTGTGTGTGTGTATGGGAACAGGCGAGTGTGTGTGTGTGTGTATGGGAACAGGCGAGTGTGTGTGTGTGTATGGGAACAGGCGAGTGTGTGTATGGGAACAGGCGAGTGTGTGTATGGGAACAGGCGAGTGTGTGTATGGGAACAGGCGAGTGTGTGTATGGGAACAGGCGAGTGTGTGTGTGTGTATGGGAACAGGCGAGTGTGTGTGTATGGGAACAGGCGAGTGTGTGTGTGTGTATGGGAACAGGCGAGTGTGTGTGTGTGTGTGTGGGAACAGGCGAGTGTGTGTGTGGGAACAGGCGAGTGTGTGTGTGGGAACAGGCGAGTGTGTGTGTGTGTGTGTGTGGGAACAGGCGAGTGTGTGTGTGTGTGTGTGTGTGTGGGAACAGGCGAGTGTGTGTGTGTGTGTGTGTGTGGGAACAGGCGAGTGTGTGTGTGTGTGTGTGTGGGAACAGGCGAGTGTGTGTGTGTGTGTGTGTGGGAACAGGCGAGTGTGTGTGTGGGAACAGGCGAGTGTGTGTGTGGGAACAGGCGAGTGTGTGTGTGTGGGAACAGGCGAGTGTGTGTGTGTGGGAACAGGCGAGTGTGTGTGTGTGGGAACAGGCGAGTGTGTGTGTGTGGGAACAGGCGAGTGTGTGTGTGTGGGAACAGGCGAGTGTGTGTGGGAACAGGCGAGTGTGTGTGGGAACAGGCGAGTGTGTGTGGGAACAGGCGAGTGTGTGTGGGAACAGGCGAGTGTGTGTGGGAACAGGCGAGTGTGTGTGTGGGAACAGGCGAGTGTGTGTGTGGGAACAGGCGAGTGTGTGTGGGAACAGGCGAGTGTGTGTGGGAACAGGCGAGTGTGTGTGTGTGTGGGAACAGGCGAGTGTGTGTGTGTGTGTGGGAACAGGCGAGTGTGTGTGTGTGTGTGGGAACAGGCGAGTGTGTGTGTGTGTGTGGGAACAGGCGAGTGTGTGTGTGTGTGTGGGAACAGGCGAGTGTGTGTGTGTGTGTGTGTGGGAACAGGCGAGTGTGTGTGTGGGAACAGGCGAGTGTGTGTGTGGGAACAGGCGAGTGTGTGTGTGGGAACAGGCGAGTGTGTGTGTGTGGGAACAGGCGAGTGTGTGTGTGTGGGAACAGGCGAGTGTGTGTGTATGGGAACAGGCGAGTGTGTGTGTATGGGAACAGGCGAGTGTGTGTGTGTGGGAACAGGCGAGTGTGTGTGTGTGGGAACAGGCGAGTGTGTGTGTGTGTGGGAACAGGCGAGTGTGTGTGGGAACAGGCGAGTGTGTGTGGGAACAGGCGAGTGTGTGTGGGAACAGGCGAGTGTGTGTGGGAACAGGCGAGTGTGTGTGGGAACAGGCGAGTGTGTGTGGGAACAGGCGAGTGTGTGTGGGAACAGGCGAGTGTGTGTGGGAACAGGCGAGTGTGTGTGTGTGTGTGGGAACAGGCGAGTGTGTGTGTGTGTGTGGGAACAGGCGAGTGTGTGTGTGTGTGTGGGAACAGGCGAGTGTGTGTGTGTGTGTGTGGGAACAGGCGAGTGTGTGTGTGTGTGTGTGGGAACAGGCGAGTGTGTGTGTGGGAACAGGCGAGTGTGTGTGTATGGGAACAGGCGAGTGTGTGTGTATGGGAACAGGCGAGTGTGTGTGTATGGGAACAGGCGAGTGTGTGTGTATGGGAACAGGCGAGTGTGTGTGTATGGGAACAGGCGAGTGTGTGTGTATGGGAACAGGCGAGTGTGTGTGTATGGGAACAGGCGAGTGTGTGTGTATGGGAACAGGCGAGTGTGTGTGTGTGGGAACAGGCGAGTGTGTGTGTATGGGAACAGGCGAGTGTGTGTGTATGGGAACAGGCGAGTGTGTGTGTATGGGAACAGGCGAGTGTGTGTGTATGGGAACAGGCGAGTGTGTGTGTATGGGAACAGGCGAGTGTGTGTGTATGGGAACAGGCGAGTGTGTGTGTATGGGAACAGGCGAGTGTGTGTGTATGGGAACAGGCGAGTGTGTGTGTATGGGAACAGGCGAGTGTGTGTGTATGGGAACAGGCGAGTGTGTGTGTATGGGAACAGGCGAGTGTGTGTGTATGGGAACAGGCGAGTGTGTGTGTATGGGAACAGGCGAGTGTGTGTGTATGGGAACAGGCGAGTGTGTGTGTATGGGAACAGGCGAGTGTGTGTGTATGGGAACAGGCGAGTGTGTGTGTATGGGAACAGGCGAGTGTGTGTGTATGGGAACAGGCGAGTGTGTGTGTATGGGAACAGGCGAGTGTGTGTGTATGGGAACAGGCGAGTGTGTGTGTATGGGAACAGGCGAGTGTGTGTGTGTGTGTGTGTATGGGAACAGGCGAGTGTGTGTGTGTGTGTATGGGAACAGGCGAGTGTGTGTGTGTATGGGAACAGGCGAGTGTGTGTGTGTATGGGAACAGGCCTGAGCGGGCAGGCGAGTGTGTGTGTGTGGGGAACAGGCCTGAGCGGGCATTTCTCTGCATTGAGTACATGTTAATGGTGCACATCTGAGTGTGCATATAATCTGATCCAGTTGTGCATAATTCCAGTGGAAGGCAGATGTCTGCACACAGCTTTTCATGCCTCTGCTGGGTCTGGCACTCGTTTCTCTCCGCTCTGTTTCATATCCCTGTCTAAGTTTGTGGTTTAGGGCTGGACTTCTGCAGCTCCCTTGTGTCCAAAAATGGAAATGTTCATCTTTCCCCCTTATTAAATAAGGGGAGGGATTTGAGGAAGGTTTATTTTTATTTCAAGCTGAAGGAATCCTGTATTAGATCACTCTGGAATTTTAAGATCTTTTTTTAGTCAATAAATTAAACAATGAACAAACTGAGAAGTGAACGTGGACCAGTTTTACTTAATTCACAGGAATATATCTGAGCATCTGCTTAAGAAAAGTGTTCTAGTTATTCTGATCCCATTTTTATTCTTATCTATTACTGTATAGAGAAAACAAATTTATAGGCCGGTATACTTTACCCGCAAACTTATTGGTGGTGATTTTCTCTATACAATCAGCAAAAACCTGTAGAATGTATAGAATCCGTGTACGAAGGCAATGTTATTTTTTATCTCAGACCATTGTAGACCATTTTTTACAGGCATTGTTCCATACTGCCCACTTAGGAAAGCTCACATGGGCAAGTAAGTAAGTAAACCTATTTTAATTTCGATTTAGCAAGTGAGATATGTATTGGCAGTTTGGGTTAGCTTGACCAGTTTGTGGAAAGGGAAGTCTCATCTTGTAGTTCCACACATTGTAGATCTACTACAATTTTAGTAACATATGCTCTGGTTACTCAACCAAGAACTCTTATAAAGTCTTGGGATCACTTTTAACTGGTAGTCTCTTCACATTAGTATACATAAAACAGGGCCTGGCTTAACCAGTGTGAGGAAGGTTAGCAGTTGCCAATTACCAATATTTCTTTATAACCCTTAAAGGGACATGGAATGCAATTCATTTTTTTGTGCATCTTTAAAATATTTATACACACACTTATATTATAATGTGGATAGCTCCCTTGTCATGTTGAAGGGGCTGTGGGAAAGGGAAAGGCCGCTGCTGCAAAGAACAATTCAGCACAGGAACCTGGAATGTTATAACTATGAACCAGGGCAGACTGGACGTGGTCAGGAATGAGATGACAAGTTTAAAAATTGATATCCTGGGAATTGGTGTACTAAAATGGACTGGAATGGGCCATTTCACATCACTTCTGATACTGTGGTCAAAAATCCTGCAGAAGAAATAGAGTTGCCCCCATAATACATCAAAGGGCAGACGAAATAGTGATTGATTACAACTCAATATATGACAGAAGGATTTCAATTCAAATTCAAGGCAAGCCATTTAACATCAGTGATCCAAGTCTATGCTCCGACCATGAAATTGTCCAAAATTACATAGATATTAAACACCAAGAAAAATGTTACTGAAATTGTAATGCTAAAGTAGGGAACCAAAACATACCTGGAATAACTGGCAAGTTTTGGCTTGCAGTACAAAATGAAACCGGTCAGAGATTAGTCTTCTCTCACCTTTAAGATAAAATGCTGGGAAATAATATGGTAGATTATACAGTCTATCCTACTGATTTAACTTTAATAATGCCAGTAAAATGTAATTTTGTTAATTGCATTAACTTGTCCTGGCTCCCTTACATTTTCTACTGTCTGCAACATAAATCCAGCTAGAATAGAACTTTAGACACCTATGATGAAGTGCCTCTGTGTGGTCTCAATACGTGTTGGTTACTACTGCCTTGTACTTGTCACAATCGTGCATCACCTGCCTTAACTTAAAGCGACATCTACAGTTTCTGGAAGAAGTGTTTAAATGCTCTGTTTTTTCTTTCTAAAATCGTATATGATTTCATAAATCATGTTCCTGTTTAGGTCTGCTCTCTGTAGCTCGTGAAGTGCAGTTTGCCAAATTAGCCTGTCCGTGACATCTCTCAAGGAGCAATCCCTATACTAATTAGAACTGCACTGTCTTGATGAGCTGCAGAGGGGAGAACCAAGAGTAAAACCATACACCGGTATATTATATTCATGGTGAAATGCAGAAAACTGCTATGTCCCTTTAATAGAAGACACTTAGACAGTCCATGACATCCTTCTCTTCATCTACATAAGTCTTACCTGCTGTCTTTTGGGTTGAATTGCTCCTGACTTTCTGGTTTCACTAATGTTACCGGCCAGAATTTACAGCAAGGCATTATACAGATAGTAGGATATAAAGAGCTGTGCAGGATAGGATGGCGAGGGCACTA
The DNA here is from genome assembly GCA_027410445.1 of Discoglossus pictus. Classification (NCBI taxonomy): domain Eukaryota; kingdom Metazoa; phylum Chordata; class Amphibia; order Anura; family Alytidae; genus Discoglossus; species Discoglossus pictus. The sequence continues at coordinate 222,243,010 of CM050168.1, read as the reverse complement.
AGATGTGTCATTCATATATACCAATTTGTTATATTATAGCATACAAAATGCTTAATATGGTAATAGAACTCATGCATGAACATATCCCTCCATATAAAGTACAGAATAGGTAAACCAATTTGTACAAAAACGTACTCTGAGAAAATAGGGTACATGTAGGCAGTATAAAAATACATCAATTTACATGGTAAAAGTGAGATGTGGTGGATTAACACAGTGTCATAAAAATGTACCCTACTATTGGAAAAGTTGTAGTGGCCTATTCCTATTATGTACCGAGTCTCACAATTTATGGATATGGCTTTATTGCATATAAATCTGATTGCCTGTTTCTTTTGTAGACATTTACAGCATGGTGTAACTCTCACCTCCGGAAAGCTGGCACACAGATTGAGAATATAGACGAGGACTTCAGAGATGGCCTCAAACTCATGTTGCTCCTTGAAGTGATTTCTGGTGAGTACAAAGTGCAGAATGTATTCTAAGATTGCTCACCAGAAGCCAAGTGGTTCCATCCCTTTTAAAGTAAAAGACAAGCAAGGAGGTGACATGAAATAAACCTTCAGACACTTTAAACCGGAATATAGTATGTGTCATTAAAAGAAGAATGAAAGAACATGAAGTTGTAATTTCAAGTTCATGGTTGATGCTGTTGGGGTAATGTACATTAAGTGAAGTGTGATAAAGTACACTAAGGCAATTCAATCTTGCATGAGTCTATGATTAATATTAATTAAGCCAAGTTTTTAATTAAATATAGTAGGCAGATTAAACTAGCCTGTTGGTTCTTATCTGCCATTAAATGTTTAATAAAATCAAGGATACTTATCCTTTGCATGGATCTGAATCCCTCTGTACAGTGGTCTGCGATGGACTCTTCTGTTTGGTTCTTATAATATAACTAAAATTGATAATTGACAAACAATATTTTAAAAAGATAATCGCATCCTTTTAAGTTCTTAATTTTTATAAAAAATTATTCCTTGTTGCAGGCACCTCCTCTTTTTTTTCAGGAGAGTGTGTCCTTGCAAATTGATGGACTTTCCATTTGCCTAATTAAAGTTGCTGTCATGTTTCCTTCTATCCTGTTGGTCTCAGGTGAGCGTCTCCCAAAGCCAGAGAGAGGAAAGATGCGTGTACACAAGATTGCCAATGTCAACAAGGCTCTGAACTTCATCACCAGTAAAGGAGTGAAGTTGGTGTCCATCGGTGCTGAAGGTGAGCGTGTGGCTGCTGGTGTCAATCGGTGCTGAAGATGGCACAACTGTCCATTATTTTTTTGATAAATATCACTTTACATCAGTTTTTATGAATTCTAGAGGAAGTTCAAGTAAAAACATTGCTCCATTCAGTCATAGAGAGAGCGTACGGCTGGCGGTGGGTCAGTGCGCCGAGTGTGAGGTGTTCTGAAAAAGTGGGTGGTGGCTCTGTGTGCATGTTCTGTTTTGTTGTCTGTGCTTTGGGAAGGGGTAAGATAATGGGGGCAATGGCAGCATTTGTTTAGGAATCAACAGTGTCACCTGCTCTTATGTTGTCATGCATGTCAGAGAGGTGAGATGCACACAGTCATGTTGCATTTCTATGTTTCAGAGATTGTGGACGGCAATGCTAAGATGACTCTTGGGATGATTTGGACCATCATTCTACGATTTGCAATTCAGGATATTTCCGTGGAAGGTGAGAACTCCCTGTGTCAGTGTTAAATGTCTTAAGTGTCGGAGGGAACCCCCGGGTTGTAGGAAGATCCTTGGCTCTGATATACTGTAGGTTGAGATATCTGATAAACTTTCAATTAATAACTTGGAGAAATGGAAAAATCTATTTTTTTTCTTTGTATAAATATATCTACGTACCCACCCAGAAGGGGTAGGATTTATTACAGAGAATTGGAGTAATTGCCTCCAGATTTAGTGCACAAATGCAGTTGCTGAACCCTGAGAGATTTAAGAGGAGGCAGTTTTTGTATTTGAGCCTATATTAGTTAAAATTGTTACAAATTGTTAAAATGGTTACAATATTTCCTGTATGTGAGTTGACCCTCAATGTGCGAGAAAAGTTACTACTTTCATCTCTTTGCATAGAAACATCTGCCAAAGAAGGGCTGTTGCTGTGGTGTCAGAGAAAGACGGCGCCATATAAGAATGTGAATATCCAGAACTTCCACATCAGGTGAGTGTGTCTGAAATGCCCGGGGCGTCCACCCCGGGTGAGGGGCCCTGGGAGGCCCAGGGCGTCCACCCAGGGTGAGGGCGCCTGAAGATTGTCCTGTAACAGTTGCTATTAGAGGAAGGTCCTCCTTATATCAGGTAGAACTTTCTAACATCAATTCTCAGTTCAAACTCATTTAGTAGTTCCATTGGTTTGTGAATTTTGTGTAAATGTAGTCAATTCTATCTCATTTGGCAACATTACACTGATTACCAAGCTTTTCTGTTGAATGATCACAGTCTGTGTACTATATGAATATTGCAGGGTCTTATAGTGGACCGCCTAATGGTTTTTACAACTTCAGGTATGGCATGTACTGTTCTAAGTAATAAAATGCTGAACTACCTATTTATTATTTTTTTATGAATGTTACAAACTTAATTTAAAAAAATAAAAAAAAATTATAATTCTGCAGTTGCTTGGTGGAGGTCATGAGTAAAGCTTATAGACCTTCTTTCTTTTAAACGAACATAGTGTGCCTAGACAGTGTTAGAGGTTACTCACCCATACTGAATACTCCACTACCACCGCTTTCTGGTGACGCGGTTTACGGATCCACATGCTCTTTTTATGCTTTTTGTTTAGTTTGTTTGTTTGTTCTTTTTCTTGTTTGATGCTGATCTAATTTTACCCTCCCTATTTATTGCAGCTGGAAGGATGGACTTGGCTTCTGTGCACTGATCCATAGACATCGTCCAGAACTCATTGACTATGCAAAGCTACGAAAGGTAGATGTAATGCGCTAGACTAAGCCAGGGGTGGATCACCCAAGGCTCTAGATCCTCATGTCGCTCTTATTAGTGTTCAGTAAATGACCTCATAATTTCTCAGGTAATCCTCTGATTGCTTTTTTTGCATTTGTTGTAGTTCAACCATTATGTTTTTATTATTAAGTATGGCAGATACTTGTTTAAAAAGTCCATGTGCAGTTTTATTGGAAACTTCCATTTTCAATGTGATCTTGAATCAACACATTTTAATAGAAAAACAAATTAATATTTAAAAATCTACAACATCCCAGTTGCATATGTTTTGGGCACACGAATACATCAACTAATACTTTGTGGGAGCACTTTTTATGTTTATTAAAGCAGTATATATGTGAATAAGCCTCTATCAACTCTGCACTCCTGGGTTTTGCAATTTTATCCCACTTCTTTGCAAAAACGATAACCTCCTTCAAATTGCAAAAGCATCTCCTGTTCACAGTTCTCTTTAGATGATTCCACCTGGTTTCTATGGGATTGAGGTCTGGTCTCTAACTGAGCAATTCCAAGACTTTAATCTTCCTTCTTTGGAGCAATGCCTTGGTTGACTTGGATGTGTTTTGGGTAACTATCATATTTCAAGGTGAAATTCCTCTTCAGTTTTCTGTGCCAGCAGGTTTTGTACCAAAATATCTTGATATTTGGAGCTAGCCATTATACCAGCTGTCTTGATTAGAGCCTTGTCCCATCTGAAGAGAAACGGTCTCAAAGCATGTTGCTGCCAACCACCATATTTCTTAGTATGTATTGTGGTCTCTGCATGATGAGCTGTGTTGTCTTTGCGCCAAAAATATATTGTAGAATTGTGGTCAAAATATAGGCCTCTTGTTAACCTTCCTGATAACTTTTCTCCTAGACCTGTCATTAACTCTGGAGGGTCATCCTGAACTTCATAATGTCCCTGTGGTGCCACATTCTCTATACTAGTTGATGATTAGTTTTCTCCATGCTCAGTGATCCATTGTATTTGATGTTCTTTCATGCCCCTCTTCTGATTGGTACCTTTCAACATTATGATATTGTAGATATTTTGTCAGCTCCTTGAAGACTATGGCTATCCCAGTTGGATACAATCAAGAAAGTTATTCAAGGAAAGGCTGACTTTTTATTTTATTTTTTTATTTTATTTGGGATTAATCAGAATCACCATAATTGATGGCAGGTGTATACTACTTACTTTTGGCATACCCTGGATGTGATTGGTTAACTCTAAACACATCTAGAGTCCCTATTATAAAAAGGTACCCACATGTATGCAACCAGGTTATGATAGATTTGTTAATTCAATATATTTTTCCTAATAATTGTCTTTTGTTTTTCTCTTGAACTTTGTTGGTTGCAAGATGGAAAAAAATGTATGACATGATTTATCTTGATTTCTGGTTTTACTTTACAAAAATCGACAATTTTCAAGAATATATACTTTTTACACCCACTATACATTTGTATGTGTGTATACAGTGCCTTGCAAAGTTATTCAACCCCTTGGCATTTTTTGTGTTTTGTTGCCTCACAAACTGGAATTAACATGGATTGTTTCAAGATTTGCATCATTTAATTTACAGAACATGCCCACAACTTTTGAAGATTTTTTTTTTTATTGTGAAGCAAACGACAAATAGGACATAATAACAGAACAAGTCAATGTGCATAACTATTCAGGCCCCTAACGTCAATACTTTGTAGAGCCACATTTTGGGGCAATCGCAGCTCCAAGTCACTTTGGATAAGTCTCTATGAGCTTGCCACATCTTACTACTGGGATTTTTGCCCATTCCTCCTTGCAAAACTGCTCCAGCTCCTTCAAGTTGGATGGTTTGTGCTTGTGAACAGCAATCTTTAAGTCTGACCACAGATTTTCTATTGGATTGAGGCCTGTGCTTTGACTAGGCCATTCCAACACATTTACATGTTTCTCCTTAAACCACTCAAGTGTTGCTTTAGCAGTGTGTTTGGGGTCATTGTCCTGCTGGAAGGTGAATCTCCGTCCTAACCTCAAATCACGCACAGAGTGGAACAGGTTTTACTCCAAAATATCCATGTATTTAGCACCATCCATCTTTCACTCAACTCTGACCAGTTTCCCAGTCCCGGCTGCTGAATGGTTGGTGGATGGTGTTCTTTGGGTGATGTGACGTGATGAGTTTGCGCCAGACATAGCGTTTTCTTTTATGGCTGAAAAGTTCAATTTTAGTCTCATCAGACCAGAGCACCTTCCTCCATACATTTGGGAGTCTCCCACATGCCTTTTCATAAGCTCAAAACGTGCCATTTTTGTGTTTTTCTGAAAGTAATGTCTTTCTTCTGGCCACTCTGCCATAAAGCCCAACTCTATGGAGCATACGGCTTATTGTCGTCCTATGTACAGATACTCCAGTCTCTGATGTGGAACTCTGCAGCTTCTCCAGGGCTACCTTAGTCTCTGTGCTGCCTCTCTGATTAATGCCCTCCTTGCCCGGTCTGTGAGTTTTGGTGGACAGCCGTCTCTTGGCAGGTTTGCTGTTGTGCCATGTTCCCCCCATTTGGTTATAATATATTTGATGGTGCTCCTGGGGATCATCAAAGATTTGGATATTTTTTTAAAACCTAATCCTTTCTTGTACTTCTCAACAACATTGTCCCTTACTTGTTTGGAGAGTTCTTTGGTCTTCATGGCAGTGTTTGGTTAGTGGTGCCTCTTGCTTAGGTGTTGCAGCCTGTGGGGCCTTTCAACAAAGGTGTGTATATGTAATGACAGATCATGTGACACTTAGATTGCACACAGGTGGACATCATTTCACTTATTATGTGACTTCTGAAGGTAATTGGTTACACTAGAGCTTTTTATGGGCTTCATAACAAAGGGTGTGAATACATACACACATGCCAATTTTCTGTTTTCTATTTCTAAAAAATAGTTTTATGTATATATTTTTCTCATTTCACTTCACCAACTTAGACTATTGTGTTCTGATTCATCACATACAATTCAGATTAACAAAACATTGAATTTAAGGCTGTAATGTAACAAAATAGGTAAAAAGGGGGGTGAATACTTTTGCAAGGCACTGTATATAGAGACATTTTGGATTCTGTCGATCATTCTTCCATGGGTGAATGAGTTTGATAACACTCTATTTCCTTTTTTAAATAACCCTGGACACTTCACTATCTCTTGTCTAGTATGCACCTTTTATCATCTATTTATATATGTATTTCTATGCCAAGCTCAGTAGTAACAACTATAAATTAGATCATCAGACTGACTGGAGATCTTCTGTATCATTTTGTTTTGTTAGGACGATCCCTTCACAAACCTGAACACCGCTTTTGATGTTGCCGAGCGCTTCCTTGACATTCCAAAAATGTTAGATGCTGAAGGTAATTTCCATGCTTCACACAATTCTCTTGCAGGTTATTGGGACATATTCAAGCAATTCCTGAGAGTTATTCACATGTTTTAGCAATGAGCATACATGTGTCCTGGGTATTTTAGTTTTTAGCCATTCTAGAACTCGGAATACTTGCTACATAGTATATAATACAGTCGGCACTTCTTAATATGTAAGCACACAGTTATCTCTATACTATATATCCTGGATGTCTAACACATATCAATTGCTTTTCTGTGCATATTGTTTAGTTTGGATTTTAGGCTCCCTCTATAGTACAAAGACCAGGGTATTGCATGAAGAACGCCAGTGATGTGTCAGTTTGTACGTTAGAGACAGGGATAATGTAATTTTCCATTTGAAATGATTTCTCTTTGCAGTTTTACAAGTATATTTAGTCTGAGACATGTAGTCCTATTTCACTGCAGTGCAGCAGTGCCCTTTTATTTTATATACATTTGATGAAATTCAAGAGCACTGAACATTTATATTAATATACATATATGAAGTGGCATCTAAACTGTACACTTAGAGAGAAATTGTAAGCATTTTTCTAATATATCCGCTTTCATTTACATTGAGAACAAGTCTACCCTATCCCGGGGTTAGAAGAGGAACTGGTGGCCATACACAGACTCCTGGCACCTGGTGATATCATTACTAGAAAAATGAGTAGGGGAATCCAACAATCTTTCTTTAAACCACATGCTTCATACAAGTCGTATAACAAACCAGCACAGCCAGATGTGTAGGCCATAAGCGTAAAAGCACTTCTTCCTTTTAGGTCACCTTGCTAGTACACAGAAGCTGCCTTGACGGTAATCCTTCCTGTTCAATGCATAAAGGGACAGATACAGAGCAAGGAAAGGAAGAGTTGCTTCTAAGTATATATGGGAGAGATGGGTCAAATGTTAAAAGCTTATCTGAATCATCCAGTGAGAAAACAGATCCCTCTCTCTCCACTTCTGAATAGAATTTTTAAAACAAGAATTCCAAAAGCAAGTGTGCAAGACAATCCAAAAATCTCTAAAAAAAAAACCAAAACCAAAACGTATGTATGTATGTGTGCGTGTGTATATATATACATGTTGCTGATTTGAGATTATTATTTTTTATTTAGTTGCACTTTTTTTTTATTCCTCCTTCTCTATGCCTTCTCTTGACAGACATTGTGGGAACTGCCCGTCCTGATGAGAAAGCCATCATGACCTACGTCTCTAGCTTCTACCACGCCTTCTCAGGAGCACAGAAGGTATCTCCAGTTATAGAAGGACTAATGTCATTGTCACATGTCACTAATGGACATTTTATTTTTAGTAGTGATATATTCCTTATTCATAATAGCCAAACACAGGCCTCATTAGGCAAGCAGAGATGACACAGGGTAAATCACACACACACACACACACACACACACACACAAACTGATGTTAGACACAGAGACATCTCAAACTATAGGGGCTGTCTCAACACGGCTTCATTCACTTGACTGACTGCTCGCTTGGGCTGCCTGGATAAGCCTTCCTGCTCCTTACCTGTGCAGCTTCTTGTGTAAGGGCTTCAATGGCCGTAGTTAAAATGCCTAGCACTGTCACTACTAAGTCAATTTTAAAAACATTTTTCCACATGATATTTAGTTGATTTCCCTATGATTTTTCCTTTATATAGAAAGCATACCCAGAGAAGGATAAATGTATATTTAAACATTATTGAACTTGGCTTTTAATTGCGACAAGAAAATGGAATAATAGAGACAGGTGAGCTGATGTAGAACACACATAGAGCATGCCAATTTCTCATCCATGAGAGACTGGGCGCTACAAATAGAAATTCTATTTGTGCCACATGTACCACAATTGTGAGATGTGTTAACTGATTGAGAAGACACTGCTACAGTGCCAGTGAAATTGTTATGTGTTCTACAGTAGCATATCTGCCTCCTCTGTTATACTTTCTAATTTCAATTGAGCAATTAAAAGTAAATTACTATAACTTTAATACATACCTACTGTCTAAGATTGATGTATGTTCAGGTGGATCTTTCCTTTTTTAATGCTGAAAATGATGAAAAATGGAGTACCATACACACAAAACTTGCAGTATGAAAATTTTGATGATTGCAGTAAAAAGGAAGGGAATTATAAGTCATTTCAGAGCATTTGAAGTTGGCAAACAATAAATAAAGTTGGATTAAAGAAATCCTGTACGCAACAGAAAAAGAGGTACTAATGGCACTATATAGATCTCTGGGCAGAGAGAGGTACTAATGGCGCTTTATAGATCCCTGGGCTCTGGGAGGTACTTATGGTGCGCTATAGATCCCTGGTGAGACATGTCTAATACATGTCATCCAGCTTAGAGAGAGATACTTATGGCACTCTATATCTCTGGTCAGACCTCTAAAAAAAAAAATGTTATAAACTTTTCTGACCCGTTTTTGTTTTGTTCTTTTTTTCGTGTGGCAAGACGTTTATTTTCATGTTTTATTGGGGGATGTTGTGTTTTGGAAGAGGGAAAGAAAGTCACACCTAAGCAGGTGGAGGGTGAGAGAGAACATGAAAAATGGTGGAACTTTAAAAGCACAAACCGAAAACAAGAAGAGGTGCAAAAAAAAAAAGAATGCATAGAAAGGAAAATAAAAAGGTAGATTCTGTAGCTACCACAAACCAAAATCAAATAGTTGCACACACTGCATTGAAAGCACAATGAAATGGCAGCCTGTGGCAACTTAACCCTTACAAAATCTGAACAGTACATCTCTTTTCCCTTCAATCTTCAAATTTTATTTTATTTTTCTTTAGAAAATAAATAAACTTAAACATAAGAAATAAGGCTCTAAAAGGGCACAGGGATCAAAAAGAGGAATAATGACTCCCGAAGATCAAACTGGAAGCACAGCTAAGCGGGCAGGGCCCAGAACAAAACCAAAAACTACAGCTCCTGGTCCTTTGGGTTTCATGTGAGGGGGTGCTGGATATAAACATTTTATAGCACAGTGGGAGGTGCAGTGTTTCATCTCTAAGGAGCTTGGACATATAGGCAGGAACGGTCCTAAAATAAAACATTCTACCCACTCTCGCACCTAGCACTTACCACAGTACAGCACCTAAAGCCTGGCATGCCCAACATAGCTGGAACCTCAAGGGTCATCATTCCCTCAGAGATCTCAGACAGGGAGGCTGTTCCTCTTGCCATCACTGCAGCCTCCAGTTAGATAAGGATTTGAATAAAGAGCAGGGGCAAGAGTGTCTCTCCAGTCAGTCTATGGGCAGAAAACAAACCATAACACTTTGTGCCCAACTTTTGAGAGGGGTCCCAGTAAAGCACCAGCTGGATCGATGGTCTGTGTCCCAAAGGTGCAGAGCTTTGGAGACACCAGCCAGTCTCTCACCCCAACACCACTCTCCAGGGAAAACACTGGGAATTCGATTGCTCCCCAGGCTGAGTCACTGCTGGAGGGTGGAAATATAGGCATGACCAACCCATTTAGGACCCTGCGGATTTTATGGTCAGAGGAGATCTAGCACCATGGGTGTTGAATATGGGGAAGGAGGAAAACGAAGACTCCCTGAGTAATATCATAAGCCGTCGGCTAGTGCCAACCCTCCTCCGCTTTTCTCTGAGCCAGATATCGGTGACCTCCAAGCTGCACGAACAGTGGTGGCAATGGCAGATGAGGTATTCAAAGCCTCCAAGGCTTCCATTGCCATCAAGGAAGCTTGTGCTGTGCAGCCAGCAACCAATGAATGCATCTGGAACAAGGCTTGGAATTTTTATCAAAACCTCTCCAGGCCCAGTTTCTCCAGATGCCTGAAGGGTGCTGTGGGATGGGCTCCCCACAGTAACTGAGGGTGTAAGAGAGAGAGGCTTGATGAGCAGATAGCATTCCAAGAACTCTCTGAAGCTCTCTGTCTCACCAGGACTTGATAGGCTGACTAGAGTTTTTTCCAAATCTTCCAGGAGACTCTAGGACCTGTTTCTATCTGGTCCATGGGGAAGCCCCATAGACTGGGGAGAAGTCCCTGTCCTGCTAACACAGCTCTTGCTTTGCTGCCCAAAAAGGGTGAGTTCCATCTTAAGAACTGGTGACCCGTTTCCCTGTTCAGTACAGACTATAAGTAGACAGACAAAGCCATCTCTCTGAGGCTCAAGTCTATGTTGGCTGAACTGGTTCACTTTGACCAATCCTATTTTATCCTGGACCAGACTATATTCAATATCATTTTCTTGGTCCGGAATCTACTACACTTTACCCCTAGGACTGGTCTGTCACTCACTTTCCTTTCCTTGATCGAGAGAAGGTGTTTGACAGGGTGGGCCATCACTACCAGATAGCTGCTCTGCAAGTGTATGGCATTGGCACACAATTTGTAGGCTATATGAAAATGCTGTAACCTCTGCAGAGTATTTACTTAAATCAGTCACTCGCCAACAACCCCATTCACATATGGACAAGGTATATGTCAAGGGTGCCCTTTGTCTGGACAACTACATGCACTGGTCATAGAGCCTTTCCTCTGTCTATTAAGGTGAGGGCTCACAGGGCTGGTGCTGAGGGAGCAAGACATGTGGATTGTTCTCTCTGCTTATGCTGATGACATGCTCATCGTGGTCTGAGACCCAGTTGATCATGACATGGCAAAAGAGTGCTGCCTCTTCTCCAATCAAATTATGCAAGTGCAAAGGCCTTCTAGAGGGTTCTCTAAAGGTGGACTCCTTGCCTCCAGCATTTCGTAACATCTTGTGGGAGAGAGATGTCCTTAAGTATTTGGAAGTCTACCTGTCCTCTATGGACTCTTCTTTCCCAAGCAACTAGATGGAGTTAGAGGACGATGTCGGCACATGACGATTAAAGCTTTTCAGCTATGGCACTGGCTTATCTGTCTGAGACTGACTCCTGGGTTTGTCAGCAATATCAAGTGCAGCCTGCTTGGGTTGAGAAAACCTTGGGTCTCTGTGGAGGTAATCTTCCTCTGGAAGAAGAGTACTGTGTTTGTGCTCCGTTATACACCTTCCATTTTCACTACCTGCAGAGATACCTGTACACAGATCCCTCTCTGTTGTGGTGCACACTGCTATCCAGTTTTTATCTGTAGTTCACAAGATGGCATATGACCAATAGTTATTTGACCTCTTTGTATTGCTGGCATCTTACATGGAATCCTGGAAGGCCTGAAGCATGGTCTTTGTAACAAGGAAGGATATCACTCTCGAGGATGAGATGTTTAAAGTGCCCCTTCTGTATAACTCAACAGTGGGGGCTGCAGAGATGGAATGCTCCAGTATTATCCTCCTTGTGTGTCCAGGGCAGATGAACAGAGTCAAGGATCTCCTGGATTATAAACATTCAGATTGGGAGTTGCCACATACACGTTAATTCCCTGTTGGATTTGCAACACTCAGTTTGACAGTGTTTGTTCCATGTATTTAGGGAATGCCGTCTCCCCTGACTCATGTACCTTCCTTCATGGGGCTCTGCAAGCCAGAGAACCATATGTAGCTTCCATCCCCCCCAATCTATCTGGATTTTTGCATTTGACCCAAGCCTTGTAAATCCCCTCTGGCTTCTCCTTTCCTCAGCCCTTCTGGTTGGTGACATACCCTTGACATGCTGAGGAAATTGTTGTACTCTGTTCTACTCCAGTGTTCTCATAAACCGCTGAAACATCATCTGGAGTCAGGCCCTAGCATTTGTCAAGCACAAGAGAAACCAGTGGTGGGAACTATATCTTGAGTTGGCAAGTGCTACATTGTGCACTGAGCACGAGAGAGCACCTGACCAATATTTACGGTCTCAACGGCCACTTGCCCTTTCTGTAGTTATGGAGAATCCATGTATCATATTTTATTTTTGTTGTGCCAGACTGTAGCCTAGAGGGGGCATTCTCCTGCGGTTCTGGCTGCATTTATCACCCATATCTTTTTGTTTAGGTGCTCAGTGACTTTAGAGCCAGGGACCTCCTTTTCGGTCTGCTTCTGGTATTAGCCAAGCTACCGTTATATAAGTTCAGGAAGCAGTGTTTGGCTGGGGAGGTTGCACTGCCATGTAAGGCCTTGTTCCGAGTTGCTGGCGCACTCCCCTTGCTTGGGCATATTATGTCCTGGCTTTGTCTACTGACAGTATGCCTGAGTTTACTTCCCAGTAAGCTCAAGATGGAGTACTCTGCTTGGTATCCACCATCAGGTTGGAGGTTACAGACACCTGCAAGTATTTCAAAAGAGTTCTGGAGAAGGTAATTCAAGCTACAGGTTTAAAGTTTTGGGCCATGTATGAAAGTACTATTTTACAGAAACGGTAGTAGATCAATAAAACAGTTAACCAGTAGAAGTAACTGGGGTAAAACAGTTAAATTCATTCAAGCATGCATGGACTAACCTAAGGACTAATTAAGCTGAAGATTGTTAGATAGCATAGTTAGGTTAGATAGAGCAATTGGTTCGAATGTAAAATAGATTTAAATATATAGTGTTCTCTATTTTTAATATGTTATTTCTAAAGAAGTGGAACTGATAAGTAGTTGAATCATTGCTAATTACTCTGGGGTCTAAATGTGTCCAGATATATTCTAGCAATTGGACGTGAGCTGAGAACAAAGCCCAGAATTTAAGTTTCCATTTAATTGATTCCATTTGGTTAGAGCAATTAGCAAGGTTTACATTTTAGCACAAAGACAAAACCAAGTGCTTAGCAGGAGGATCAGAAATGCAGACATACACAAAACTTACTAACATTAAATTAAGTTTACTTTAAGAAAACAATATATTTATTTGTAATGTTTAAAAACTCATTGACTATGGTTTTACATCCTAATTTATTGATGACCTGTGCTATGTCCCCAAATTAATCTGTTGCTAAATTATGCAGAAATAAACCCTGGTGTTGTAAGTAATGGGGGATATAAAAATAATTCTAGTCAAACAATGTAATGGAGTCTTGTATATTATTATTATTATTATTATTATTATTATTTACTTATTCCCATTTTATTAACATGTATGTAAATGAACAATACCTCCAGGGTATTTGGCTAAGACTCCAATACCTTGGACCATCCATCCCAGCAGACCTTGGATATAATATTGTCATTGTGGTCCCTTTTATAAATAGGGCTCCTTTCATCATATATGACCGGTTCTATCTGTTCCTACCATACAACACAATAGAGCGTTTCAGTTAACTATGACTTCAATCCCTAACCTGGCTTTATAAGAGAGACTGAGCTGCATTGCTGAGCAATCGGCTAGAGGGAGAAATTGATCTTTGCATGAATTAATATCTAAAATGAAATGGACGCCCATGTATCTCCAGTCTGAATATCCACCGTCCTGGGGTTTGTCTACTCTATAGGATCCTGTCCACGGCTCTTTTACAGTAGACTGTTGGTTGTTTCTATTATCATTGTCTGTTTTTGTGTCTATTTTTGCCACACATATGGTATTTGTTTACTTATACATAGATGTGTATTTATTTATTTTGTGCAGATGATTGCACTTTGCATGTTTATCAGATATTTTATATCTGCTCCTTGGCATAAATATTCAATCTGGGTGAATGAATTAACATCTGTGTGACTTGTTTGAATTCATAGCCTACCCTGTCGGCATTAACTTACTGTACCATGGTTTTGTTCTGCCTGCAGTGCATGCTGGGAAGGCTTTCAGTATTCTGTACACTCTGCTGCTCACTTCTCCTTTCACGTCTTCTTTCCTTTTCTGTACAGATATTATAGGGACGCTAAGGCTGGATAAGAAGGCCCTATTGACCTGTGTGTCAGGTTATTACTGGGCTTCTCAGGTGAGAGTTCCTATCAGACATTCCTCTTCAAAATCCCAGACCTAAACATTGTTCTGCATAGTAAACCAAGTTGGCTCTACGTGATATTAAACATTTTGTCTAAACGATTTATTCTGGAAATTCTGCACACTGTACCATTACCAGATATATTGGACAAAAAAATCACATATCTCTATGGGTTCACTTCATTATACCACAAGGTGCATGGATCATACCACAAGGTGCAATGCACAATCATGGATAAAGGTTTTAAAAAGTTATTAGGGAATTGGGTTTTACATTTTTTCCTCAGCAATAGCTGAAAATTGCTATAGGTGTTTGCGGTCCATTTAAAAATCTTTAGGGTATTGGAGGAATCCTTAATGTTTTTCATGGAGGATGGCACGTGCCAGCAGAATATAGTGTCTAGGTGCTTCTGTAATACCTTTTAGATATTTTATTAAATTTACTGTTTTCTGTGGCCATTTGGAATGAAGAATGAATCTCATGGACCAAAGTTTAGGAACCTCGGATGTGATTAAAAGGAAAATGTCTATTGTGTTTTAATGCTTGTTAACGGGACATGGAAGGTTGCAGTAGACATTTAAGGTACCTACGTAGAAGTGCTTAAACGTTCTCTTTATTATTTGCCTCAAATCATTCAAATAGTACCTGCTTGCTTTGACCCTCTGCAGCTCAGGAAGACACAGACTCTGAAGTGCAGTTTTTCACATAGGCCATCTCTGGTTGTTTAGTATGACACCATGCTCAACTAGTGCCACCATACTGAGCTTCATGAGCTACATAGGGTCCATTTAAGTCCCTTTTTTAAAAAGCGTGTTTACATTGTGGTAACTTGTCCATTTTAAGTTTTGTGCCATTGAGCGAATGCCTATGTAACATGTATCATCCATCTCCATCCAGTTGGGGCTTGGATTATATACAGATCAGTTGGATGTTTCATGTGAGATGTTGGCAGCAAATCAGAGGACACCATCGTCAGCCAGACATTTCAAATTGTTTTATGGTTTGGATTTTTTTTAAAGTTTGTTTTGTTTATTTATTTATTGAGGTATAAGGTTGTGTTGTAGTAGCCAACTGACTCAGGAACAACCATGTTATCATGGACACTGAAGGGGGATAGAGCAACTTATGAATGCAACATTCTAAGAGTGATGGGATGATGTATCAAACCCCCCAAAATTGGCTCTGCCCCTTCGTTATAAAAGCAAGGAATGGCTCTGTTTAGTTTTGTTCCAAGATAACAAAACGAATGCCTTGTTAACATGCAGCTAGGAGTGAGGATTTTCTCTCTAATTTGACATTTGAGTATTCAAAGTAAAGTCTAAAGGGGATTTCAGAAAGACGCACCTTGTAATTCCAGCCATATAAATGTGTGGAGCCTTATCACATGTAATAGAACCAAAGGGGATTTCATGATCTCTATTTTCTCCATTGGGAACAAGTAGTAATACTTTTAATACCATTTTAGTTTTTTCCACACTTTAGAGCTCTTGCAGTTTCTTCTCTGACTCTTTCTTGGTTTCCCAATAGTTGCTCAACTGTACTTTTGTTTTTTCTTTCTTTCTTAAATGGATCCTGTCACTCCAGAATAAGGACAATTAAAAAACTGGCCACACTTTGTACATTTTTTAACTCATGCAGCTTTAAATAATTCTATACTAATTTGTTAGAGACTTGGCAAATGTGTGGCATTGTTATGTTTGGTTTCTGTTCCTCTCTTGTACAGTACCACCCCTTCTCCTACACTGTGCCACAAATTAGCATAGTGCCATCCAGGGACAACTGTATGTATATCTAGAATGATAGTATATGGATAGTACATTGTATATCCAGCTTCTAATTCTCTTTCAAGAGGGGATGTTTTATGTTTTTTTTTTTTTTTTTCAATATTTCGAGAACTTCTCAGTCCTGGTTGTTTCCTCTTGTTAGGTTTGAAGGTTATTCTATAATACTATATTCTCTATCGTATTACATTACGACGTTCAGAGTGTTGCCCAGTAATAGCGCAGACTGAACGATGCAGTGCCACTGGCTCCTCATAAACCACAAGTCTCAAACGGAAGTATTAATGGTAAAAAAAATGAATTTCACAGATCACTTACATACAGCATATTTAAGGTAACCTATGTCTTCAGATGGGGCTAATAATGTAGACCTGTGGTAGGTGAGAATTTTGTAAATGTGAAGATATTTGTGATTTTTTTTTTTTTTTTTTTTTTTTTTTTGGTCTATGCAAAACTGATTTTCTTTTTTTATGTCTGGCATAGGCAGAAACAGCTGCAAATCGGATCTGCAAGGTGCTTGCTGTAAACCAGGAGAATGAGCAACTCATGGAAGATTATGAAAAACTGGCAAGCGATGTAAGTGTATGAGGAAAAAGAGTAACTCTAAGTGTTAGGGTGCGGCCCCATAAACGTGAAACGTTTGTAACAGGTTGGTAAAACACATGGGTACAAGCAGTAAAGAGTCCCAGTCTGTAGCAGAGTGAAAAAATATATTGATGTAATCAGGAAAGTGTGTAACTGGTAAAACCATAAACTACAACATAACTCCAGGGGCAATCTTGTTGTTTATTTTATTTTTAATCTTGCATTTTTGTTTGTGGCAGCTGTTGGAATGGATCCGGCGCACAATACCTTGGCTGGAAAACAGATCTCCTGAGAACACCATGCAAGCCATGCAGCAAAAGCTGGAAGATTTCAGAGATTACCGCCGTCTACACAAACCCCCAAAGGTTCAAGAGAAGTGTCAACTTGAAATCAACTTCAACACTCTCCAGACCAAACTCAGACTCAGCAATCGGCCAGCATTCATGCCCTCAGAGGGAAAGATGGTCTCGGTGAGTACATCTTGTTTGCTCCGAACAATTAAAAACTCAAACTTTAAACAGGTGTTTGAGGTTTTGAGGCAGGAAGAGATTCTGGTGGAGCGAGGCAAAAAGTTCCAGAGAATAAGGGCAGATCAAGAGAAGTCCTGAAGGCGGGCATGAGAGGAGGTGACAAGTGTTTAGAAAGAAGTTTGTTAGCAGAACAAAGAAGGCGGATGGGGGAGTAATTGAAGATGAGAGCAGAGATGTAAGAGGGCGCACTGTTGTTGCAGGCTTTATATGTTAGGGTGATTATTTTAAAATGTTGTTCTGAAGACTAAGGGAAGCCAGTGGAATGATTGACAGAGTGGGTCTGCTGACCCTGATCATTGTGTGTGGTAGATGAGTCTAGCGAAAGCATTCATTATGGATTAAAGTGGGGAGGGTGGTGGGCAGGCCAGCAAGGAGAGAGTTGCAGTAGTCAAGATGAGAAATGATGAGAGAATGTATTAGAATCTTAGTTCCTGTATCTTCACTTCCTGTATCTCATGACTCGCACCATGAATGGCAATATTTCAGTATCCAGCAAGTATCCCCTCTCAGAATAGTTATATTTTTAATATCCAGCATGCACCTGCTCCTCTCAACACTTTCACCTCAGTGTCCACTAACCATCCCCTCCCTCGCTCGGCACTTTCACCTTGCAGTGTCCTGCAAGCATCTCCTACTCTCTCCTCCACCTTGCAGTGTCCACCAAGCTCCTCCTTCAACTCTTACCTCCTTTCGCCACTTTCACCCTCTGTGTCCACCAAGCAACTCCTCTCACCACCTTCACCTCGCTATGCCCACCAAAAACCACTTGCTCCTGTTGCCACTTCCACTTTGCAGTGCCCACCTTTTACCAACTTCACCTTGTGGTGTCCACCAAGCATCTCCTCTTGCCACCTTCACCTCACAGTATCCACCCCATTCTGCATCTGTATAGGCAATTTGCTGATCACCCTTTTCTGTATCTAGTTTTATTCCATAGTAATTTGTATTCTAGAATATTTCTGCATATGTTTGTTTTACTAGACATATTAGAGTGTCAGACCGTTTCTATTTATACACTGCAAAATTATTATTTTGTTATCTCTTGTTGAATGGTAAAAATGATCCTGTATGAACCCTACAATATTTAGGTACAAAGTGATTTCTTGATCATGAGGGAGTATCTAAAGAGTGTTTTGATGTTTTTATTGTAATTTCCATTGTGTAGGATATAAACCGTGCATGGGGAGGTCTAGAGCAGTCTGAGAAAGGATATGAAGAGTGGTTACTCAATGAGATTCGGAGGCTGGAAAGGCTGGATCATTTGGCTGAGAAATTCCGTCAGAAAGCGACTATCCACGAGGCCTGGGCAGATGGTAACTGTAAAACCATGTCGTGTCATGCTTGGCCAGGCTTTGGTCACACTTGTGTTACTCTTCAGTATGGCAAAAGAGGTCACGAGTCCCTCAAGTACAAGATGTCAAATCAATAGTGACCATTCTTATCATCTGTCACTTTAATCAGATATAGCAATCCTAAATGAGACCGATTGAGAAAAAAAAAACTATAGCAACGATTTGTGAGGAAAAAAAATGAAAAAATTAATAAGAATATGATAAAATTATATTTGTAGTTGGCAAAGACAGGTTAGTGTGATGTCTAAACATAGAGGATCTGCAAACTATTGCAGTGACATATTAAATAGTTGAGTAATCAAATGATCAAAACTGTACAATAACAGCTTCACATTAGTCTGTTCTTTTTATACACCCTCCCTTATATAATTGCTATACTAATAAATTAAAGTACCTCTATTTGTATTGATTTTTTCCTTCCTTCATAGGAAAAGAAAGTATGTTGCAGCAGAAAGACTATGAAACGGCGACTCTCTCTGAAATTAAAGCTCTTCTGAAGAAACATGAGGCATTTGAAAGTGACCTTGCTGCTCATCAAGACCGCGTTGAGCAGATAGCCGCCATAGCGCAGGAGTTAAAGTAAGGCATTCATGGCAGGACTTTTCTGTACTGTGTGTTACAGTTTGGATTAACAAACAAACCGTTACATGATTTTACAGCACTAGGTGGTTGACAACCTTGTTTTGCGAAATACAGGATGTCCCTTGGTTAGTGATTTCCACCATCCTGCGTTGTCTCTTTGCTCCGTTTCTATAATGGGCATATTGAACATTAAACTTACATCCCATTGGTACTGTCGCTAAAAGACAGGGAATAGGTAAACCTTGGATTTTAAATAATAATGTGAGAAAGACGTAAACACAGGTATATTTACACACTACTGGAACATTTATACACACCGGTCAAAAACACGTTACATATACACACTTGCACTAGAGGGTCACATACACAGCACAACACACAAAAAAACTCACAACACACACATTACATACACACCCAAACATTTTATAGGGATAATCACAAATACATTCATACGCAAACACGCATACACTAGATACTCACAGAGACATAGTGCTTATACCCTCAGGCAGATTTGGTCACACAGACACTTTACGTCACACAGACACATTGCGTATATACACAGCTCCTGGATAAGATATAAGTGATATCTCTAGTAGGAGTTGGCTAGGAAGAGAGAGTCTGTAATGATGTGTATCCCTATAGTGCCATCTTGTTATAAACTCATGGTGCTTTATGAATAAAGGATGATGATACAATATAATAATAGTAATAGTTTAATAATGATCTTGTATTTTAAAAATTTAACATTTAAGGCTTTAAGTGATGTAAATCCTCAAGTTGTTCCAGTAGAATAACAATCAATTTTTAAGCCTTTTAAATATTCTCGGAAATCTCTTTCAGTAGGTTTGGTGCCAAGATTGTTGTATAACATAAATCTGATCTGGTTTCATATACACTGTGCTTTTTTTTCTGTAATATTGTTCTTAATTTGCTGGATTCATGCTTACTATTGTGCTTTTTTTTCATTCTTATGTCCAGTGAGCTAGATTACTATGACTCTCCAAATGTGAATGCCAGGTGTCAGAGAATCTGTGATCAGTGGGACCATCTGGGGGCACTTACCCAGAAACGCAAGGAGGCTTTAGAGGTAAGGGGAAACCTGTCTCAAGTGGTCTTGGCCATCATGATGATGCACAGGGATCATGTTTTCATTGAGTAAGAGTGTGTGTATATACAAATTCGCAATCTTCATCTCACCCTCCTAACTCTCTTCCCCTCAGCTCCGTTCCCTTGAACTCCTCACTCTACTCAATACCCTTTTCCTACCCATGCCTTCTAAGCTAAAACAGGAACTCTCTCACACTAATTTAATTTCATATCATATTTATTTTTTCTTTGTAGTTAAACCCTGTATAGCCCTATGGAATTTGTTGGACCATTACAAATGAAAGTAATAATAATATTCGTAATTTTCCTCTCACTCCTTCTATCACAAGCTGTTGGTGATTAACCTCTGAACCCTATGTGCTTCCATCTCCGCCTATCCCACAATCCTAGCTGATACAGGAACCGCAGTAATATTTTATTTATAATTTGCCAACCATTACCAAGCTCTTTTCATCTGGAAGTAGCCTACTAGTCATTATTACAACCTGAATCTTTTCATCTGACATTGCTTTCCCTGCTGTTCTGTGCTATGGTGATCTACACTTAAGCTACATCCCAAGACCTGACAGACAGGGTGGTAGTGTGTGACTTCTTCTCTCCCCCAATTGTATTTTCCAGACCATTCTGCATATTAATACTCTGTCCTTCCCCTCCTTCCGAAGTGTGCTTGATTTAGATTCAACTTCCCTCTCGTTCTACGTGTCGCTATCGTTCTAGACCAACCTGGAGATTTCATGATCATTTCGCCTCCTGAATCCCCTACTTCCTTTCCTCTAGCATCCCTACTGTCATTCTGCATGACTTTAACATCCCCTGCCTCTACCAAGCTTCTCTCCCTAATCCCCTCATTGTCCTCTCACAGTCAACAACCTCTGCAAACCACTCAAGTTACCTAGTTTTGCATGTCTCAATGATTTCTGTCTGCTCTATAACATACCCTTCCCTCTTTCTGACCACCATCTCTTAACCTGCAGCCTTACCATTTCCCGAACACCTCTCCTATCTCCACCTACTCCACAAACCTACAGAAATCCCTTCAACATTCATTGTTGCCTTATCTTCGTCCCCTTCTCCATAACATCACGTCATTCTCCTACCCACATATTACTGCTTCAATGCACTACCCATTACTATGTACAAGCCTAGACATGTCTGCACTCACCACCTTCTTTACTCCCCACTCACTCACCCTCAGTCCTGACACTCAAAGCAATTTATATGTTCAAAAATTATCTCACAGTGCTGAGCGTGCCTGGAAGAAGTCTCATATTCAACTCGACTTCTTGCACTATTCATTAATACTGCTCTCTTATACCCCAACCATTACTTTTCATTCCTCATTGCAACACTGTCATCTAATCCTAAATGTCTCTTTTCAACCTTCAACTCTCCTCCAGTGCCCAGCTTCACAGCTCAGGATCTTGTCTCCTAAATCTCCTATCACCACTCCAGTCTAACCTAAATGCTTCTGCCAAACTCATCTACCTTACTCAACTCTCATCATCTGCTGCCTTTTTTTATTCCATCCCATTTCTTAATATTATTCCTGAGGAAATTGGGAGTCTTAAGGTCCTTGGCATCACTTATAATGCTCTCTACAACAATGCACCTCCCTACATCTCAATTCTTGTCTCCAGATACACTCCCAACCTCCCTCTCTTCTCTGCCCAATATTTGCAACTCTCATCCTCTGCCACTACCTCCTCACATGATCACCTGCAGTACTCCTCAAGATCAGCATCCACTGTTTTGAATTATCTACCTTCTCTATAAGACTCTCCCCTAGACTTCAAATTTTCAATCATTCTCTTCTCAACTCTGTCATCCCCAACTTTATATAAGGTTATCAATTCTGGTTTGCAAGCCTCTCCATCATGCTCAAACAGATGGCTAAACATTGATCCATCCAAAGTAGTAAACACCAGGGATTTACAACAAAGGCTTGTTGTACAAAAATATACTGTACCTTGACTTAAATTCCAGTCCTTGTGTTTTTAATGCAATACATTTACCAATAATCACTGTTGTCTGTGAATTATAAATGTTCTAATATCTATGTATTGCTCACAAATTGTCTTCTAGTTGTCCCAGTAACATGCCATATGTGGCCGCCCTTTAGGAAGTTACTGGAGACCCTGGTTCTGGACAGCTCTGAATGCACTTGTTGTATGTACAGACTCCACGCCTTTCCTTACCATTCACTTCTAACTAACGTCCAATTGCTCCTTACTTAGAGAACTGAGAAGCTGCTGGAAACCATTGACCAGCTTTATCTGGAGTACGCCAAGAGAGCGGCGCCCTTCAACAACTGGATGGAAGGAGCCATGGAGGATCTGCAGGACACGTTCATTGTTCATACCATTGAGGAGGTCCAGGTACTGGTCACTTTCTGGGGGTATCGCTGCATTATGTTAGAGGTTCCAATTATGGTATCATTTAAAACTATATGTAATAACAAGTGTGTTATTCAAATGTTCTTAAAAAATATTTTTCTAAAAGTAAGCAAACATATAAGTTTGACATTTTTGAGCTGTCAGTTAGATTTTATATTATCTCTCCAGGGGAAGACAACATGTTGCATACTAGTGCCTTTCTCCTCAATTGACTTCTATCAGATCTTTTCCCTCTTCCACTAAATGAAAAACCTTTCTAACCTGCACTCCTTCTTGACCCTTTCTATTCCTTATCTGTTAATCTTCCCCAGGTCTCTGCCTCTTCTATTTCCTTTAGATTGTAAGTAGCAAGTTCCCAATCTTGTAGAGCGCTTTGTATTTTTCATTTTTCTTATCCCTGTACAGAGCTATGAAATATGTTGGCGCGTTACAAATAAAAGTTGATAATAATAATAATATTTTGTTAATGAGAGGCTATTGGGATTAATTGCATCCCTAGAGCCACCCATGTCAGCAAACCGTCCTAGCCTATAGCAGCACACCATTCAAGTATTGATTTCAACATGTTAGTTACTCATCTGTGCATTTTTAGGCTGCCTGCTGTATCCAATTAAATGCATGGGTGGTATCACAGCACAAAAGCTGTGTGTGTGTGTGTGTGTGTGTGGGGGACTTAGTGGTTGATATACATAGAACTGGCTTGCAGCAGAGGTGTAGGCGAGAGAGCAAGGGAGCAGTAGATGATAAATAGAACTGGCTTGCAGCAGAGGTGGCAGAGAAGTGTACCAACTCTGACTTCACTTAGTATTGGTGCCAGATATCATTTTATTGCAAACACTTTGCTCTCATATTACTACATGGAGATGCCTTACTTGTTTATATATGTATATAACAGTCACATAGGACCACCCCACTGTTGCAGTTGTATAGTGTGATGAAATACTTAAACACAATAAGTACATTTATATCCCAGTTGAGACTGTTTTATAAAGTAAGAATGTTTCTCTCTGAAACAGCAGGAAGTTGAACCAAAGGAAGTGATGTCAGAGGACTGCCCTTCTGCTCTTAGTTGTTGTAGCATGTCAAAAGCCACCGAGGTGGTTGTAGCTGCCTCTGATTGGCCACAACAAATATAATTTTTTATGATCATTTTAGCATGGATTTTAATGGGTATTTACTCTGAAATTTAACTGCTAGAAACTCAAGAGAGTTAGCAAACTTTACGGTAAGTTTAATAATGTTTATTGTAGTATTTTGTCATGTAAAAAATGTTTTCATACACTACGGATTCTCCTCTATCCGATGCATTTATAATCCATGAAACTTAAATATACGCCTTTAACTCTCATTTCCTTTGATGGCGTGCTGCCGATTGGTTATGACTCTATGCTGCCTGTCCCTATTTACCTGTAATATCCACTCTTTATGATATGGACTTGGGTTCCCTGGTTTCTTGTTTTATTGTTCCTTTATAATATGTTCTGTAACGCTGGGGCACAGTAAAACAAGGGTGTGACAGACTGATACAAAATGAGTTGACGATCCTGTCCTTGCGCTAACATTCATACTCCTGACACCTTTATACAGAGTGCTTTTCATGACTGCGAGTTTGCCAGCTTCTAGACTAATGGATTAATGAAACAAAATGTGAAGTAATTAAAATGCAGAAACAAGGGCTTGGCAAATAATTGAAAACAGAGTAGAGGGTTAAATAGTTATTAAGTCTGTGGTTGTGAAAAATGGAGGTGATAGTGCTAAACCTACATTATAAAGTAACGCAAATCATAGGTGGATGGTATGAAGCCCAGTGTATTTTTGGCTTTAACATATTTACACGGTATTGGACACACATTATTTTCATTTTGTTTTTCTTCTTATCTTTGGTCTCTGACCTCATGTTGGATCCACACAATTCACATATTTGCTGTGACCCATTAATTTAGTTTCAATTCCCATCTTCTGCAACATGTAAGTTGCTTATTTGTCAGCATCCCTTCTCTATTAATCTTAGCGTAAAGGTAACATCTAAACCAGTATTGTTCTTGACTTGATAAAGAGAGGTGCGACTCTCCAAAGCTTGTCACTCTGTTTGGCCAGTAAAAAAAAAAAGGTATTACTATATACTGCAATCCTCTTCTGGATCGCTACATTGTCATAGTGAAGGGGCTTGTGTACCTCAATGAAGCTGTGAGCTATACCATGTCGGGTCATACAAGATGGGCAGGTCATAGCAGAGGGGTCAGACAAATCTCTGTCCACTGTAGAAGGAACTGGCAACCCACTCCAGTATATTTGCAAATATAACCTTATACATAAGCACTACCATAGACCTTGAGGTCTATAGGGTCACATAGTCTAAACACGACTAAACGACAGCAAATCTACTTCAGTACTTGGTTATATATATATATATATATATATATATATATATATATATATATATATATATATATAATATAGTTTTCCTGCAGTCACTTCTCGTTTGCATTCACCACCAGGACTGAGCAGCCATTTCTGCAGAGATTCAACCAAAGACATTGGACCGGACACCATCCACTCTGTAGATTGGCTATTTGCTTTTTGCCTGTATACCTAGAGCTGCACACACCACCTCCTCTCTTCAGCATCAGAACTCCTAAAACATACTCTCCCACCCACCTATGACTTGTGTTATTATATATTTCAGGTTTAACACTATCGCCTACATTTTACACAGCTGATACACCCAAAAACGTAATCACTAATTAACCCCCTACTCTCTCTTCAATTACTTGCCAAGCTCTTGTTTCTCCCATTTATTATTTCACCTGTTGTTTTATTTATCTCTCTAGATTGCACAATTTCAATTTTATAAGGTGATTTGAAAAAAGTAAAACACCATGTAATGTATGTACGATTTTTGAATTTCAAAGGCAGAGCCCTCTACTTTCTGTAATGTGTTTTAATATGGTTTTATTTTTTCTTTGTATTTAACCCCTGTACAGCACTACAGAATATGTTGGTGCTTTACAAAAAACTGTAATAATAATAATAATAATAAAGGGAAAATGTTCAAAAGAAACCCAGCTCACAGGGGCATTGATTTAAGTATACCATTTTAATATCCATGATCAAACCTGGTGTCTTTCCATGATGGCGGACAGTATTTGTGTTAAATCTTCTTTCTAATGTAGCACATAATGAGAATAAAAACATGAGGATGTAGCGTAGAGGCTCCAGTTCACATTCATGTCTGAGGAACATCTGCAGCTATGTTCTTCTGTATAAGATGTAACATGAATTTCCTTTTTATTTCTAGGGATTGACCGCTGCCCATGAACAGTTCAAGGCAACGTTGCCAGAAGCAGACAAGGAACGGCAAGCAATCCTTGGAATTCACAATGAGGTTACCAAAATTGCACAGACCTATCATGTCAATATGGCCGGATCCAACCCTTACTCCACCATCTCAGCGCAAGAGATCAACAGCAAGTGGGACCATGTGCGTTCATGTTACTTTATCTTGCCATATGCCTTTATCAGCTGAGACCATCATTGTATAATTTGTTGTATGTACAGGTCAGGCAGCTGGTGCCTCGCAGGGATCAGGCTCTGATGGAGGAACATGCGCGACAGCAGCAGAATGAGCGACTGCGCAAACAGTTTGCAGCACAAGCCAATGTGATTGGACCATGGATACAAACCAAAATGCAGGTGAGACTCAGCACATATGTAGATACAGATAAACATGCATGATTCAGGACATTTAGAGTACATCATGTCTGTTACATTACCAACATGTGGGATACAAACAGATGTCCTACAATATCACAACTTTATATACAATATCCCGAGACTGTAAGTTATTGGATTTATTGACAGTCCATTACAATATAGCTTGGATTGTGATGATTGTATGGGTCTCTGTATAGAAAAAGCCTGTTTAAAAAGTCAACTTTGAAAGTGATCTGTTCCACCATTTCCACCAATCTAAAGTCAGATTGTTTACATATGAGCAGTGGGAATCCTGATAATAGTGTGTGATTTATAAGGAGTCTCTAAATACTTACAGAGAATATAAACTATTGGTAAGTTTAGTGCACTTTCTTTGATATATTCTGGATTCGCATATAATCATTAGAGTTACTTTATTTTTTCTGCACATGTATGTAATGTGTGCGCATTTGTGCATATGTGTACATGTGTGTGCATGTCACTCAGAGCTCATAAAGCCTATGTTCTCCCTTTCTGCAGGAGATTGGACGTATCTCCATAGAAATGCACGGGACTCTGGAGGATCAGCTCAATCACTTGCGCCAATATGAGAAAAGCATTGTGAACTACAAGCCGAAGATTGACCAGTTGGAAAGTGATCACCAACAGATTCAAGAGGTGCTGATCTTTGACAACAAGCACACAAATTATACCATGGAGGTAAGTACAGTAATGGGCACGCTCCGGGGGCACAATTAACATTGGACAGTAGTGATGCCTCCCTGTATACATCTTGTCTGTCTGAGGACAATGACTTGGACAAATAAGATTATTACAATTTTAAATGTAAAATGATACAATAAAAGTTTATCGGAGAGAATTGTTCAGCATTACAGGTACACATTCGGGTGGAATCAGCTGATTTAAATTATGAACTTGCATATATATATATATGTTGATTATTACATTACATTATATTTTCAACTTCTTTTTTTTTTCATGAATAATAATTATGGGGTATATTTCACTTTTCTGATGCTAATTTTTTTTAAACTATTATTTCTATGGCGTCAAAATATACTGTATTTTTTATTTTACCAGAGTAGACCGACAACCCCTTCTTGCTTTAGTTTTAGTATAGATATATGGTTGTCTCCATAGAAATGAACAGGTAGCATGTCTCTTATTTTAGCACATACGTGTGGGGTGGGAGCAGCTCCTCACAACCATAGCCAGGACTATCAATGAGGTGGAGAACCAGATCCTCACAAGAGATGCAAAAGGCATCAGTCAGGAGCAGATGAATGAATTCAGGAACTCCTTCAATCACTTTGACAGGGTAAGTTCACTCATGCCCTAATGCACATGCATGTTCAATTATATGCAACACATATCCCAGTGTCTCGACTACACGTCACTAATTCCCCAGTATTGAGGGTTCCTGTGTCTCTATATAAATTGGCCATTCTAGATTACTAATACCCCAGTATAGAGGGTATATGTGTCTCTGTATATAAATAGCACCTCTATACATCAGTATTGCCCCAATATAGAGCACATGGGTGTCTGTATATAAATAACACCTCTATACATCACTAGTGCCCCAATATAGAGTACATGGGTGTCTGTATATAAATAGCACCTCTTCAGATAAGTGTTACCCCAGTATAGAGGGTACATGTGTCTCTGTATATAATTAGCACCTCTATACATCAGTATTGCCCCAATATAGAGCACATGGGTGTCTGTATATAAATAGCACCTCTATACATCAGTATTGCCCCAATATAGAGTACATGGGTGTCTGTATATAAATAGCACCTCTATACATCAGTATTGCCCCAATATAGAGTACATGGGTGTCTGTATATAAATAGCACCTCTATACATCAGTATTGCCCCAATATAGAGCACATGGGTGTCTGTATATAAATAGCACCTCTATACATCACTAGTGCCCCAATATAGAGTACATGGGTGTATGTATATAAATAGCACCTCTATACATCACTAGTGCCCCAATATAGAGTACATGGGTGTCTGTATATAAATAGCACCTCTACAGATAAGTGTTACCCCAGTATAGAGGGTACATGTGTCTCTGTATATAATTAGCACCTCTATACATCAGTATTGCCCCAATATAGAGCACATGGGTGTCTGTATATAAATAGCACCTCTATACATCAGTTTTGCCCCAATATAGAGCACATGGGTGTCTGTATATAAATAGCACCTCTATACATCAGTATTGCCCCAATATAGAGCACATGGGTGTCTGTATATAAATAGCACCTCTATACATCAGTATTGCCCCAATATAGAGTACATGGGTGTCTGTATATAAATAGCACCTCTATACATCAGTATTGCCCCAATATAGAGCACATGGGTGTCTGTATATAAATAGCACCTCTATACATCAGTATTGCCCCAATATAGAGCACATGGGTGTCTGTATATAAATAGCACCTCTATACATCAGTATTGCCCCAATATAGAGCACATGGGTGTCTGTATATAAATAGCACCTCTATACATCAGTATTGCCCCAATATAGAGTACATGGGTGTCTGTATATGAATAGCACCTCTATACATCAGTATTGCCCCAATATAGAGCACATGGGTGTCTGTATATAAATAGCACCTCTATACATCAGTATTGCCCCATTATAGAGCACATGGGTGTCTGTATATAAATAGCACCTCTATACATCAGTATTGCCCCAATATAGAGCACATGGGTGTCTGTATATAAATAGCACCTCTATACATCAGTATTGCCCCATTATAGAGCACATGGGTGTCTGTATATAAATAGCACCTCTATACATCAGTATTGCCCCAATATAGAGCACATGGGTGTCTGTATATAAATAGCACCTCTATACATCAGTATTGCCCCAATATAGAGCACATGGGTGTCTGTATATAAATAGCACCTCTATACATCAGTATTGCCCCAATATAGAGCACATGGGTGTCTGTATATAAATAGCACCTCTATACATCAGTATTGCCCCAATATAGAGCACATGGGTGTCTGTATATAAATAGCACCTCTATACATCAGTATTGCCCCAATATAGAGCACATGGGTGTCTGTATATAAATAGCACCTCTATACATCAGTATTGCCCCAATATAGAGCACATGGGTGTCTGTATATAAATAGCACCTCTATACATCAGTATTGCCCCAATATAGAGCACATGGGTGTCTGTATATAAATAGCACCTCTATACATCACTAGTGCCCCAATATAGAGTACATGGGTGTCTGTATATAAATAGCACCTCTACAGATAAGTGTTACCCCAGTATAGAGGGTACATGTGTCTCTGTATATAAATAGCACCTCTATACATCAGTATTGCCCCAATATAGAGTACATGGGTGTCTGTATATAAATAGCACCTCTATACATCAGTTTTGCCCCAATATAGAGCACATGGGTGTCTGTATATAAATAGCACCTCTATACATCAGTTTTGCCCCAATATAGAGCACATGGGTGTCTGTATATAAATAGCACCTCTATACATCAGTATTGCCCCAATATAGAGTACATGGGTGTCTGTATATAAATAGCACCTCTATACATCAGTATTGCCCCAATATAGAGCACATGGGTGTCTGTATATAAATAGCACCTCTATACATCAGTATTGCCCCAATATAGAGCACATGGGTGTCTGTATATAAATAGCACCTCTATACATCAGTATTGCCCCAATATAGAGCACATGGGTGTCTGTATATAAATAGCACCTCTATACATCAGTATTGCCCCAATATAGAGTACATGGGTGTCTGTATATAAATAGCACCTCTATACATCAGTTTTGCCCCAATATAGAGCACATGGGTGTCTGTATATAAATAGCACCTCTATACATCAGTATTGCCCCAATATAGAGCACATGGGTGTCTGTATATAAATAGCACCTCTATACATCAGTATTGCCCCAATATAGAGCACATGGGTGTCTGTATATAAATAGCACCTCTATACGTCAGTTTTGCCCCAATATAGAGCACATGTGTGTCTGTATATAAATAGCACCTCTATACATCAGTATTGCCCCAATATAGAGTACATGGGTGTCTGTATATAAATAGCACCTCTATACATCAGTATTGCCCCAATATAGAGCACATGGGTGTCTGTATATAAATAGCACCTCTATACATCAGTATTGCCCCAATATAGAGTACATGGGTGTCTGTATATAAATAGCACCTCTACAGATAAGTGTTACCCCAGTATAGAGGGTACATGGCTTTCTGTATATAAATAGATACCCGTTTTCACTCATGTAGTAATACTTTCCCATGTTATATGTGACTTGTACTCGAGTGCACACATCTGAACGTTTCAGCTATATCTCATATTATCACAATGATTACTGATTTAAGGCTGTCCCAGACTCCTTTGCGCTCTCTTTGTTAGTGTCTGACACACTCACTATCTGGATTATAATGCCATCTGCATGTTGTCTCTTTTTTTCTGCTGCATGATACACTACTCTCAATCTGCCACCTCTCTGTTCCCATCATGCATCCTGGCATGTTCTGGACATGTGACACTGTC
Organism: Discoglossus pictus; assembly: GCA_027410445.1. Taxonomy (NCBI): domain Eukaryota; kingdom Metazoa; phylum Chordata; class Amphibia; order Anura; family Alytidae; genus Discoglossus; species Discoglossus pictus. The sequence goes on along the minus strand of CM050168.1, from coordinate 222,212,245 downwards.
ACTAGGACCACTCCGGCAGGCTTGGCCCCGACGAGTTCAAATCCTGTCTGATCAGCTTGGGGTACAATATCGGAAATGATCCTCAGGTACTGAGCACTAAAGAGAATACTGTATATGTGAGTGGCCACTTGCACAGCCTGTGTACTCCTTGCATGTGAGGGGGCTCTCACACTATGCATGTCCATCAGTCACTGGGAACTCAATGTGTACTTTTGTGACTGTTTATCTGTATATTAAAGGAAATGTTTCTCTTTCTTCCGTTTTTTTCTTCTCATCTACTTTCTTACATTTTACTGAACTCACAACATATTTATTCTATTAAACTTTCTCCAATCTTCCCTATTGCTGGAAACCATTTTATTTCTTCTTTCTTACATACATTATATTTCATTGCTCGAAATCTCTGCCTGTCCTGCCCCTCTGTCCTTGTCTGTCCTGCCCTCGTCCCTCTGTCCATGTCTGTCCTGCCTTGGATATTGTGTAGAAGAAGACTGGAATGATGGACAGTGATGATTTCCGGGCGTGTCTGATCTCAATGGGGTACAATATGGTAATGTAGACCCTGCCTCTCATCTAAATTATTGTGTGTTTTATTTATTAACGTGTCACATGCCTCGTCCCTTTGAAATTGTTCTATTAAAATGTATTTGTGGTGTCCTGTCATCAGATGACTGAAAATAAAGCACAAAATGTTTATAAATGTTAAAATGTATACATATGTCACGGTTTTGTAAGTGTTATAAAACCGCTCCCCCCTCCCTCCCCTGTGTCTCTTTCCCACCCCCCCTCCCTCCCCTGTGTCTCTTTCCCACCCCCCCTCCCTCCCCTGTGTCTCTTTCCCACCCCCCCTCCCTCCCCTGTGTCTCTTTCCCCATTTCCCTCCCCCCCCCATCCTGTGTCTCTCTTCCCTTTTCCCCCTATCGTGTGTCTCTTCCCCCCCTCCTCTTCCCATGACTTACTCCCCTGTGTCTCTGCCTCTCTCCTCCTCCCGTGACTTACTCCCCTGTGTCTCTTCCTCCCCTGTGTCTCTTCCTCCCCTGTGTCTCTTTTGCCCTTTCCTGTGTGTCACCCCCTGTATCTCTGACCCTTTCCCCTGGTGTCTCTTTGCCCCCCTCCCCTTCTCTCCCCTTTTCCTCCCCCGTCCTCAAGCCACGCATGAGTTTTTGATAGGACTGCACATGTGCAGTTTTGCCGAATACATAGAACTTTGCACAGTTTTGAATAGGACTGCGCATGGGCTACATATTCGTGCACATGCACGGGCGAATATGTAACATTCTAGATAGTTTACGAAGTGCGCATTCTCCGTGTATGGAACGTTACACACTTACGGAAACTATATTAGTGATATTGAATGATCTGACTGATCTTGCTGCCTAGAGATTGCTTGATTATGCAGCTTATGGAAGGGCCTTACTGCAATTAAATAATGTCAACATTTTCCTTTTATCTGTTCCCTTTATTTAACATTGCTTTGAATTTCATAAAATATGAATACAGGTGTTTACATTGAATACAATGACCCTGCTAGCACCAACCGTCCACCATGACAACATTCACTCTGAGCAGAGGGACACCCCCAACCGACATGTTAAAGCAGACAAATTCAGGGAGCTTCTAACTCTATAGTTAATATACATATAGTTCTATATATAATCTATACACTGTCTCCTAAAAATGTTTGGCTGGCTCCTAACTTGCCCGACTGGCTCCTATGTGTCAGATAAATTTATAGCCCCCTGCTTTAAAGGCTAATTCTAAACCTCACTTTGCCAGTCTTATTTTATGTTCTTCCAAGAGGGATTTGGTGGATTTGGGGGCTTACTGTACAGAGATTTTTGGCTCTCCTCTCCACGACAAATTCATACCAAGTTTGGGAATTTATGTATTGGAGCATATGTATTAAATAACTATTTAGTCCTATTTTTAATAAAAATCTGAAAAATCCTTGATGCTGGATCTTCTGTATATCTCCTGTTCTGTGATGTTTGTTGAATTTGCTGCAGGAATACATAGAAGATCTATACAGGCAAGATCTTACCAGCATTGATAACCTCAATAGTTTGTGCAATGAGCTGGAGCCAGGCATCTTTGAGCGTGAAATCAGATGGGCCCTAGGATGTCTCGCTGATAAGGCTGCAGGAGTTGATGGGGTTCCAGCTGAATTATTCAGAATCCTACAAGATGATGATGTAAAAGTGTTGTTTGCCTTATGCCAATAAATTTGGAAAACTCAACAGTGGCCAGTTGACTGGAAAAGGTCAGTCTACTTCACATGCCAGAGAGGTAATGCTTAATATCCTACAAGCTCGGCTCCAACAATATATGGACTAGGAAATACCAGATGTGCAAGCGGGGTTCCGCAGAGGAAGAGGCACAAATATCAAATTGACAATGTCCAATGGATTATAAAGAAGAGAGTTCCAGAAAAGCATTTACTTCTGCTTCATTGACTCTAAAGCTGTGTGATCACAACAAAATATGGCAAGCTCTTAAAGAAATGAGTACCAGATTATCTCATCCGCCTCCTGAGGAATCTGTATGCGGATCAAGAAGCCACGGTAGAACCAAACATGGAACAGAATTGTTCAAGATCAGATAAGGAGTACAGCAAGATTGTATTTTGTAACCTTATTTATTCAGCTTATATGCAGAATACAATACATTATGTGTAAGGCCGGGCTGGATGAATCCAAAGCCGGAATCAATATTGCCGATATGCGGATATTACTACTCTGATGGCTGAAAGTGAGGAGGAACTAAAGGATCTATTGATGAGGGTGAAAGAAGATCGTGGAAAAGCTGGTCTGCTGCTGCTCAACGGTAAAAAGATGAAGATCATGGCAAACTGCATTTTCAGTTCCTGGCAAATAGATGGGGAAGATGTGGAGGCAGTGACAGATTTTATTTTCCTGGACTCCAAGATTTCTGTAGCCTTGGAGACTGCAGCCATGAAATAAAGACATTTGCTACTGGGGAGGCGAGGAAAGCAATGTCCGGTCTGGACAAACTATTAAAAAGTAAAGATATATCACTATCAACAAAAGGTCTGCATATTTAGAATGATGGTATTCCCAGTGGTAACATATAGATGTGAGAGCTGGACCATAGGGAAGGCTGAGCACTGTAAGCAGTTTCATCCAACACCACAATTCAAAAAAGTGTCAATTCTAGAGTCCCTTGGACTGCAAGAAGATCCAATCAATCCATAGTACAGGAAATAAAGCAAACATATTCACCAGAAGGCTTGATCATGAGGTCAAAGCTCACATATTTTAGCCATATCCTGATAACCGCATCAGAGTCTTTTTCTAGGAAATCCTGTCTTAAGGACTGAAGGCACACAAAGAAGGGGACAGCCGGAGCGGAAATGGATAGATGAGGTAATTGAAGCAATGAACACGAGCTTGATGGAGTTCAGAGCAGCAGTGGCGGACAGATGTGTCTGGAGTGCTGTGGTCCATAGGGTCACGGAGAGTCAGATATGACTGAACAACTAAGCAACAAAAGCAAAAAGCAGCTTAATTTATTGTGCAGATACAGAATGGATAAAGATACTTCTCTTCAATACATTGTGTGCAGGCTCCCAAAGATCTGAGGAAAGATCAGCTCTCTGACAGGGACTCCTGCATTAAGTATCAGTGTCCTTACAGATAACTTTGTACATCTGTAAAGCTATTGTGGGACTGGTGCACACACTGGTGTTACTGTTGTAACTTGTTGACATTGCTCCAGGCCACATCATATGGGTCATGTATGGCCACACTGAACATCATCTTAGTTTTATTTATGCAGCAGAGTTAACAATATCATAAAAAAGGTATGTTCAGAACAAAGCAGCTGCACATACCTTTTTTCATTTTTCCTCAAACCCTCTACGTTGGTCAACTTTTTCACAACCTTTGGATTCAAACTCCATCTCTATGCTGATGACACACAATTATAACTGTAGGTATAAAGTCAGGATAGAAAAAGTAAAGAGAACGTGGCAGAGTATCTTAATGCAATTCAAGTTTCCAATGATCTACTTACTGATCTGGGAGAAGATTTTTTTTTTAACTACTTCTGTATTCACACATTGTAAAAGGGGCATCGACCTCTGGCTGTGCATTCATCCTGCCTAATGAAATGCTCATCAATTTACAAGGACACATTCTATTGTCAAAAGCTGCAAGCAGCAGGCTCAGTATGGAAAATGGAATCATGTGGAAAAATAAAATCATATAGAAAATCTAACCCGAATGGTCCTTTAACTGCATCTACGGCGCACCTGTGAAAGAAATTTCAGAAGATGACTTTGCTGTGCCTAGCAAAAAGCTGGTACTTTAGGACTATAAAGAAAAACAATGCTGAAGTCCCTTCGTAAGTGATGCTCATGTGGATAATATCTTTAAGGCTGACATGGAACAAATTAGAAAAGAAATTCGCAATACTGAATTTATATGGCCAAAGCTGTATCTTGTCCCAGAATCTAAAGCACTTTTTCGAACAAAGCACCAAAAGCAGATGCTCCTCCTAGATAACTTCCCAAGAAAATAATCTTTCCTCTGGAAAAATCCACAATATTCAGAAAGCAAGAGAATGGATGAAGCATATCGGGTATCTTTCATCAACAATCCCCATGGCCAAAAGGACAAGATGGTATGTGAGACCAGTTCAACCACGAAGCCTCTATTTGTGGAACATGTGGCTAACAAGACTGGAACAAGTCCAAGATGTCCATGGCTAGAAAAGTGTGGCTAAAGCATTTCATGTTCCAGGAGTAAAGTGATGTCAAACAGACTAATAAATAATATTCTAATAGAACAATGAAGCCATTCTACCACCAAGCCCAGTGTGTCTCCCAGAGCAAAACAATGCTTCGTGCACTGGCTCAAACTATTTTTTTTTTTTTGGCAGCAAAGTATTATTTGCCCCAAAGAAGCGAGTCATTCTGAATATTGGCAAACTAAATGATAGCTTAGAGACTCGTACATTCTCCTTTTGTTTTTTTTCAATGAGAACACTAGTGTTTGTTCAATTCTGTTAGAGTACTAAGGTTTACTTAGCCTGTACTATACATGCTGGGTACATAAAAGAATATTTATGGATAATTTGATTTAATATACATTTTATATGCAATATTTGCATAACATCCAAAACGCCAAGACGTGCATAGCAAAACCTCAAGAGACACTAGTGTGCTATGGCACACCCTTTGAGAATCACTGGCTGTGTGGAAAAAGAAAGATCTTCCAATCACATATATAGTTGTCAACAGTGCGGGTTGACAAAAGTTGTTGCTAACGCTGCGGCCCTCGCAAAGCGAGGGGCCGCATTTGCGGAGCTGGAAGCTCCCACCGCAACATTTACTGACTTAGCATCCGCAAATACAAACCGCGCCACTTGCAAACCAAAATATTACGACCTCGCAAAAATACGACATTAGCGTTTGAAACCCGCGCACATGAAAACACAAAAAATACACAACAAACACATAAAAAGCTTACCCACAGCAAGAGGGGGCTAAAAGTGAAGTTGCAAGTCAATTTAGGTAGAAATTAAAGCGTTTAGACACCCGAAAATCCCCTAAGCGTGAGAAAAAATGGCCGCTGAACAAAACGAAAACAAGGCTACAGGACCCTAAACACGCAAAACACCATGAAACACATACAGATTTAAAAAAAAATCCGTACAAGGACGCAAAATCAGCCATAGCCATGTAATACACACATTAGGTGCCATTTTACAACACTAACTTACACAATGCGGAAGTACACATATACCCTAACACATTTCCTCGCGCACGCAGCCTATTTACACTGCACACATTACTGACACTTACACAGCAGCTCCACACCACTAATGCTGCAGCAACATGAAAACAGATTGCCAGCTCTTCAACACAATGCTTTCTGCATATATTACTTCCAAATAGGTAAAGTATATTCATTTTGGTGTATTCATTTTGGGGTAATCAAATAAATAATACATTACAAACAGCATTAGCTCACTTACAATTTCATTGCTGTAATTTTTTGACTGGCAATATTCTAGTCAAATAATATAAATGGTATTCAAAGTGAGAAAAATAGTTACATTTATGACAAATTCCAAGATTTGGGAGCACTTCCTGGCTTGGTGACAACTACAAGTTTATATCTTTTTTACCCGATTGTGAAACCAACTCTGGTTTCTTGATAGAGGCTTCTCATATCAGTGTCTAAATGGTAGAACTAAAAAAAAAAAGTCAATTATTTTGAATCTATTTTAATTCTGGAAATTAAGTGTTAATTCCATAGTATACCGCAGTCTTGTAACTTCTAATACTGCACGCACTTATGTTGCAACTGTATGAGCCTTTGAAAAATTGAGTGTGAAACTTTGGATGATCAGCGAGATGAGTCCGAGTTACTGTTACCTTCATCATAAACTCCTTATCTGATCTTTCATTAAGACTAAGATTTTTTTGTTAGATGTGGAAACTGTAGAACTTTATATCAGACCGTCATAAATAAGGTAATGAGTGCAGATACACTCAAACAATGGAGAAAATGAAGATTTTTCATAACACTGCATGATTATTGGAGGGTCAACTCTCATCCAGACAAACCATATAGATGATATAATGTATCATATATCTATTCCATTGGGCTTAAGCTGGTCCATTATTACTCCAGATTCCACACTGTGAGCACTACAAGCTCAGGCCTCTTCATTGTGAAGCAGCAGTGTGGTTCTTGCCTCATTCTTTCATGGTTACCAACTATAAGGACTTGAGTTGTGGCCCAATTTGGGCTAACGTTCACTTTTCCGCCCAGTGGAATAGGATACTGCAGGGTTTGTTCATCATACAGTTGTTTGACTCCAGACCCTCAATGTTCTGGGAAGTTAATGCTAGTTCTTACGTTATTTTGCTGGTCCATGTACATGGCAGCATTGACTAAATATCCTCCAATTATTATAATAAAAGGACCTCGCATAAGAATGTATTTCCTGAAAAGACTTTGGTATGGCTGCTCTTTCCATGCATTCCACCCTTCCTTAAATAATCAATGAACCTGGGAATGATGGGAGGATAACGTGAAATAGAGACCCCCTACAGGCAGGCAACTTTATAATAGTGAACGCGCTTCTTAAAGCGTGTATATATTGGAAGGCTTTATACTAAAGTAACCTAAAACTCCTTTTAATAAAGTCTTCTGTAGGGTTGGGGAAATAATTGTGATCTAACTCTATGCCGGGGAACCAGCTCTACCAGCTGAGTAATGTGGACACAGGATGTGTCTTTCCTAAGACTGATGGGATAAGCCTTATATTACCATGCACCACGTAATTCCACTTTAACAATAATAGTTGCCACTAGTGAATTAATGTTACAACACAGGTTGTTGCTTTGAAGTAATATTTAAACAGCAGTACTATGATACTATGAACTCCACCAATTTGACAACTTATACAAAGATATTCTGCTGTTCATCTTGTCTCAACTGAATTATTAAAATGTTGGTTGAATCGGTTATTACTATACCAATTCATCTTTTTTTAAAATTTTTATTCTGCTTAATAAAAGTTATATTTAATTGTCATGTTTACCTGCTCCTGTAATCCAGGGTTTGTAGCACTAACCTTCTATGTCCTGATTTCCAGGGAGAGGCCGAGTTTGCTCGTATTATGACCGTTGTTGACCCCAACAGGCTAGGGGTTGTATCATTTCAAGCTTTCATCGACTTTATGTCCCGGGAGACGGCAGATACAGACACTGCAGACCAGGTCATGGCATCTTTTAAAATTCTTGCTGGTGATAAGGTCAGTGCAAAAATTCCCTTTCCCATAAGCACGTCATATGTCCGCAAACTGGCTTTATATGTTTCGTTTACAGGTGTTTTTCCCACATTTTGCGCAGGGCTTTATTAATGATATGTTCCTTAGCTTTTACTGTTTGTCTATCTTATTTAGGAGTCTGTACCCAAGTTATTTAAGATGTCTCTATAAAGCAGTTTGAATAGCACTGGATCAGGGATCAAGCAGTATAAGGGTCTTATCTCGGGGGTTAGATATAGTGTATATATTTAGGGATCTTGTTTTCATTGTGTAACAATATTGGGTTAGATTAATTATAACTGGGACAGAGCAGGAGATTGAGACAAATCAAAGTTAAAGTGGGTCCTCGACTGCAGCTGCCTCAGAGGGCCTGGGCAGAGGAGATCCATCACCTCAAGAAGCTTGTCCTCCTCTGACTGTTTTCACTTGGTGCTTTCACGGTCTGGTGAGTCTAGAGCAGGTCTAATGTATTCCTGTAGATTAGCGTCACAAAGTAGGTTACATTGGAAGAAGGACAAGAACTTTTACTACAAAGGGCAGATTGCATAGAATCAGGATTCATGTTGAAAGGAGAGACACAAGGGGAACCCCCCTCTGTATCTGATATTGTGCTGGGTGAAAATGGATACAATGGGTTTCACCATTCTGCGCTTTGTTAGCGTTGTAGGTACATTTCTGCAAACAAATTGTAGTTGGGATCCATTAATCATCCCCATATTTCTGGAGGTGTTCTCTGGTGCTTTGACATAGGAATCTAATGTCTTTTTGGCTGGTTAGTTTTTGTAGGTGTGCCCAAAGCCCAATTCTCAAAGATATAAGTTCACACAGTTTGTACTTTTGATTCTTAAGAACATGCGTTTCTGTTGCTAATTCTGCTTTGCTATTGTTTTATATAGCTTTAAATCTAGCTTTCCATTGTATAATTATCGTGGCCACCAGATGGCAGCATGGCTCTAGTAAAGTGTAGAAATGGCTTGTTTATTTCCAACTGAGTAGAGACTTGTAGTTTGTCAACTAGAAAAAGCGTGCAAACTCTAAATATCACAAGGAAAAGACTTATTTTAATGAACTCATACACTACTAACTACTCTTGTAAATGCATCATATAGGTTGTAATAGACCAATAATCAAACCATAAACTAAATTCTTAAAACTCAACCTTTGTTTTTATATCTTTTGTGACTGCATCTTCAGGCAGTCTGCTGGCCCTTGAAAATGTGCAGCCTTAGACCTAAACATATCACTGCTTTTTATGCAAGAACAACTTGCCCCGCTTATAAGGGCACTTACATCAGATTTAGTGTATAAACAAATAAGATAACAATAATTGATCCAGTCCCACTTCTTCATTAAACCTTTTTTGGTATGGTGGGCCTGATTATAAGAATGTTTGTTCAGACTTGCTGATAACTTATTGTTTTTGTTTGTTGTCTCTTTTTGAACAGTACATTTACAACTCCATTTTCTCAATCTATAATCTTTTCTTGTAATTGGATATTGTCTCCCCAATGTGACCCGTATTCCAGTGAATTACCTGTTTTATTACATGTACTGCAGGGCATAGTTTTATATGTGCTTCTGTTTCACCATTTTCTAGAACTACATCACAGCGGATGAGCTGCGCCGGGAGCTGCCTCCAGATCAAGCTTCGTATTGCATCGCTAGAATGGCGCCATATGTCGGACGCGATGCTGTGCCTGGAGCGCTGGATTACATGTCTTTTTCGACTGCACTATATGGAGAAAGTGACCTTTAACCCTTCATCACTCAACACACTGCAACTTAATAGCTTTCACGTTATGTCTTTCCTAAATCACCTTCAGATAATCACCTCCCGCCCCCCAATTATTTTCATTGTTTTAGGGTAAATATCTGTTCTTAAGCAACAGATTACCCTCTTATTTCTTAGAAAATACATTTTGAAATGGCACAGATGCCTATTTTATTATGGAAAAAATATTAAATGTATTTTTTTTGCCAACCAAAGTGGAAATTAAGTTTTTGGTGTTTTCTTATTCAGAATGTCTCATTATAGTGGCACATACACAGAAAGCATGTTAAGATGCAAAAGAACAGTCTGGCATGTGTCATTTTTACACTTTCCTAAAACACATGTTTAGGTTTTTCTAACTAAGGATGGATGGAAGACTCTCAACAAATTCAGCATGTTATTCCAAAGAAAATCCATTTTAATTATTTTTACTATTTAATTTAAAATAAACTTTGTACGGTTTTCTCACAAACTGTTAATCTTGGCTTTTCATGAAAAGTGTTTTTTCTTGTCACAAATCACATTAAAGAGGGTTTTCTTTCATCAGAACTGTAATGTGAAGACCCTTTTTTCAGGTGTTAACTGTGCAGCATATTTTTGATCTTAAAAGTAAAAGAAACGAGGTGCTGGTTTTAAGCAACAAATGAATAAGTCCTACTGGAAGTATTAAATAAAATCTCCACACTTAATTGTGACAAATGTGGGTTAAAGTTAAGTGCCCAAGTTTATAAATATGCAGGAGCACCAGGACCCACTGCTATCATGTGTGCGGCAGGTAACAAGGTTATTTTGTTTGGTTCTTCAGTTGACACATACTGTGTGTATGTGTAAAGCCTCCATTATTAGGCAGGCGGTTCGATACCACTTGTACAGTAGGACTTCATTCCATGCACATTTCCCCGTGGCAAGGCCCAGACTATGAAATTCTGGATAACAAATTGTGCGAATTGACCTGCGAAAGTTAAATATATTTTGCTTTTCCTTTGCTAATTTCACTCGACTCCAGTGATTTTTAGAAATGATGTCAAAGCGGTAGACTATATTCCAGATCAGACTAGATTTCACTAGAATGGAAAGGTGAAGAAAACAGGACTGGTTCCTTGCTACTTGTACCGTAGGACTCCATTTCATACACATTTCCCAGTTTGTTGAAGCAGTGCCACCACATGGGCACACAGACTTACATGGATATCCAAAAATGCCTCCCCCCCCCCCCCCCCACCAGGTAAACAAAGGCGGCCTATGAAAAAAAACATCATCCCAAATAAGAGCAGTCATGAAGCAATTAATGGAGGAAATGTGATTTTGCTATAGATATAAGGGAAAAGAAAGGGATTGCTTATTTTTATATATTTTCTGTATTCCTGCACCAATTACTGGTGGGTGATATCAAAGCTACAAATTTTAGAGTGGCAAAAGAAACCAACAAACCGTTACCTGACAAAGAAAAGATCTTTAGACAGAGACCATAGAATGAAGCACTCTCTCCCAAACTCTGCTTGCTGAGAGAAAGCAGACAGATCCAGGTTGTAATCTTTTTGAGATGCCTGAAGTGATAACAAAGCCTGGCACATCTTCTCTGCTGATACTTCAGCTTTTGGTTGCCCATGAGGTAGAAATTGCTCTCATAGAATGAGCCCTGACACCTTAAGGTACTGGCTCTGAGACTCATTGCAGAAGCAATGGCCACTAGGAAGACAACATTCAATGTCGGAAGATAACCTGTGCATGATTCTGGAATAAAAGAAATGCAGCACTTATATGAGAGCTCCTGCAATGATGGGTGTCAAACGGCTGCAGAGGAAGTTCAGTTGATCCCAGTCCTCTTAGTTTCAGGGCCTAGATTCTCATATTAATGGAACAGTTATGGGTCATCTCTGAACCAGACCTAGACCGTGTACGTTTCTGCACCAAATTCGTGGATTGTCAGTAGAATGGAGTCTAAGGGCATAAGGCAAGTTTATTTTCCAGAGCGGTATGTATGGAAAGGTTTGCCACATGCTGGAACATTTTTAAGCTCCTATCAAAACCTTATTAGAGTTAGATGTATTCTCTGGACAATTTCTAATATCCACAACAAATGGATGGTGGTTAAGGGTGGTATCCCCTCCAAATTAGGATACGGTCTGGATCTCCTAGATGGCAATAGGATGGGGATGGAACTAAATCCCTCCCATCACACACTGAGGTTAGCATCGGTCAGCCATCTTCAATTAAAGCAAAACAGGATGTCAGTTTGATTATTTTGCATCATACTGGTTTAATTTGGAAGAGGGGCTAGTTTAGGTTCATGCCACTAAATCTCTGGGATTACAACAGGAAATCACAAACATCTGCTTCAAACAACAAGAACAAAATAAGCCCCCCCTCAGCAAAATGACAAGAAATCAGAAATAGACACTAAAAGAAACTATTTAAAAAAAAAAAAAAAGTAAAGCCATATTTACCATCCAAAATAGTTGTTTTTTTTTGCAAATATTCTCCCATTTTTTAAAATCTTTTTACTCACCTCTAGGAGTAATCTAGTGTCAGCTTCACTGCGTGTTTTTCATTCTCTAGTGCAAGGGTGTCCAAACTCTGTCCTGGAAGGCCACACACACATGCCTGGATTTGATGATAACCCCGCTGTGCACAGGTGAGTCAATCACTTCTTCAGTCATCCCAATTGACTCACCTGTGCATAGAAAGGATATATTCAAATCCAGGCCTGGGTGCGGTCCTCCAGAACCAAGTTTGGACACCCCTGCACTAGTGTGTCCGTCTGCAGCCCTATTTACACGTACTGATTAGCACATGGTGCAAATAATACATAACTATTAAGTCCTAATGCTTCTTGGGCACTAAATAGAAATAAAACACTAGGGAGAATACAAAAAACAATGAAAATGGATTGGCCCTGGAGGCAATTTCACAGTAAAACAGGAAGTAAAAAATATTTCAAATGTTTGGGGGGAGTTGATCATTTAACATAAATTTAGATTCAACGATGGAGTTTATTTTACAGCATACCTTTAAACATATCAATTTCTTAGTTCTTATACACACACAATTAGAGTACTCATTACATCTTGTAGTCTTTAGTACATGTTTGTGTTCTGTGGGAAAGGAACCGGGACGATCCTCACTAGGTTAAACTCTATTCTAACAAAGCACTGCGTACATAATCACAATGGTGGTCTTCCAGGTTTGCAACAAATATTCCTAATTTTTTTTTGCCAATCATTTTTTAGAAAATTGAATTTCAACATTCTAAAAGATAATATACAATTGAAGAGTGAAAAAAAAAAATCACAAATGCGTGTTCCAACATTTATATATATTTGATTTAATTTTTTAAGCAAAGTCAACAATTTTGTATTCTGAAATGCTTTCAAAGCTAAAAGAAAAATTACACGGGTATTCATAACTAAACTCCAGAAACCAGGCCTATTTAAAGACAACATCAAAACGTAAAATGAAACAGAAATTGTGCATAATTTGAGCTCATTTCCAGTCAAGTATTTTTCTCTTTCTTGGCAGTACAAGAAACTCAAGACAATCAAAGCGAATCACTCATGGAGAATACCCAGCTTTGTCCCTGCCAGTATACAGCTACAGGAGCTGACTGCAGAGATTAAAGGAGGGAGACAGGGAAGGGTTAATCTAAGTGTGTAATGGACATGTTATCAATTTATCACAAATCCTAAACCACAAAAAAATAACATGTACCAGAAAAAACAGTACAGGCTTTGGCTGAAACATAAAATGTAACTTTAAACATATTTAACATAACGTGCAACCCCTTTATTTGCAATGTTCAGCAGTATATTATTGTATTATGTTTGTATCATAAGACAAGTCTTCAGGGTTACAACACTAGAAACTGTGCAGACATGACTATGGGTCTAGATCTGAAGTATAAGGAACATGTAGCTGTAATATATATATACCAAGTAATAAGTTTTATTTTTACCATAATAAAATGCTTTTTAAAATGGCATGTATCAGTTACCCAGCCTTCATAATACACTTGCTACAATTACATGGTTTATAGCCTAAAAGTAATCGATTGAATCAATATGAGAACATGCAGAATCTTAGCTTAGTTACTACTTGGTATGCACATCCTCAGAATTGATCAATCGAATGATTTTAGACTGAAAACAATGCATTTACACCCCAATTAAGTAATTGCATTCATTTTAATCTAGATATTTATAACAGTCTTGGTGAGTTTATCAAAAGATGCTTGACTGGTAAAAATTAAAAGTTCTCCAGCATGTTTATTGTTGGGGGAAAAAAAACAAAAATGTGTTTAAACAATATTTTACCGGCAAATTACTTGCTATTACATATAGTTTTCAATTAAACAATACACTTCTAACACACACTTCTAACTTATGCTGAAATTTAAACAAGTTGGGCTGTACATAGAAGAGAAACTTGTTATTTTTTTCCCAAACCTGCACTATGCCATGTTTACTTACACCCTTAATATTTCTTATTAATGTTGAGGTAAAAAAGGAAGAGTAATTGTTACTATGAGAAAGCAATAGGTTCTCTTTATTTTTTAATGTACTTTACACTGGTGCTTTGTTAGCCTCTGCCTTATACTGCCAACTTTGTCAGGTTTCAGATGCGTGACCAAGTACATTTATAAACTTATTCTAACTGTGACTCTCAGCAGAGCTGGATCGAGACTGGCGCTTGGAAGGGCGAGGAGATGGGGATCTGGGGGCTGGGTCTGCACTGTTATTTTTCTGTGAATATTTTTTCTCAGGTGTACGGCTGGGCGAGCGAGATCTACTTGCAGATCTTGAAGACCCACGTGACTTAGACTTGCTGCGAGATCTGGAATAACTTCTTGTTCGTGATCTACTTCTGTGGGAGGAAACAAAACAATTATATAGACATATAAATATATATGTATATAAATATACTGAAAACACATATATAGAATTGATGGGGTAGAATCTTGAAATGAAGTGCAACACGTTAACTGTTGATATGGTAACCCACAAGTGAACATTCACTTTCTGCATGAGACAACGTGCTGTTTTGACTGAGAAATGGGAACAGAACATTATCCTAAAATGATAGATACCCAATACTTCTTCTCTAGTTATTGCTGCATGCTTGAGACTTATTGGTGCATTAAAACCATATTATATTCCGTGCTTGGGACAGAGTCACAAACTACTATCTTTTCCAGAACCCAAAGCAGGCCTCTTTCCAGGGAAACACTAGCACCAATACACATAAACCTGCAGAGTTGAAGACCCAACTGGTGTAATCCATTAATTGGCCTGTCCAGCTGGTCCCTGTGGTACCTCTGTTCTCGTCCTTAATCTGTTCACTATGGTAGGATGAGTTCCAAACAAGCATTTCCCATAGGAATCAATGTAAATTTAAATAATCCGTTCCGGACCCCAGAGTTTACACATTTTATTTTGAACTGATGGTCTTGTTTTTGACTACAAAACCTTACAACTAAACAGGCATAAATAAATAAAAATTGCATCAGATAAAATAGAATTTAACTTCACTTCAACTGTACTGAGAGGAATTGAGGGCCCTATGACACATAACTATTAAAATAACTTCATCATAGTATTAGAGCGGTGAGCACCCTATAATATCAAGCTGTACAGGACCTGTCCCTAGAGCGGACACTCACATGAAGTACTCTGGGGAGGCTGTATCTGGTGCTGGGCCAGCAGCTTCTCATACTTGTTCTTGTATGTATCCCTCTCCCGGGAGGAGGCAGCTCCACTTGCTGAAGGAGCCGACTTTTCACGCTCTCCAGGATGTGCCTCTGCTCGACAGTCTTGAAACTGCACAACTGCGCATAGCCCCTGTTCTTGAGGATCCTAAGCTTCGGCCTTATCACCTCATGGAAGTTGAGCTCCTGCAGCTGGAGGTTGAGCTCCCGCACGAACATGGTGACCAGTTGCTCATCCGAGAAGCAGTCATCAAAGTGCAGCTAGTGCTGGCACAGGAGGGACAGTTGGCAGAAGCCGGCTGTGCTGCTGTGATGAGGGTTCACCTGGGCAGCAGCTGCTATAAACAGCAGAGACCTCCAGTACTGCTGCCCCGGGCTGTACACATCATATCCCTGGAGCTGGGGCTGCTGCCCCCCAGTGCCAGTGAAACTGATAAGGGCCTCTACCGCATCCTCAGGGCTGAAGCCTAGTGCCTCCGGATTTATCTGCTGGGGGTAGGTGGTCATCCAGTAATAGTCTTCCAGATGACTCTTGTTCGCTCCCTGGGAATCTCTGTGATGGGGGCACCGAGTAGAAGACATCGATCCCCTCGTGATCAGGCAGTCACACTAGCTGATGCAGTCGATCTCCACCGGCCCCTTTTTCATTTCAAACTTCATGAGATTGAAGTCATTAACATATTCTATGGCCAGGGGACTAGTAGGCATTGCCATGATACCACTCAGCCCATGTACCTTGGCTATACAGGCACAGGCTGCACTTCGGCTCTAACCTGTTTGACCCACTTCTGAGGTTGCAAACAAAACAAAGGCTGGAAGAAACCCCTGAACCTAGAAGATTTCTTCTAGTCCTTCTACTTTTAGGCATCATGTAGGCTCCCTGCATCATATTAATAGTATCATCCAGATAAAACCAGGACGATAATTCCATCAAAGAGAATACTTCATAAACTTGACATTGAAAAGGAGTCTGAAGATTGGGATCTAGGCCGCAAAAGCCCTTCTAGTAAAATCAATGGATGTCTTTATACCATATAATGCTTTGATGTAGCACCAGCAATCATATGGCCTTCCTAAGGTCACTCTCCATGCTAAGACATGATCTTTACATACGGTAACCATTACTGGTAGTGTTCTGGTCATATAGGATGGGGGAGACCAAATTCGGTCCTGGTGGGCCACACCCAGGCCTGGATTTGAGGATTTCCATTCTGTGCACAGGCGAGTCAATCAGCATGATTGAAGAAGTGATAGGCTCACCTGGGTGTAGGAGGGATATACTCAAATCCAGACCTGTGTGGGGCCCACCAGGACCAAACTTGGACACCCCTGATGTAGACCACAAGAGCATTAACACAAGGGATAGTAAACAAGAAAGGGAGAAACCAATTAGGAACTATTTTTAAGATTTTAGGCAGAATAGCAGAGCTTTTAATGCACTTCTTAATAAAAGTATACAAAAAGTAAAGAGATACATAGGTATATTATATTCATAATGAAATATAGAAAACGTCCATGTCTTTTTTAATGAATTTCTATATGTATACAAAGTCACTTTCCCCCCAGAATAAGCATAATTGCTGTATGCAACCAACTTCACACAAAAGAGATTCAAAGGAGTGAAATGGTTACTGCTTGTAAGGAAGTTAGATAACTCCTGCCTGCCAAGCTGGTACTATGCTAAAAAGTTGTTATAACAGTATAACACTGCCTATCATAGTCTATTAAGGGGCCATGTTAAAAATGTATGGATTAAATAGCGAGACATGTTGTGAGCTCATTTGTATATCATTGCAACAGGAACACTGCATAACTTTATATTTATCTCCCTCTTCATTACCTGTGTTTTTTCCGATCTTCAGTGAGTTTTATTTTGCGGCCGCAGAGCTCTGTGCCATCCAGTTTATCCAGAGCGCTCTTCATATCATTAAAAGATGCAAACTCCACAACCCTTCAAAATAATAAATAATATTGTTATAGAAATCGATGTTACATAGTATTTGAGGTTGAATAAAGATGTTCAGTCCTTCAAGTTCAACCTTTTTAGATCTCGTCTGAGCATTATAAATATGTGGATTATTTATTACCCAGTAATAATTGTTAATTGCTAATTAACTGATCCAGAGGAAGGCAAAAAACAAAAAAAACATTGCAACATTTGCCAATTGTCTCATAAAGGGAAAAACAAATTCCTTCCTTACCCCAGATTCTGGCAAACTCCTCCCTGGATCAATACTCTCTCTCAAATTATCCAGGATAACCCTGAATGCTCTTTTTATTAAAACATATATCCAACCCCTTTTTAAAGTTATCTATTGAATCTGCTGTCACCACCTCCTTTGGCAGAGAATCCCACAGTTTAACCGCCCTTAGTGTGAAGAACCCTTTTCTATCTTTAAAAGGTGGAATCCTTTTACTTCTAACCTCAAAGGATGTCATCTTTGTCAGTTGGCACAAAAAGTACACTTTACAAACACCTATATTGACCCTGGATATGTTTATATAAGGTAATCATATCCCCTCTTTAGACACTTTTTTGTCTAGAGTAAATACATTTAATTTGGTTAGTATTTCTTCATAACTTAGCCCCTCCATTCCCCTTATTTGTTTTGTTTCCCTCCTCTGTACTTTTTCCAGCTCTAAAATGTCCTTTTTATGAAGTGGTGCCCAAAATTGTACTCCATATTCCAAATGAGGGCATATTAGGGATTTGTATAGTGGCAGAATTATATTTGCTTTCTTTGCTTCTATACCCTTCTTAATACATGCTAATAGTTTACTTGCCTTTGCAGATGTTGGAATAAGCAAATGAAGAAGACTGCAATTAGCAGAGTTTACATATTGACTGACCCACCAGAAGCCTTATCACTTTTTGTATAAGTTGAATAGGAAATACACACCCTTCATTCCGGTTACTTCTGTGGGCATCCACATAGGTGACCTCCCCAGCTTTTCTCATGAAATCCTTCAGATCCTGCAGTACACAATTCACAAAATGTTAATCCAGTGTAGTCAAAATATTCTTTAACACTGTTAGATTAATAAATATGGATGTAGAAAAGTGGCATTTGTAAGGAATGGTTATCACTTAAATCTTAGGACATTATGAAACTAAAAATACTATTGCACAAATCGATTAATTGAAGTGCAAACACTTTAGTAAATTATATTTTTTTACAATTTAATTTTACTTAACTAGATTTACATTAGAAGCTCCAACAAAGATCAATTATATAGTAAACATGAATAATCTATGAGAAAACATTTCCACATAATTATGTTACTTTTGGCACTTAAATATGTAAGAATTGTTTGATATATTATTCAAGCCCAAATTACTTACCACAACATATAACCTGTGATCGAGGTACCTTAACCAAAGAGTCGCTTGTCCATTACCTAGTTGGTCAAGTGAGAACCTCTCTTACATGAGAAGGGTAGAAGGCAGCAGGAGAGCACCAGAGCCTCATTAAATGAGGTAAACCCTGAAACCACTGGATGCAATCACTGGAAGTGGCAACAGAACCTGAGGCTGACCTGAGCTAGCCACTCTTGCTCAAATCTGGGAAAACCAAGATCTAGACCGGCAAAGCGGAAGGGTGATAGGAACCAAAAGGAAACTTCAGAACAGGCCCAGCCCTAGAATTTCAGGCAATAGCAAACCAAAAATCTTGGGCTCTCCTCCAACAAGAGAAACGAGGCTTAACCCAAAGAAAGGCTGTTAAAAGAGGTTCAAAATGCACTTGGTTAGATATATGACTGAGTATAAAAATATAATTAAAAAAAATATTTCTACAACAGCGGATGGTTCAATGTCACTTTAGTATATTTAGGATGGAGTAAAAGAACATTTAAAATGTAAAACTAGTAACATTATTTCATTACCAAAGTCACATTTTTACTTTGTTAAAGAAATTAAACAATCCTCAAATGGTATTGTGTTTGATGTCATTTGTAAAGGATTAACATTTGTAAAAAAGTGAGTTGCAAACACTTTGCACAAATATTTATGACAATTAACATAAACAAATACAGTGTACAAATGTACAAAATCCTTACAATTGACGCCAAAAATATGTAGACAATATAAAAATGAACCTAATACAAACAAATCAAAAATCAGAGTTTTATACCAACAGTTATCAAATGAGCCAGAAAGGACTGCATTGTGTTTATTGTGGCACTCTGAGCCCACACCTTTATGCTCTACCCTGTGACTCCCTGTACTTTTCAGGACAGATACCAAACACCTGCACCCCATGTATGCTCCTGTTCCTGCTAGGCCAAAGCTTTCCCCTGCATCTCAACTTTCCTGATCAGAACCCAAATTCCTATACTTTACCATGTCTCACCTGCACCCCTATACCACCTAACCAAAAGCCCAAACCTTCATTTGCCCCAATACTGCTTCTAAATCAAAGTCCAAAACCATCCCCTTCACCATGTTTTACTTCTGTGCCCAAACCCTTCCTCTGTGTCCTTTATCTTCCTATGCCCCAATACATATTTTAGACCACAGTCTATTTCCTTCTTCTGTACAGTATTACTACAATACACCTTCTACACCAGAGTCCAAACTCTTCATCTGTGTCTTCTATGCCCCAATACACTTCCCTGCCTCATTTGTGCCACTGTGATCTAGACCAATGGTTCTCAAACCAAATTTAAGGACCCACCAGACAGGCCATGATTTCGGTTCAACAGACTCCAATTGCATCATCTGTATTCAGTGTTAAACACCAATTGCTCCTCCTGTGGTTCAGTGTTAAACCAAAATCATGGCCTATCTGGTGGGTCTTTAAGAGAGGTTTGAGAACCGCTGATCTAGACAATAACCCAATATTCTTCCTCTTCCCCTTACATCTCAGTTATGCTCTTCTCTAACAGGCCGAATCCCAACATTGTACCCTGCCCCTCCCTTATGGTTCTATGCCATCTAGGAGAAATCATTTGTTCCCAAGAGATAGCACTTCTTTCACTTACATACATAATACAGAAGGGTTACATAGAGAAAACAATGCCATTAAGGCAGGGGTGGGCAAGTTCGGTCCTGGAGGGCCACACACATGCCTGGATTTGAGAATATATCCCTGCACAGAAAGGATATCTTAAAATTCAGGCATGTGTGTGGTTCTCCAGGACCGAATATGCCCACCTCTGCATGAAGGTAAACATTTATTTAAATTAGCACTGAAGAGCAATATGTATAGATTAAATAGTTTTGTCCATTATCATTTCAATTTATTACATAATATATGCAGCATTAAACAGCGCAATTATGAGATCCTCTCTTATAACTTAAGACAAAATCATGTGTGTTCTAAAATTGCAAAAAATACACAAATACAAATAAGTTAAAGGATTTCAGAAGCCACAGATACCTCCTACTTTACAAGACTGATAAACTCTCATATAAAAACAGCACTGAAGCCTACTAAGAGAGCTTGTAATGCAGCATAACAGTAAAAACATTAAATGCAGATTTTATTTTACAGACTTCTACAAACATTTTACTTATCACTTTAATTATTCACAAAACGTATGAAAATATAGGACCTCAATGTATATAAGGGTAATTTAAAGTGCAATAATAAAATCTGTGGGGGATAAGTGTCCCGCTAATCAACATCAATGCACATTTGAGACTACCCTGACTATGGTGTCATTTATCTGCAGTGAATTACTTCAAAAGTTTATGAAGATTCAGGAGGGATGAACAGTAAAGTTTTGAAGAAAGGGCTGGAGGGCCAGATTTGGTCCATGCTCTCATAACCGGATGCATGTGATGGATTATATCAGTTCCATATTCCCTCAAGTAGACAAACGGATTCTTTAAATTCACTGAAGATACTATATAGGAGGAGCAACAACCACAGAAACCTGCTCAGCACAGGGTTAGGATGGTAACAAAATGCTGCTAGGTCAATGTCTTCAAGTACTGATCAGTGTTCTGCTCTGAAATGAAATTATATGGCATTGGCTTTCACATCATTTCATTATTCTGAGCACTAGTGAAAGCAAGTGGATGATTTCAACTGGGATACATTTTCTCAAGCCTTGTCAAGACACTCTAATCAAGGTTATTGATCTCTCAGTAATGCTCAGGACATTGAGAGAGGTCGGGAAGGTACAGCACAGGCCATTAATGAGATAAATTGCGTTTTGAAATTATGATGTTCTGGCTCTGGCTTTTAAATTGTGAACTAAAAAAGAAGTTTAACAAGAAAAGTGGGAATTCCAGCCCTTCAAGAACCAGCATGAACTGCCATCAATCTATATCCCCAGGACATCTTTATAAGCGCAAGTTGGGAATAACTAAAGACTAATGCTGCCAAGAGGGAATTGTATCAGTGACTCAATCGCAGACCTCCACAATGAATCGCTAAAAAAAAAAAACGGAGTGATAAGAGGTCTCATCCAAGTTCCTACAGTCTCTCAAAACTAACATTTATACAAATAAATAAATATACCATATATAATGAGTATTATATTTTAGTAGCACCACAACTGGTTAAAACGTTATAGTGCTAAATAAATACATTAAAAACACACTGAAAAAGCAAAAAAAAAAAAATTTGATCTGTTCACAAAAAAGTAGTTTCCTTGATTCATGAAGAGGTAAAAGTACAAAAAAACGCCAAAAAGCAGAAAGGAGATTATCTGGAGACACCCGGCTCCCCACTACTGGTCTCGCAGCACCCATTCACCTGGAGACACCCGGCTCCCCACTACTGGTCTCGCAGCACCCATTCACCTGGAGACACCCGGCTCCCCACTACTGGTCTCGCAGCACCCATTCACCTGGAGACACCCGGCTCCCCACTACTGGTCTCGCAGCACCCATTCACCTGGAGACACCCGGCTCCCCACTACTGGTCTCGCAGCACCCATTCACCTGGAGACACCCGGCTCCCCGCTACTGGTCTCGCAGCACCCATTCACCTGGAGACACCCGGCTCCCCGCTACTGGTCTCGCAGCACCCATTCACCTGGAGACACCCGGCTCCCCGCTACTGGTCTCGCAGCACCCATTCACCTGGAGACACCCGGCTCCCCGCTACTGGTCTCGC
Organism: Discoglossus pictus; assembly: GCA_027410445.1. Classification (NCBI taxonomy): domain Eukaryota; kingdom Metazoa; phylum Chordata; class Amphibia; order Anura; family Alytidae; genus Discoglossus; species Discoglossus pictus. The sequence continues at coordinate 222,189,900 of CM050168.1, read as the reverse complement.
AGCACCCATTCACCTGGAGACACCCGGCTCCCCGCTACTGGTCTCGCAGCACCCATTCACCTGGAGACACCCGGCTCCCCGCTACTGGTCTCGCAGCACCCATTCACCTGGAGACACCCGGCTCCCCACTACTGGTCTGCAAGAACCCATTCACCTGGAGACACCCGGCTCCCCGCTACTGGTCTCGCAGCACCCATTCACCTGGAGACACCCGGCTCCCCGCTACTGGTCTCGCAGCACCCATTCACCTGGAGACACCCGGCTCCCCACTACTGGTCTCGCAGCACCCATTCACCTCGAGACACCCGGCTCCCCACTACTGGTCTCGCAGCACCCATTCACCTGGAGACACCCAGCTTCACGCTACTGGTCTTGCAGCACCCATTCACCTGTAGATAACCAGCTTCACGCTACTGGTCTTGCAGCACCCATTCACCTGTAGATAACCAGCTTCACGCTACTGGTCTTGCAGCACCTGTAGATAACCAGCTTCACGCTACTGGTCTTGCAGCACCCATTCACCTGTAGATAACCAGCTTCACGCTACTACTGGCATTCATGAATGCATGATATAAATAGAATTATAGGTATGAAAAGAAAAGATTCCACCAATTGTAAATGTGCTCACCCATTTTGGTAGCAGTGTTTTGTTTCTTACTAGTAAACCATTTTTTACATGTATAATCTTTACTAAATGCTTTTAAGAAATTTAAATCCAGTGATGTGTGGGTGTTCTTATGTCCCCAAAAGAGGGTGCACAAAAAAAAAAAAAAAGAGGGGCGCATCCACACAAAAATAGAGTGAAACAAAGTTTGCTTTTTTGTTTCTGTCCAGGGAAATTAAAGGCTTCACACTTCTGGGATTAGAATTTACCTTAAAAAGGGACATGGAAGGTTCCTTCTTTAAATATGCAAGTAAGCACTTGGGCTGTTTATTTTAATATTAAAAACATAATTTTATTAAAAAGTGCAGAAAAGTTCTGTCTTTACTCCATGAAACGGTCTAATCATTCCATGCATAACTCAGCACCCTGTTGCGCATACAATGTTTCTAAAGGTCAAGATTTACTAGTTTAGTTTAACATCAAATCGAGGAACCTTGAATTTCCCTTTAAATAGACAGATTCTTAATATCAGTTCTGACATTTAAGCTAAAATATATTGGTAAAAGAGTTCCTTGAGCAGCAAAGAAGTATAACAAGTAAATTAATAATCTCCTTTTCAAAGTCATACATTTGTACAATTGTAAAATTATCTCTGCAAGAACACAGTCCCATAATAGTATCATTTAGAAGAAGATTAACACAAAAGAGGGAAGTTATATTTAAAAATCGGGAGACATCCTCGACAATGCACAAAGATAAAATTAATATTACAGAATGATGCATTTTATAAAGTTATACCCAAAATAATTTGATCATACACAATGACATTGATATATTAAGATAACAATGGAAATAATTTAATAACAAAATGTGTCCAATATAATGTTAATCTGATGCTCACCTGCCAGCTGACACGAGAGGAGAGGTTTTCCACGACAATTCTGTGTTCGGTACGAACAGGAGGTCCATACCTACTGTAAAATGCAAAAACTAATGTTTAAATAGATGCATTTTGCTAAGAAACTAAAATGGTTTTATATTAAAAGGTACATCTACATTTTCTGAACTATCAGTGCAGTGTCTTGTAATTTCTGACAGTTGAAAATTAGGGTAAACACCCCCCTCCAAACCAGAGCTAAATTAGCATAAAACTAATACATTTGTTTTGGCCAATAAGGAGAAAGCAGGTTACCCGAAACGTTTGAAAATGTGCTGCATATATGATGGATGTTTTTTGCGAAAAGATTGCAAAAACTTAATAATCCAGGAAAGTTGGATATGCCTTTAAATGACCACAGAAGGCTAGGAAAAATATGTCACAAGCTTGAGAAGTATGTGACAAACTAACATCAGCTGCTGTGGAAATCCTGAAAATACATTTATACAATTTAGCAGACTCTGTATATACTGTATTTTATGCTTTCCAACGCATGCTTGGAGACTTAGTGGGCGTGCATACCATACATATGCTCAGAAGCAGGCATATGCAAGATTAACTACATAGATGTAAACCTATCACATGAAACCCCCAGCAACGTTTCACAGATGCCGCTAAGTAAGGACCAGCCAAGTTATCAAAGTGTATTCTTTCTTATTATAGATCTTTCCCTGAATAATTATGGTCTTTGCCAGATATAACAGTCTGTAACACACACACACATTTCATATTGCCCTTCAGACATTCAGCTCAGGTTGATTGCAAAGGCTAATGCTGCAGACTGTATAAACCATCATTAAAGGGATATATAAGTGAGCTGGATTAATACTTTTCTGAACTCTATAGGCAAAAAGCAGCTTATATGTATACAGCACATCTCATAAAACATTTTATTTTTATTAATATCCAAAGAAAACTCAATTGATTGTGTAGACACCCCCAGGGGGTGTCTACACAACTTCCTTATGCCCACCTAATCAGCATCCTGGGAGAAATATTAACCCATTATTTACCTGCTCGTACTTGCTGAGCCAATAGTAGAGCAGTGTTGTTAGCCTCCCAGTCCCTGCTGGGATATGACTCATTCCTGCTTCCTATGTATATGAGGTGTGGTGTTACCATAGCAACTAACATAGTGCTATGTTTCAAATCTTTCATCTAACCGAATTGGCCAAAACAAATTATGGAGGGGGTATTAACCTTAATTTTAAAAACAGTCAGAAATTACAATAGATTTTGCCAACTTCAAGGCAAGAGATTAAATGTTTATTTTGGTATTTTTTTTTCTTTTCCATATACTATTAATTCTCCTCTATCAGATGCATTCATAATCCCTGAAAGCTACATATCCTTTAAATCAAACAACTTGACATACCTAGGTCCACCACTGTTGGACTGACGATAACCAAAGCGCATGGGATATCTCCCACCCCCACCGCTGCTGCCGCCGCCGCCTCCCATCATTCCTCCTCTTCCTCCTCCTCCTCCGCCACCTCCTCCTCTGCGATTCCTCGCAAGTTCTATTGTTACCCTTGAAGAAGCAAAGGAGAAAAACAGTTACTACACACACAATTGTTTTAAATGCATTAGAAAATACAGAGAAGCATTATGTGGTGATAGAAATAATTTTCATTTATCCTATCTGCCGACGACCCATGTTTTACACCTATTTACAACCAACAAAGGCAAAAAGCTGGCAAGAGCGCACCCAAAGAATTCAACCTATTCCATAAAAGTTTAACACTGTTCTCCCCAGCCTGATTTAGATGGATCTTATTAAGCATCACCCGGCTTGAGAAACAAACACATAAAACCACATTGCAGAATATACCAACCCAGCTACTTCATTTCACCCAGCTGGTAACATTTCTGGGGAGAACAACGATTAAGCTATGCCACACTCTCCAAATAACCATAAATATCATGGTACCCATATCAAATATTTTGGATTTAAGTACCATCTATATGCAGATGACACTCAAATATACCCCTCTACACCAGATCTATCCCCTCTATTCTAGCTCAAGTTGCCAACTGCATCTCTAGCTTATCCTCCTAGATGACTACCAGTCAACTCAAACTCAGTATGTGAAAGACTGAACTCCTTATCTTCCAACCCCTCAAATATCTCTCACTGTTGACAATACCACCATCACTCCCATCTTCCAGGCCTGTTGTCTTTGGGTTCTACTGGACCCTACCCTCTCTTTTATGCCTCACATACAAACAACAAAATCTTGTCAGTTTTACATAAATAAATAAAAAATCTCCAGAATATGTCACTATCTTACACAAGAGACTGCTAAAATTCGAATACTTTCTATCATCATATCTCAACTACTGCAATTCCCTCCTTGCTGCCCTCCCCATCACTCATCTGACCTCCACTCCAATACATAATCAACGCCTCCGCTAGAATCATCTACCATACTAAAAGCTCAGTGTCTTCAACTCCTCTCTGTCAGTCACTCCACTGGCTTCCCATAGTCTACAGAAAAACATTTAAAATCATGACCCCAATATAAAGCCCTCAACAGCGCAGCCCCTTTTTTCTCTGCTCTTGTTTCAAAATACTCCCCCAACCTCCCTCTTCTTTCTGCAAATGACCTTCTTTCCTCTCATTACATCCTCTCACGCCCACCTTCAAGACTTTTCTCAGGCTGCCCCTAATCACTGGAACTTTCTTGCCCTGCTCCACCAGACTATCTTTCGGCCTCAAACCTTCAATAAAATCACTAAAAACACCATCTGAAACCGCTTATCACCTACAGCCATAACATGCACAATTGCAAACTCCACAGCATTATATCACCTACACCAACTATCTTAAGTGCAGAATACACCTCAACCTATTATTGCGTTCACACTGCCACATTGCATCTATCACCCTCATGTATTACACCTAAACCCTTTAGACTAAGTTTTAAATCTCGTGTCAGTGCTTTGGATACAAGCACTATATATGTTTGATTTTGAGCTCAAAAAAGGGCCCTTCCTTCTTTGCAATGTTAATTTAGTTTTTTTGCCATGTACTTAACCCCCCTAAAAAGATGATGATGATGATATTATTAATAAACCCAGACTCCCAGCAAATGTAAACAAATAGTATAGATACAAATTACTTTGGCATTGTAACAATTTTGCCATAATTGCAAATAACATCTCCCTTTAGGATGAGTACATGGAGAGATACTGGCAAGTCAGACTAGTCCTGCATACTATTACAGCACTCAACCATATGCTTGCACTATTGTGCAGCGGGACTAGATTATCTAGTTATCTATGCAGTTTAGTATAAATCTAAAAAGTTATTATTATTGTAACTGATCATATGGTATCCATCCTAAGAGTCCAGAATATCTGAATGTGAATTTATGTAATCTTGCCCAAATATTTTTTGGATCTCTCATAAGAGACAAGTAATTGCTATGGGGTCAAAATAGTACTACATTAATTTTAAGCAGCACTCCACCAAATGCTTCCCCAATGCTGCAGATAACTTTCCCTTTGTGTTAGCCATAGGACAGGCACCCAGTGAGAGCTTAGATGGGGACAGCAACCATTGCGCGTTTCCTTGAACTCAAGTGGACTTTGTCCTTTAAACACTGTGGCTTCCGCACCGTAAACCATTACTAAATGACACAGATAACTCTGATGTATGTCACACCATCTGTAAAAAAGTATGTCTTTCTTAATAGTGCAATATGTACCTTTCACTGCATAATTCTTTGCCATTCAGTTCATAAACCGCATCATCAGCATCTCTGTGATCTTCAAATTCCTAGAATCAAACAAAAGTAAAAATAATGTAGCAAAGAGGAAGTCACCATTCTCCAGGAAGACCACCTGGATGAGCAAGAAGACCACAGGAATAATGCTCTGTGAACCAATTAACTTTTTGGTTTCAATGAGAAATGCTATGTTTGACAAAAAGCAAACCCTGCACTGCAATAGAAGAACCTTATCACAACTGTGAAAGAAGGCAGTGGAAGTGCAATAGTAGAGTTATTTATGCTTTTTTAGGTCTCAGAGATCCTACAATTCATGGACTTGTGCTGCACAATACATGGGGCATAGGCGCTGGGGATGGACAATTCCCCATATTATCCGATCAGGACCTACATTTTACAGTATAGGGGCCTTTAATTCACACTATAGGGCCAACTTGATCTGCAATCTAGACATAAAGGGGTTAAAATATGTGTTCGGTGCACATTACCAATCATGCCACTGCTCCATGTCAGATCAGATCATATACACACATATATATATATATATATATATATATATATATATATATATATATATATATATATATATACATATATATATATATATATATATATATATATATATATATATATATACATATATATATATATATATATATATATATATATATACATATATATATATATATATATACACACATACACATATACATATACACACACATTTACACACACTAGGGAATTGCCCGTCAAAAAAATGACAGCAATAAAATTGTAAGTCAGGAAACGCTGTTTGCCACACAACGTGAGGCTTTTGCTTCTCTGAGCACCTTCGGCGCCAATTGTGAGCCTTTCCTTACGCCTACTGTACGGGCCGCTCACTGCAGGGTTCATTAACCTGCAAGTTTTGTGCTTGGGAACGCCATGTGTCTCTTTCCAGCATCTGCTCCGTCCCTTCCCTGTGAGTTTCTCTTCTGTGTGTCTGCTGAATGTTTATGTGGTGCGCTCTGACTGACGTTTGTTTTATTTTCTAAGTCCTGCGTGCCTGGTGTTGTTGGTGTAAGTGTTACGGTTTTTGCCGTTGTGCATTTTCTAAGTCCTGCATGCCTGGCTTTGCTCAGCCTCATTTTCAACCAGTTCATGAATTTTTTTTGCGTTTTTCGACCAACATTTTTTCTCTCGCTTAGATGATTTTCGAGTGACGAAACACGTCAAATAAGGCTCAACCTTACTCCCATGCTTCCTGGCTCTCCCCGTGCTGGGTGTAAATGTGTTTGTATTTATTTATTATTAAGCTCCCAAAGGCTTTTTGTATGAGTTTGTTTTAATGTTCTGTTTGTTGAATTCAAAGAGAGAACACAATAGTTTCAGTAACTTATTACAGTACAGAGGTATTATTATTTCAATATTACACTGAATTATTATTACCACATGAGCCCTTTTAATATTGTTCTAATTATTATTGATCAAGGATCCAAGTTACATACAAATTCTGTTTAAATACGTTCTCGGTATCTTGTCCGTAACCCAGGGAACACCTGTATCCTCAGTAAGGATTTGCTCTACCTTGCCCCCAAGTAGCATTCCTTGTCTCAGCAATGAATGGTAAAACCAAGGATAATGTCAGAGTCCTGATATATTTTCTATAGACCCCAAAATTAAAATGATCAATTTATACTGTCCAGCTTCTAGTAGCAGAGGTCTCAGCACACCAAGCAGAAGGCATGAAGCATTATTTGGATCTCAAGGGTAAACAATCATGATACAGTTCTATTTAAACTGTTTGCGTACAGGCACATATCAGGGTAGAGTAACTCTATTGAACACAGGCCAACACAAGATACATACAGAGGTAGCTTGGACTTACCACAAATCCAAATCCGTTTTTCAGATTTATTTCTCTGATGCGCCCATATCCTTTGAAAAACTTCTCCACATCTCTCTCCCTGGCATGAGGGCTCAACCTCCCAATGAATACTCTGCAACCACTCATTGTATCTTGTGACAAATCTAATGGAGAAAAAAAAAGTTAGTTTTTTTAATGCATAATCTTTACATAAAGATTACAAATTACTGATTACTTCCTTTAAAAATATAGGTAACAGCAAGCACTTTCTCAAATCAGTGCTTGTTTAAAGTAGGAAAATGCAATTTTTAAAAATCAGTCAATCTTTCTGATCAGTCCAAACAAACAAACTTCATAACTTCCTGGAATCAGGATGCCAAGTCTCCTGTTCTGTTGTTCAGTTGAAATAAAAACAATGGGTCAACCAGTAATTATTGGCAATACCCTTTAGATAAAAGACTACATTTTGTATTAATATTTTACTCCCTGGTGTCTAGTGGATTGAAGGGATCAAGTCAATCTACTAGACACCAGGTGTCAAAATAATAATAAAAACGTATTTGCGGAAGGTGGAGGCTCCCACGTCGGCTGCAATGAGCCGAAGGCTCACTGCAGGCCGCAAATGCGGACCCTTGCAAAGCGAGGGGCCGCATTTGCGGACGTGGAGGCTCTACGCCGCCTCACAAGCGGTTACACACACAGAAGCGGGACTTGGAAAAAAAAATACAAAACACGCAATGAGTAAATACGGACTTACACAACAATAAATACACAGAAAAATTACATAGAAAGCTTACCCACGGGGGGGGGGGGGGGAGGGGTGGGCACCCAGGACCCCTGAAAGTGAAGTTACACCTCAATTTAAGTTCAAATTACTGAGTTTAGACACACGATAATCCCCTAAGCGAGAGAGAAAAAATGGCCGCCAAAAAAAAACAAAAACTAGGCTACACGACCCTAAAGCCGCAAAACACCACCAAGAAAATACGGCTTTTCAAAAAAGCCGTACGAGGTAAAGATACACTTTTAGCAAGGATGCTAAATCATCCACACCCGCGTACCACATACACATTTGCCGCCATTTTACAACACTAACTTACACAATGTGGAACTGCACAGCTTCACTAACGGCTTTTCCTCGCGCACGCAGCCTATTTACACTACACACATTGCTGACACTTACACCTCAGCTCCACAACAGTGCAAACCTACATTGTATGCTGCAGGAACATCAAAACAAATGGTCATCTCCTCAGCACAATGCTTCCTGCATATATTACTTACAAATAGGTAAAGTATATTATATATTATTTCATTAACATACAAATGTACATATACACACAAAAAAAAACCCACAAAAGACATTCACTGCGCTCCTCACAACGAGCGTCAACGCTGCTCATAGCACACAAACTACACCAGGAGACAGCCTTGCAATAAGCGCAAAAAGCAGATCAGCGTCGACCTTACATGGGGGGCGGTAGCAAGGTGCATGCTAACAACTAGAGGAACAGTACATGGGGGGGGCGGTAGCGAGGTGCATGCCAACAACTATTGGAACAGTACATGGGGGGCGGTAGCGAGGTGCATGCTAACAACTAGAGGAACAGTACATGGGGGGGGGCGGTAGCGAGGTGCATGCCAACAACTAGAGGAACAGTACATGGGGGGGCGGTAGCGAGGTGCATGCCAACAACTAGAGGACCAGTACATGGGGGGGGCGGTAGCGAGGTGCATGCCAACAACTAGAGGAACAGTACATGGGGGGGGCGGTAGCGAGGTGCATGCCAACAACTAGAGGAACAGTACATGGGGGGGGCGGTAGCGAGGTGCATGCCAACAACTAGAGGAACAGTACATGGGGGGCGGTAGCGAGGTGCATGCCAACAACTAGAGGAACAGTACATGGGGGGGCGGTAGCGAGGTGCATGCTAACAACTAGAGGAACAGTACATGGGGGGCGGTAGCGAGGTGCATGCCAACAACTAGAGGAACAGTACATGGGGGGGCGGTAGCGAGGTGCATGCCAACAACTAGAGGAACAGTACATGGGGGGGCGGTAGCGAGGTGCATGCCAACAACTAGAGGAACAGTACATGGGGGGGGCGGTAGCGAGGTGCATGCCAACAACTAGAGGAACAGTACATGGGGGGCGGTAGCGAGGTGCATGCCAACAACTAGAGGAACAGTACATGGGGGGCGGTAGCGAGGTGCATGCCAACAACTAGAGGAACAGTACATGGGGGGGCGGTAGCGAGGTGCATGCCAACAACTAGAGGAACAGTACATGGGGGGCGGTAGCGAGGTGCATGCCAACAACTAGAGGAACAGTACATGGGGGGCGGTAGCGAGGTGCATGCCAACAACTAGAGGAACAGTACATGGGGGCGGTAGCGAGGTGCATGCCAACAACTAGAGGAACAGTACATGGGGGCGGTAGCGAGGTGCATGCCAACAACTAGAGGAACAGTACATGGGGAGCGGTAGCGAGGTGCATGCTAACAACTAGAGGAACAGTACATGGGGGGGGCGGTAGCGAGGCGCTAATAACTAGAGGAACAGTACATGGGGGGCGGTAGCGAAGTGCATGCTAACAACTAGAGGAACGGTACATGGGGGGCGATAGCGAAGTACATACCAACAACTAGAGGAACAGTACATGGGGGGCGGTAGCGAGGTGCATGCTAACAACTAGAGGAACAGTACATGGGGGCCGGTAGCGAGGTGCATGCTAACAACTAGAGGAACAGTACATGGGGGGCGGTAGCGAGGTGCATGCCAACAACTAGAGGAACAGTACATGGGGGGCGGTAGCGAGGTGCATGCCAACAACTAGAGGAACAGTACATGGGGAGCGGTAGCGAGGTGCATGCTAACAACTAGAGGAACAGTACATGGGGGGCGGTAGCGAAGTACATACCAACAACTAGAGGAACAGTACATGGGGGGTGGTAGCGAGGTGCATACTAACAACTAGAGGAACAGTACATGGGGGGCGGTAGCGAGGTGCATGCTAACCATTGTAAGTTTGCGAGTTTTCAATTGTGTGTCCGTGTCTTGGAAACAAGCACTATGTACATTTCATTATATGCTCAAAAACAGGGCCCTCCATTCTTTAAGGTGTTAAGTTTGTTTTTTGCCATGTACTAACCCCCTGTACAGCGCTACGGAATATGTTGGCGCGATATAAAGATAATAATAATAACTAGAGGAACAGTACATGGGGGGCGGTAGCGAGGTGCATGCCAACAACTAGAGGAACAGTACATGGGGGGCGGTAGCGAGGCGCTAATAACTAGAGGAATAGTATCCAGGGCCCGGTAGCAAGGCAGTAATAACTAGAGGAATAGTACACGGGGCCCGGTAGCAAGGCAGTAATAACTAGAGGAATAGTATCCAGGGCCCGGTAGCAAGGCAGTAATAACTAGAGGAATAGTACACGGGGCCCGGTAGCGAGGCGCTGATAACCAGAGGAATAGTACAAAGGGGTCCGGTAGTGAGGTGCTAATAACTAGAGAAATAGTACACGGGGCCCGGTAGCGAGGCGCTAATAACCAGAGGACTAGTACACGGGGCCCGGTAGCGAGGCGCTAATAACCAGAGGACTAGTACACGGGGCCCGGTAGCGAGGCGCTAATAACCAGAGGACTAGTACACGGGGCCCGGTAGCGAGGCGCTAATAACCAGAGGACTAGTACACGGGGCCCGGTAGCGAGGCGCTAATAACCAGAGAAATAGTACACGGGGCCCGGTAGCGAGGCGCTAATAACCAGAGGACTAGTACACGGGGCCCGGTAGCGAGGCGCGAATAACTAGAGGAATAGTACCCAGGGCCCGGTAGCGAGGCGCTAAAACCCAGAGGAATAGTACCCAGAGCCCGGTAGCGAGGCGCTAAAACCCAGAGGAATAGTACAAAGAAGCCCGGTAGCGAGGCGCTAAAACCCAGAGGAATAGTATCCAGGGCCCGGTAGCGAGGCGCTAAAACCCAGAGGAATAGTACCCAGAGCCCGGTAGCGAGGCGCTAAAACCCAGAGGAATAGTACCCAGGGTCCGGTAGCGAGGCGCCAATAACTAGAGAAATAGTACAAAGGGGCCCGGTAGTGAGGTGCTAATACCTAGAGGAATAGTACCCAGGGGCCGGTAGCGAGGCGCTAATAACCAGAAGGAATAAAACACGGTGGGCGGTAGTGTAGGAATAAGGCTCATGTGACACAGATCATGCCAACGCCCTGTAAAAGAAACATGTGTGTAATGAATGTAAGTAACGAACACATGTACGTATGTAATATGTGTACGTATCCGCTATTTAATTCCCCCTCAGGTTCCTCCACCCATCCGTTCTCTCGCTGCCCCGGTCCTATCTACCTTTCCCCCCATTCGCCCCTCACCCACGGCTCTTTCCTCTCTCACCCTTCCGTCCTCTCTCACCTCACTCTCCGGTCTCTCACTGCAACAAGCAAATGAAATGGCTGCCGCGCGCTGACTCAGAACAAGATGGCGGCGCGTTGTCATAGAGATCAGTGAGCAAGTGCAGAGCTTCCTGGGCCTAGAGTGTTTGGAAAGCCTGTGGTGATGAGAGCGACCCAGCCCCCAGTACTAGGCAGTTTGGGGCGTGGTTTATTTAGTCCCCTGAAATTGTAGTAAACTAAATGTCACCATTAATCTGCCCTATCGATGTCTGTACTATTGTGTGTGATCCTAGAAGTATAATAACGGCGGATTTCCCATTACATCCAATATGTCGGGACCATGTCTACACTGTGCTATCATCCAAGTATAACCTGTAGAGTCAGTGGAACTAACAAGCATACTGGAGGGAAAAAAATGTTTAATGAAAAATGGGAAATCTAGGCTTAAAAATGTTAAAAGAATAACCTCTATTAACATTATATTATAATAAACATAACCCCTATATTATGACATTATGGAAAACCTGAGCCATAATGTCATAATATAGAGGTTATGTTTAATCCTTCAGTCATGTCCGACTCTCAGTGACCCTATGGACCACAGAATGCCAAGGCATATCTTGTCTCGGGTTGCACTTATCCATAAGGTTTTCTTGCCAAATACTGGGGTGGGTCGTGAGTTCCTTCTCCAGCGAGCTGTGATCTGTGCATCTTGGGTGACCCTACATGGTATAGCTCACATCTTCATTGAAGTACACAAGCCCCTTAACCATGATAAAAGAGAGACCCAGAAGGGGAATATAGGGGTTACCGCATAATATATCACAGAAGTACCTTTATCAATGCTCAGACCAATATTAGTTATGGTTAATAGGGGAGACAAGACAAGAAGAGTAATTGAGGGTAACAGTGTTGTTCAAAGCGTCAGCAATATGGCCATACAGTTGAAAAACACATCTCTCAAAGTGCAGTGATTCATTCTATTAAAAATGTGTTTTATATTTCATTCAGCTTCTTAGGGTTTAATGTTAGGGTTAGCTGTTAGGCTGAGAGGGTTAGGGTGTGGGGATTAGGGTTAGGAAGTGGGGATAAGTGTTAGGCTGGGGGGGTAGGTTTAGGCTGGGGGGATAAAGGCTAGGTGTTAGAGAGAGGGGGACTGGTGTTAGGCTGGGGGGTTAGGGTGAGGGGGGATTAGGGTTAGGTGCTTAGCTGCGGGGTTGGAGTGAGTGGGATAAGGTTTGTTAGGTGTTCATGTGAGGGTTAGGCATCAGGTATTGGCAGATTATACGTTTTGGACTGAAGAAATTCAACTACACGTTCGGCTGCGCCACCTAGTAGCCAATGGGCGCAACTGCGCACGGCCAATCAATAGGAAAGATCCAACCTTCTTTATACTTTCATTTAAAGGATTTCTTGGTAGCCGGACTGGAGCAAAGTAATTAAGAAGCTCCTCCCCACCCATCAGAAATACAACTACTGTAGATACCCTAGTTTTTTATGTTCCATATTAACCGAAGGATCGCGATATATTTGAGATACAGCTGTTCTAAATTCTTGTAAACTGGTTCTCTGACATTCTTATTGTTGAATAAAAGTTTTTGGAAAATCCGTATGTGCTTGGTGGTGTTTTGCGGCTTTTGGGTCGCCTAGCCTCATTTTCGCTTTTTTTTCAGCGGCCATTTTTTCGCTCGCTAAGGGGATTTTCGTGTGTCTAAACTCTGTAATTTGGACTTAAATTGAGGTGTAACTTCACTTGCAGAGGTCCTGGGTGCCCCCCCTTGCTGTGTCATTTTTGTGTCTATTTATTGTGTTTTTAATGTTTTCAGATGCGTGCAGTTCGGCCGTTAAGGTCTTATTTTTGCGAGTTCGTAATGGGTTTTTTCTAAGTCTTGCAGCTCGTATTTTTTTGTGTTATTCCGTATTTAGTTATTGCGTGTTAGATTTTTCAGAGTCCCGCTTCTGTGGGTGTTTGTAACCGCTTGTGAGGCAGCGTAGAGCCTCCACCTCCACTAATGCGCCCCCTGCCTTCTGCTCATTGCAGGCGACGTGGGAGCGTCCACCACCGCAAATGTGGCCCCTCGCTTTGCAAGGGTCTGCATTTGAGGCCTACAATGAGCCTTCGTCTCATTGCAGCCGACTTTGGAGTCTCCACTTTCCGCAAATGCGGACCCTCAGCGCCAGAGAATTTCCCCGTGACCTCCCCAGCCCAAGTGAATTACCCCCAACCCCAGATAATTGCCCCCAGCCCCTGCCAAATCACCTCCCCCAGCCCCAGAGAATTGCCCCACAGCCCCAGAGAATTGCCCATGACCTCCCCCAGCCTCAGTGAATTGCCCCCCAGCCCCAGAGAATTGCCCAATCACCTTCCCCGGCCCCAGAAAATTGCCCCACTGCCCCAGGGAATTGCCCCGTGACCTCCACCAACCCCAGAGAATTGCCCCCAGCCCCAGAGAATTGCCTTATGACCTCCACCAATCCCAGAGAATTGCCCAATCACCTCCCCCAGCCCCAGAGAATTGCCCCACTGCCCCAGAGAATTCCCCCGTGACCTCCCCCAGCCTCAGTGAATTGCCCCCCAGACCCAGAGAATTGCCCCGTGACCTCCACCAACCCCAGAGAATTGCCCCCAGCCCCAGAGAATTGTCCCATCACCTTCCCCAGCCCAGAGAATTGTCCCATAGCCCCAGAGAACTGCCACATGAACTCCACCAACCACCATCCCCAGATAATTGCCCCCCGGATAATTGCCTAATCACCTTCCCTAGACCCAGAGAATTGCCCCATCACCTCCCCCAGCCCCAGAAAATTGCCCCCCAGCCCCAGAGAGTTGCCCGGTGACCTCCCCCAGCCTCAGTGAATGCCCCCCAGCCCAGAAAATTGCACCGTGACCTCCACCAACACCAGAGAATTGCCCCCGAGCCCCATATAATTCCCCCATGACCTCCCACAGCCCCAGATAATTGCCCCATCACCTCCCCCAGTCCCTGAGAAGTGCCCCCCAGCCCCAGAGAATTGGCCCGTGACCTCCACCAACACCAGAGAATTGCCCCCCAGCCCCATAGAATTCCCCTGTGACCTCGCACAGCCCCAGATAATTGCCCCATCCCCTCCCCCAGTTCCTGAGAAGTGCCCCCAGCCCCAGATAATTGCCCGGTGACCTCCCCCAGCCTCAGTGAATTGCCCCTCAGCCCAGAGAATTGCACCGTGACCTCCACCAACCTCAGAGAATTGCCCCCCAGCCCCATAGAATTGCCCCATGACCTCCCACAGCCCCAGATAATTGCCCCATCACCTCACCCAGTCCCAGAGAAGTGCCCCCAGCCCCAGAGAATTGCCCCGTGCACTCCACCAACCCCAGAGAATTGCCCCCAGCCCCAGAGAATTTCCCCGTGACCTCCATCAACCCCAGAGAATTGCCCCATCATCTCCCCCAGCCCCAGAGAATTGACCCATAGCCCCAGAGAATAGCCCTGTGTCCTCCACCAACCCCAGAGAATTGCCCTGTAACCACCAAACCCAGATAATTGCCTTATTACTTCCCCTAGACCCAGAGAATTGCCCCATCACCTCCCCCAGCCCTAGATAATTGCCCCCCAGCCCCAGAGAATTGCCCGGTGACCTCCCCCAGCCTCAGTGAATTGTCCCCCAGCCCAGAGAATTTCTCCATGACCACCACCAACCCCAGAGAATTGCCCCCCAGCCACATAGAATTGCCCTGTGACTCCAGCCCCAGAGAATTAGACTGTGTCCACCAACCCCGGATAATTGCCCCCAGCCCCAGAGAATTACCCCATCACCTCACACAGAATTTCCCCATGACCTCCCCCGGCCTCATTGAATTGCCCCACAGCCCCAGAGAATTGCGCTGTGACCTCCACCAGCCCCAGTGAATTGGCCCCAGCCCAAGAGAATTGACCCATCACCTCCCCAGCCCCAATGAAATGCCCCCCAGCCCCAGAGAATTGCCCGGTGACCTCCCCCAGCCTCAGTGAATTGTCCCCCAGCCCAGAGAATTTCTCCATGACCACCACCAACCCCAGAGAATTGCCCCCCAGCCACATAGAATTGCCCTGTGACTCCAGCCCCAGAGAATTAGACTGTGTCCACCAACCCCGGATAATTGCCCCCAGCCCCAGAGAATTACCCCATCACCTCACACAGAATTTCCCCATGACCTCCCCCGGCCTCATTGAATTGCCCCACAGCCCCAGAGAATTGCGCTGTGACCTCCACCAGCCCCAGTGAATTGGCCCCAGCCCAAGAGAATTGACCCATCACCTCCCCAGCCCCAATGAAATGCCCCCCAGCCCCAGAGAATTGCCCCGTGACCTCCACCAACCGCAGAGAATTGCCCTCCCAGCCCCAGAGAATTGCCCTGTGACCTCCACCAACCCAAGTGAATTGCCCCCCAGCCCCAGACCATTGCCCTGTGACCTCCACCAACCCCAGTGAATTGCCCCCCAGCCCCAGACCATTGCCCCGTGACCTCCACCAACCCCAGAGAATTGCCCCATCACCTCCCCCAGCCCCAGAAAATTAACCTCCAGCCCCAGAGAATTGCCCCCCAGCCCCAGAGAATTGCCCCATGACCTCCCCGAGCCCCAGTTAATTGCCCTATCACCTGCCCCAGCGAATTTTCCAATGACCTCCCCCAGTGGAATGCCCCCAGCCCCAGTAAATTGCCCTCTAGCCCCAGTGAATTCCCCCCAGCACCTGCCCCAGTGAAATGCCCCCATCACCTCCCCCAGCCCCAGTGAATTGCCCCCAGCACCTGCCCCAGTGAAGTGCCTCATCACCTCCCCCAGTCCTGGTGAATTGCCCTCCAGCCCCAGTGAATTGCCCCCAGCACCTCTGCCTGCCCCAGTAAATTGCCCTCTAGCCCCAGTGAATTGCCCTCCAGCCCCAGTGAATTGCCCCCAGCACCTCCCCCAGCCCCAGTAAATTGCCCTCTAGCCCAAGTGAATTACCCCGTCACCTGTCCCAGCCCCTAGTACATATATATATATAAAAATATACACTGTGTTTATATACTGTATATATATTTATATATATATAATCATATAACCATATTATTTTATTTTTATAATTTTTCTTCCCTCTACCTAAAAGATTTCAGTTTGTTTTTCAGTTGTACAGTTTATAGGTCACATTAAAGGTGGAAAAAGTTCTGAAATGATTTATCTTTGTCTAATTTTTTTACAGCACAGAAACCTGACATTTTAACAGGGTTGTGTAGACTTTTTATATCCACTGTATATATATATATATATATATATATATATATACAGTATATATATATATACCTAACACGTACACATTTACATTTGCGTCTATACATTATATATATACTAGGAAATTGCCCTTCAAAAATTACGGGAATAAAATTGTAAACCTGGCAATGCTGTTTTCCACACAATGTGAGGATGTTGCCCATCTGAGCATTGCAAGCCTCTCCCCTGTATACTTCAACTTTCCTGCTTGATGATCACCTTCAGCCCTGATCGCGAGCCCCACGATGAGTGCCTTCGGCGCTAATCTCGTGGCTCGCAATGAGCCCCTTCAGCACTCATTGCTAGTCTTTCCCCTTGTGTACTTTATAGACCTCTCGCTTGAGCACCTTCAGCGCTTATCGCAAGCCTCCCCCCCCCCCCATGTACTGTAGGGGCCTCACGAATAGTGTTACCGCCTTGGGTTAAGTTTTACTGGCTTGGTGTAAGTGTTACTGCCTTGGGTTAAGAGTTACTGCTTTGGGTTAAATGTTAATGGCTTGGGTTATGAGTTTCTGGCTTGCGTTAAGTGTTACTTCATTCGGCCTGGTTTTTACTGCCTTCAGCCTCGTTTTCATCCTTTTACGTTTTTTCAGCCACCATTGTTTTTCCTGCTTAGGCAATTTTCGATCATTAAAAAATGGCAAATATGCCTCAAATTAACTTGCAACCTCACTCAGAGGCTCCCTGTCTCTCCCCCTGTGCTGTGTGTGAGTGTGTAAGTGAATTTGAGGCATAATTGTGTTTTTTTGGTGGTCTTTCCAGTTGCGTGGTTCGGGAGTTTTACGTGCTTTGGTCTTAAGTCCTACGGGGTTCGGGATTGCAGTTTTTCGCGCTTCAAGCTTAACTCCCACCTCCCACTGAGGCCTGCAATGATCGCTTTCGGCGATCATTGCAGCCTAAGTCCAACGGGCCTCACAGTCGCGTGCATCAACTGCTTGCCTCGTTACCAACATCGCAAACGTCACCAACATTCGAAAAACCAACAACTATTATAGTGATATATATATATATATATATATATATATATACATACACACAGCTGTATAAATACTTTCTTACCTGCCCGATGCTGCACTTCACTTCCTGGGGTGAGGAGGGGCCACGGCAGATGAGAGAGGGGGGGGGGGCACAGAGGTCCGAGGGGGCTGAAGAGGACTGCAGGGGGTCACATGGGCCTGCAAGGACTGAGTGGACCACAAAAGGCCAGAGGAGGCCAGAGAGGTCTGTGGGGGGCCACAGGGGCCATGAACGAGGAGGGGGTCACAAAAGGCAGAAGCCGCAGAGGTCTGCTGGGGTCTAAAGGAGGCCACAGGGGGCAGCGGAGGGCCTGAGGGGGCTAAGGCAGGTCGCAGATGTTAGCGAGGGGCCACAGGAGGTTGAGGGGAACACAGGGGGCTGAGGGAGGCCTGAGAGGTCGGCGAGGGACCACAGGAGGCTGAGGGGAAACACAGGGGGCCACATGGCCTGCAGGGGACACTGGGGGCCTGTGGGTTCCACAAGAGAGCCACCAGGGGGCCGCAGGGGACCCATGGGAGGGCTGCGGGGGCCACAGGGGACCCTAGGGCCACAAGGACCTTAGGGGGAGCACAGGGGGCAGAGGAAGGGCCGCAGGGGCCACTAGAGAGCAACAGGGGGACCACAAGGGAGCCAGGTGGGGCCACAGGGGGCCCGCAAGGCAACAGGAGGCTGAAGGAGGTTTGTGGGGGCCACTAGAGGGCCACGGGGGAGCCAGGCGGGCTGGGATGGCTGCGGGAGGTTGGTAGGGGCGCCTCAGAGGTCAGGGGCCTCGGTGCAAGGTAGCTCCACCTCTGCTACCTCTTCTCCATCCTACCTCCCCCTCTGCTCCCGCCACCCTTCCGAAACCTCTGATGTCACCACTATTTGCTGATTGGCTGAATCCTAAATTCGTACCCATCATGGCAGCTTGCAGCAGATGCTGCAGAAGGTGCTGGGGGTGTAAAGATCACCCCCAGAACATTTTTTATTTTATTGCAAAAAAATGTTTTCATGCAAACGTTTTTGCTAGGTGGGTCATAACCCACCTCACTTTAATATGCCTTTAAGTCAGTCTGGGTGCAGTGTAACAAAAGGTAAAATATAAAAAAATGGAAGGCCCGCTAACCTAATCATTCAGCAGATGGTCTTCAATGCCGAACGCCCAATTTGTGGTCAGCTTCACAATGGGTCTCCCAGACCTGCAAACAATAATTGGATCACAGTATATGAATTACAAAACTACACATAGAAATCGATACCAACATCAGGCAAGTCCAACAACCATTTAGCTGCACAATGTCCAAAACACAAGAAGAATCATTCAATTCAGAGGCCGCTAATCCCAGAATCTAGACTGTAAGTCTGCGGGCCTGCTGTGGGCCCGCAGCTTGCTAGATTTTGGTGCTATTCAAATGGACAAGACCGCAAGTCCCGGCCCGATAGTGTTAATCGTAAACCATGCCATCGTATGTACCATTCCGGGGTGTGAACATGATCAATTAAGCAAGAGCGTATCTCCAGATGCAGAAACAGCCAATAGAAACGGAGCCTGTCATCATGAAGTCAGTAAAACATGAAGGTTACATGTCAATCAACTATCGTTTCAGGGTCCGATATGCGATCAGACCCTCAAACCTGCAAAGTACAAAAGAATAAATATGAAGTCAATGTTCTAGCCCATGTGGGTGGCCTGATATGTATTAACTCATTGATTCCCAAGATTGATATAACCACAAAATGACACATATAAAATAATATTTATTATTGCAGAATTACAGGCTTGAGACTGTTGTGCAATTCATTCTAATGTCTTCCATCGTGTTCCTCATCATTTACAGTGCAATATAGAATTTATATTTGCATTTACAGTGCTCCGGACATGTCTGTAACCCCTTTGTTGGCCCAATCCGGTACTTGCAGGATTTGTGCCATTTACGAGTGTGAAAACATTTGCGTGCTTGAAGCATTGCAGCAATAGATTAGTGATTTGCGATTTTAGCGATCGTTACTCTTGCGGTCATGAAAGATCAAAGGTTTGGACTGGCTGTAACTTGCAATGTTAACCATTGCATGGAATCGAAGCCCGTAACCCGGTCGAAGCCCGCAAGAAAATGCGAATTGAATAGAAAAATAACTTACGGGCTCCCTTACAGATGCCCGGATCTCCCGAGGGCTCAATTGAATGAGGCCCAAGGAGTATTAACTGGGGATTAGGGTCTCCAGACCCTCGACAGTATAAACAGAGGAAAGCATGGTTATCATAGAAGTAGCTATGGACGGAAACAACAGAGGAAACCTTGAGGAAAACTGGACTTAACATACTTTAGGGAGAAAAAAATAAGCAGGTACCACAGTTCTTTATTACAGGCTTCTCCCCTATCAGGGCTGTTTTTTACAAAAAAGTATGTCATCTTAACATTTGAATATACTTTTGTTTAGAGTATTTCTTATTATTGAAGAGAAAGGTAAATACATCATTCGTCACATCTACTTTGGAAGGGCAGAAAAAGGAATACTGCACAGATTTTAGATTAGACCTCCCATTTGGATTGGACCTCAAATTTTATTATATAATATACCTACTTCAGCTACATATTAACTTAAATTATAATAAAACAATATAATAACATAATTAAGACCATGTAATCAACTGAAACCATTTTTATTTAAGGGTGGTATATCTGTCTGATGAAATTGAAGACTTAAGAGAAACACAATTTCTGGTAAGTAAAAAAATATGTATTATAGAAGCCTTGCAGGCAGCATATAACTTGTTGTTTAGTCGTTTAGTTGTGCCCGACTCTGTGACCTTATGGACCGCAGTAGGCCAGACACATCTTGTGTCTGGTTGTGCTAATTATTATTAATATTATTATAAATTATTTGTAACGCGCCAACGTATTCTATAACTCTATACATGGGTTAAGTTCTAGGTAAAAACAATCAGCCTCATTCAATTGCTCCGTTTTTTTGATCTGAGGTCGCAAGTGGAAATCGCAGGCAATGTTGCTTTTCAATTGGTGTCTTTTTGCGAGCTTGGATAGGGTTCCTATTTTCGGCCGTGCAAAAATAACGGGCGTACAACTCTGTGCTTACACCACTCTGAAGTCTTTGATCTGTCCAGGACGCAAGACCTCGGATCACGCTGTAAGATATGGCTTATATAGTGATACTTTTTAAACATTGTGTCTTTAATAAGTGTATCTTATAAAATATATGTAGTTGTATAAATCTTTATAAATAATAATATATAAATTGTGTTCAGTCACAACCAACTTATCACAAACAAACTGTGCCCTGAGAAACTTTGAGGTGTGACTATATATTCTGAGGTTGTTTATGGGCAAACAAAACCACAGTTGGATGTGGTGGACTCTTGCATCTTTCATATAGAAAACAAAATAGGGGGTCTCTTGGCCCAAAGTGTTTATGTGTAAACAAAGGGACATCTGTGTGTGTGAGATTCCCATGTTTCTACAGCTGTTAGAGAAAAAAAATGTTTTTATGGCGTTTGGGGGGAGGTGATATGATTTCAATTGAGATGGGCAGTCACAGATCAAGGGGGAGTGTCCAAGAAAGATATACAAAGTCCAGAGAGTTTTAGTCAGTCTAAGTGTGTGTGCCAGAAAGAAGGTGTCTAGAAGAGCCATTCAGAGGGGAAGGTGTCCAGAGGAGTGCCCAGCTGAGCAGAAGCCATGCCATGGTGTCATCTGAGGCCTAAAGTTATGGACCCTGAACAAATTGCTGACTTTTGGTGTAGTATCTAGTAACATTATAAGAACATGTACCTTTATATAGGAATGTAGTCTATTCATATAAGTATCTTTTTGTAAATATCGTTTTATCCCTACTGTCTATCTTTTTGTCTAAAACCCATTGTGTAACTGTAGCTTTATTTATGCAAAATATATAATTGTAATTATAACTTATTAGTATGCTCGTTTATTGACATGTCCAAAAGAACTTATTACTTGTAGAAATTATACATTAATTATTTAATTATTAGTTAATTTCTTCCATATTTGGTGAGCCAGAATTCCAGGAGGACATTAATGTAATAATCAAGCATATTAATAAGTATAATATTTTGCATAAATTAATGTACTGTTTTCCTTTTGTGTGCTGTAGGTATAGCAAGTTGTAGAAACGTTTTGTGTGATATGTTTGGCTGTGGTAGAATCAGGATTCTAAAGCAGGTTTTGTTTACTCTTAATTGTTTGCTTTTTCTTCACTTTTAAAATTGTATAGTTTTGTTATCTAATAATGGAGCGTTGAATGAAAAAAAATGCTAATGTTGATAATTCTGATGCTATAATTAGAGTTATGGGGAATACTTCTGATCCCTGGTCAAACGTCTAGAATTATGTAGCATTAGCTATTAATGGTATATGTAAGTGAGGTGGGTTATGAAAGCATCATAAAAATTGTTTTTTCAATATAATAAACAATGTGCTGGTGGGGATTTAGACACCCCCAGCAACCGTGACTTGCATAAAGGATATCTAATTTTTTATGCGATATCCATTATGCAGCACATGCGCATGCTGATTGGCTTTTCAGCCAATCAGCAAGCAGCTGTAACACTGGATGGGAAAAGTGGGAGGGGTTGATAAGCAGTGTAGTTAGGTATGACCTGAATAAACACACATAAATCTCTAAATAAGCTTATGCTTAGACAAAACAATGATAAAGCAAGAAAAGTTGAACACAAATACATATATTTTGATTTGATGTGACAGTCAAAGTATATCACAAACCTTTTTATAAGCTGAGATGATCACAGACTCTAAAAATATAAATTATACAATAGTCTCACAGACAGCTATTGAAATTATAACACAGCATTACACAATACTCAGAACTATAGATATGCTATCATAGGATTAGACAGAGCTCACAGACAGAACACAAGAAATAACACAGCATTATACAATACTCACAGACAGAGCTATAGAAATGCTATCATAGAATTACACAGAGCTCACAGACAGAACACAAGAAATAACACAGCATTACAAAATACTCACAGACTGAACTATAGAAATGCTATCATAGGATTACACAGAGCTCACAGACAGAACCCAAGAAACAACACAACATTACACAATACTCACAGACAGAACTATAGAAATGCTATCATAGGATTACACAGAGCTCACAGACAGAACTTAATAAACAACACAACATTACACAATACTCACAGACCCAACTATAGAAGTGCTATCATAGGATTACACAGAGCTCACAGACAGAACACACAAAATAACACAGCATTACACAATACTCACAGACAGAGCTTTAGAGATGCTATGATGGGATTGCACAGAGATGCAGACGGAACACAATAAATAACACTGCATTAGACAGTGCTCACGGCAGAGCTCAATAAATTATATCACAGCTTTAAATATTCAGTAAAGGAAGGAAATTACACTAAAGGAAAGGAAAGTGTCTGAGATCATGTGACTTCCCACAGTAAGGCAGACTTCAGGTGATAACTGAGCATGTCTGCAAATCCCCCGGCAAAAAAGGAGAGGGTGAGTTGAGGATGAGGGGGTTGAGGAGGGAGGTTGAGGATGAGGAGGAAGGATGAGGAGGGAGATTGAGGATGAGGAGTGGGGTTGAGGAGGGAGGTTGAGAATGAGGAGGGGGGAAAGAGACACAGGGAATGGAGAGGGGGGAAGAGACACAGGAAAGGGAGAGGGGGGAAGAGACACAGGGAAGGGAGAGGGGAGAAGAGACATGGGAGAGCAAGGGGGACACAAGAAAAGGGCACACAAAAGGGGGACTCAGAGGGCACAAGAGGGACACAGGGGGCAGCACATTTCCCACCCTTGGCTTATACTCAAGTCACTCATTTTACCCAGTATTTTGTGGTAAAATAGGTGCCTCGGCTTATACTCGGGTCGGCTTATACTCGAGTATATACGGTATATAACTGGGCCAAATAGGCTTGCTGGGTAGTAGAATTATCTTAGGAAAGGAACAGAGGAATTAGATGGAATACTCTACACACATGCATACACACTCAGAGACATTAGTATTATATAAATAGATTATAGAAATAGAGCCTTGTATATTCAGACGCTAATATCACCACTACCTGTTGTATGTTAATAAACCCTTTAACTTATAAGTTTCCAGTGTTTTAGAGTTTATTTAAGCAGTCAGATGTGAGTTAACTGGTCAGGATATACGGTTAGAATTCCAGTATAAAAGGACTATATTTAACATTAGCTGAGCCATACCAGGGAACCGTTCCTGTTTAAAGAAACATTGGTTGGTGCACCCAGGACAATCGGCACTCTACGCAGACGTACCGTTCCATGAGGAGGACTACACTGGGGCTTCACAACTGGCCATCGTGAGGTGGTGAGATGGAAGTAATTAATAGTTTTGCAGATAATTGCACAATAGAATATGTGTGTAGAGGTAATTTAAGTTCATTAGAATTGCTTAATGATTTGTTAAAGCAGTTTGAGGATGCTGTTCGTAAAATAAGAAAATCTGTGATACATAAGAATCAGAAGTATAATAGTAATTTATCTAAGCTTGTATTATAGTATAAATGTGCTTTAGAAAAGTTAGAGATTCCACCTGTGTCTAATGTTACCTCGGAAAATGTTGGGACTGTGAAATGTAATTGTGCTAGTGAAGTTAAGACAGAGTTTTGCAATGGTAAAAGTGTAGATTGCCTTGAAGATCCCATAGTGCAAATACATACAGCATTTAAACAGTCAAACAAAATGGAGGAGGAAAGATTCAGACCCAATACATGCCTAGCCATTAATACAGCAACAAAAACAGACGGCGCAGAATGTATTCCAGTGTGGTCAGAAAGATTAGTAATTCCAAACAGTAACAGCCCAGAGCCCAGAGGGATGAATGTACAGGTCCCCTCTATTCAGGTAATTACAGCAGTGGACCCTTTTAAGAAATATGCCAGAAAGATGAAAGCCCTCATTCCTCCTTTTGACCCAAGTGTCCATATGCTGATAAATCTGGTCACCTTTGAACCTTGCTTGTCAGCTACTTAAGATATGGTTACCCCCACATTATAGCAAATCACTACATCTGCTTCAGCAAGATGGAGTATGGGCTAACCAAGAGCAGCGCAGTGATCAGGTTTTACAGTTGTCAGGTGTGGACATTGTAGATACATCCTTCTAAAATACTATTGTGCCCCAACCGAATGAGGATTAATTAGCTTTTTGTTCCAAATTCCATAGTATTTTCTGTAAAGCCACACATAGACCTGACTTAGATATAGGGAATCCCAGAATGCTCCGAATACTTGCTGGGAAATACAAAGGCATGGACATTACAAACCAGAATATATTGGGCAATGCACGTAGCTTTTCAGAATTTTTAATTTCCTTAGAAGACTGGAGAAGGGATACTGGTGCTACGGCAAAATCTTTGTATTTCCCCATTACTACTAATGCCTTAGGTCACCATATAGCCTCATACCAAACTAATGGTGGACATGTTTGCTTTACTTGTGGGAAAGTAGGTCATAAGACAAAGTATTGTTGGCACAGGACATGTGGAACAGGTCAGGAATATGATGTGGGATATCATGACAAAGAGGGGTACAGGAACCATAATAAAGGGGCATGGAAGATATGCTTTGGCTCCTAACTTGGAGAGCTGTTTGTATACAGCACAAAATGGTTGGTTATAGGATTTTTGAAATGCCATGTTTGAAATTTGTGGAATGAACCTAATATATTTTTGTTTTTTCTTTCAGGGAAGTAATACTCATTTTAATCTGCATTGGGAGTATCCACATATTTAGTAATACCTATGAATATTAGTATGAAATATTGGCAATCTCTAAATTATATAATATAAGTTACTAAAAACCAAGTGGTACCATTCTGATAGGAAAATTGCTTGCAAAAAATTTAATTCTTAAGTGTTAGAATTGCAGTTTGTTCATTTAAATTGTGTTTGATTTTCTTATGTTAAACAAAATGAATACAAGTGGATCAAATCTAGTTAATTTTTGTAGGTATACTCCATTTGCAACATTCATTTTTTTTACTCCCTCAAAAATGTACTCTAAGGTTTAAACAAGACATTTTTTTTTTGTGCCTTGACTTATTGAAATTAAGTCACAATTTTGTGTTTTGTGTTTTTTTTTTATAGGTTTCATTTTTTTTATTATTATTTATTTTATTATTATTTGTTTTGAACCAGTGTATGTATGGCACCTACATTTTTTTTTAAACATTTTTTTTTAAACATTTTTTTTTAAACATTTTTTTTTCACTCCCACAATTTTTCCCATTGTGTTTTTCTGTGTGAGCATATGTGTGCTATTCTTGGTGTCAGATTTCGTTTTATATATACATTTTAGTTTTTTTTTCTGAACAATTTTTTTTTTATTTCTGTTTTTTTTTTCCAAACACTGTTTTTGTCAACAAAAGAACAGCTGGGAGAAAGATGTCCCCAGGATGTTGAATGCCCTGTAACAATAGCTATCTATTGTCAGTAGGAGGTGTTTGCCTTTGGCTAAAAAGTTAACTTCAAAGCAGGATTATTTACTTTTTGTTAATATTCAGATGCAGTCACTCACAGTAAACAGATAGCAAAACCCTGATGGCCTTGATTTCTTTTGTTTATGAGTACTGACGAAAACACCTAGATAATAAAGATGTAAAATCAAGCATTTACATTTAGTGAAAAGCCAAGGTATTAAAGGGTACAATTGAGCATTTTTAAATATATAACACAATTTATAGTTAGATTCAGTAATTAAATATGGTTGATTTTAGTAAAATCGCTAACAAGAGTTTACATTTTTTTTAAACAATTAAATATATATATATATATATGTACAATTCTAACTGTCCAATCAAAATAACTTAGAATAGGATATATATATATATATATATATATATATATATATATATATATATATATATATATATATATATATATATATATATATATATGCATATGAGAGAAAAAGCAGTTTTATCATGAAGTATAAATGTTATCAACATACATTTCTTTTTATATTATTGGTAGATCAGTGTACTCAAATATTTTTTAGGTGATTTTGTCTATTGTTAAATATTTTAGTAAGGATGAGCATTACCAATGAAATACATCTACATTATTGTTGGTTTCTATTTGTGTCTAAGTTTGTAGTATAAGCATAATATACAATTTGATTTGCTGTTTTTGTGATATGTACTGGATACTAACATTTTATTTAATTTTTTTCTTTAAGATAAATAACTAATCTTAACTAACCCTATAAAAAATGTTTTCTTTTTTATTTATAAGAAGTCCACACAGTTTTTTAAAAAATATTATTAATGAATGTTTATGGCGGAAGAAAGTCTTCTTGCCTCCATAAAAGGGGGCATATTGACTATTGTTCAGTTTCATTAATAATATTGGTTTAGATTTATTAATATTGATTTAGATTTTTAAGATTCTGTCCTGTCTGGAATTAATTGATCTAAATGTTAACAGGACCTAAGTAAACCATTTAGTGTTTCTATAGTTAAAGTATATTTTATTATGTTGTACATATCTAAGGTGAGCTGAATTATCAGACATTATGCCATTTTAGGTCATCACTCATTCTATCTTTCACCTTCTTCCTGACCCTTGCTATTCCTATTTGTTACTCTTCCCCAGTTCTCTGCCCTTTAATTCCCTTTAGATTGTAAGTAGCGAGTTTCCAGTCTTGTAGGGTGCTTTGGGATAAAGCACGTTCTGCTAAGATTCTAAGCTCAAAACAGGGCCCTTCAACTTTGAATTTGTTAAACGTGTATTTCCCCTGTTCTTATCCCCTGTACAGCGCTACGGAATATGTTGGCGCGATACAAATAAAAGATAATAATAATAATAATAATAATCACCAAAAATTGCCATTATTCGTATGTTTCTCTGTGGTGCATTTGTACAATGCACTGTAGACATACATGTTATGCTTGCTATGGTTATCTTAAACAGCAATTGATGACAAATTGCTCTCTATGAATGCACCAAACTTGCATTCAAGTTTGGCTTTTTGTATTAGATCAAAATGTAGAAATATTATTTTATTCAGTGTGTACTTTCCAGCTTATAGTTATATGTCTGTTGGTGACCTGGGCCCTAAGTTGATTTTATGGTAATGTTATAATGTTAGTACATAAATAATATAATTGACCAGGTCATTTGTTGATAATATTATTATCCACTATTTGCAATATGCCAACATATTCTTTAACACTATACAGGGCATAAGTACAACACAAAACAATATAAACAAAAGTAAGGAGGACTCTGTCTTTGAGATTAAAATCAAATGTTCATAATCATGTATATTTGCCTAGAAATGACCCTATATTATATGTTCCTCCTTGTTATATATGTCCAATTGAAAACATTATCAGGACCATGTATTTTATATAAACAAAATATATGTAAATAGATCATTCAAATTGGAAATGTAAATGTTTTAGTTTTACAGAAAGTGTGAACGTAACTTTTACAGTTTTAACTTCCTGGTAACAGTATTTAACATTTTAGTATAAACTCTATTTTAAATATATTAGAATATATCTATAAAGCAAACTTTTGTATATAAATTCCATAAATGCGAGTCTCATCCAAGCAATAAAACCAATTTCTCTAAAAAGACAAAAATAAAAAATACATCAATTAAATATAAAACATAAAAATAACAGAATATGAAATATAATCTTGATCTGTATATCTTCCATAAAGCAAAGAATACAATCTTCTATAATTAATCCTTTAGAAGTGGAGTTTTTTATTTTTTTCCTTTTTATTTTTCCTTTTTCTTTTAGGCAGGAGCCGAGTAGGTTTGTGTTTCTTCTAGCAAAATAGCAGTAGAAGCAACAATAAGATACATTGGCCCTCATTCAATTGCAATTTAGCCAATTGAATAGGGCTCTAAATAAGCACATAACATATATTTTTTAAAGAAGTTTTTAGTTAGTAAACATCTATCCAAAAGCAAGGTTTTTACTAACTAAAAACTTCTTTAAAAAAATAATGCTGTGTGCTTATTTAGAGCCCTATTCAATTGGCAAAATTGCAATTGAATGAGGCCCATTGAATCCATCAATAAATAGCTTTGTTAGAATAAGGAACAATAAAGCTATTTGAAAAGAGGGAAATAAAATAAGTCCGGTCTTTTTCCAAAATATCGCGATGGTTCTATTATTTTTAGAAAAGGCTCAATACGGAAGAGTCAGCTGTTACTATGCCCAGGAACAAACGTCATCACGCAAGAAAAACAAAGACGCCAAACCAGGAAGCAAAGTAAAGCTAGCATAATCTAGAAACATCAAATACGCCATGAAGGGGCGTGGTTCATTGAATAGAAACTCCCTGATAGGCGGCGTTTAAACACCATAAAACGACTTGCGAAATACAAACGAATCAAAAACACTCTAAGTGCCTTGAAAAAGATAGTGCTGTAACTACGAAACCGGTCGGCTATTTTTCTTTATTTTTCTTTAATTACTAAAGGCATAAGATAATCTTGTTACCCTCCTATCCTTCCCTCTCATTTTTGAAGTGTGTGGAGCACAATGGTATGTACTGGAGTTATAAGGCAAGAGTTTGGAGAGCAGGAATTACTCCTTCTATGAGCTAGCAAGCATATTTCACGCTATGCAATGGTGTACTGTTCACCATTCCTTTTATAACGCTTACCATTTTTTACTTCAGTACTATATAAGATGTCTATTGCCTACTTTTCTATTTATTATTACATTTGTATATAGAGTGTTTTTTCAATTTTTTCTATTCACTTTTATACCTATTTTTTCTATTAGCAATTTTGTTGTTTTGATATAGATATAGTCCTATGATTGTCTAAACAGATGTATGACGACTCATATAAGGATATAAGGGTATATGAGTAATGCTGAGCGTTACCTGGTATCCTTATATATTTATATCTTTATTTACCATATATAGATATATCTTCAATAGTCACCCTAGTGACCCCCTAGAGACTCCTGCTATAAGGAAGGAAAAACATTTATTTATTTTTTGAAATTCATTGAACATAGGTGTTAAGCACCATTTTTTTGCAAACTTTTTTATTTTTTAAACTCTATTTTAGTTTTATGTTCAAACCTATTGTTTTTTATTTACCGTTTTGTTAATGATTTGTGATTAATGTTAATGATTAATGATTTATGTACAAATTGTCCACTGGTGATGTGAAGCGTATGATATCCAAGGCTAGATCTATACTATTTAAAAGTTAGATATATACTCATGTAGTATCCACATTTCATTTCAGGGCCTAGCTTGTAAGCCATATGCCACACTGGTAGCCACAAATCTGAAGAGGATTTGCCCCATCTTGCGAAGAGGATTTTGCCACCACAGTTAACAACGTCCTATCTCTTACCACATGACGAATGTGTGTCACTGAGACACAAAGAGGGGAATGTTAAAAATATATGATGAATTAACCAATTTTGGAGCTGTAATGAAGAGGTTAATATGCTTGAATGTCTTGCTTGTGGATATCAAGTTATTTGTGATGTTATCTGTCATAAGGAACAAAGGAAAGCTAACTTTCCCGGATGACACCCTGCTGGTGATCAAACAACAAATGGTCAATACTAAAAACCTCAGGGATGAATTTGCATTATGGACACAAAGCATGGGAATCAACTCAAAAGAGACAAGGTGAAATGAAGAATCACATCCAGGGGTCATTCACTGATAATAGATTTAAATGGCTGGGACAAGGCCAGGGTGTGGCTATGATGTATATAACTGGGCCTAATGGGCTTGCTGGGTAGTAGAATTATCTTAGGGGAGGAACAGAGGAATTAGATGGAATACTCTACACACATGCATACACACACTCAGAGACATTAGTATTATATAAATAGATTATAGAAATAGAGCCTTGTATATTCAGACGCTAATATCACCACTACCTGTTGTATGTTAATAAACCCTTTAACTTATAAGTTTCCAGTGTTTTGGAGTTTATTTAAGCAGTCAGATGTGAGTTAACTGGTCAGGATATACGGTTAGAATTCCAGTATAAAAGGACTATATTTAACAGACCCCTAATTCACACAAAGACCCGAATAATACCAGATGGACAAACAATAACCAGAGTCCAAACGGTAGAGTTAGAATATATACAAATACTCCATTTATTCCTTATCATGTTCTGAAATCTCAAAATGAATGGCTCAAGGCTGAGAATTTGCATCTTCAACATGAAAGATATCTGTTTAAGAAAAAGTTAGAATGTCTTAGAGTAAAATGGAACCAGTTAAAATCAAACTATAGTAAAGAAAATGATCTGCTCATAAATCTGTTCTAAAACTAACTGATTATCAAGTTTTATTTTTACAGAAAAACAGAAATGAGCAAACAAACATGGCGGAGAAGGAGATCCAGTAAATGACCTTTCTTGATCTTTTATAGGCTTTTCTAATTTATAGTAGAGGACCTTCACTTTTGTTTTTTAAATGTTTAAGGACAAGCCTCTAAAATTATTATATACCGTATTGGTCCGAATATAAGCCGCACCCGCATATAAGCCTGTAAAATTCAATGGGAAAAATAGAAAAAACATAGTAATCAAATATAAGCCGCACCCTTAAAATTGGAGAGAAAAAGACTCTCCAAGTGATCAGCCATTGCAAGAAAAAGGCTTTCTAATTAGCACTGTAGCTTTTTTTGCAGGTTACAGACCTTACAGGATGTTAGAATGACTAAAACCGTAAATCGCTATTCAATACCGCAGTCTCAAGCACACAAATCGCCACCCTTAACTCGCAATAGCGCAAATCGGCTGTCATTTTATGTTCGCGAATAGAAGCCGCACAAGTAACTCGCAAGCTCGCAAATCGGCAGTGATTTTTTTTACGGTCGCGAATATAAGCCGCACCCGTAACTCGCAAACTAAAAAATCGGAAAAAAGGTGCGGCTTATATTCGGACCAATACGGTATTCAGTGCGGTGGGACAAATGCTAAATTATAGTTTTTGTGTTTTATTTTATATACTTTATACTTACACTAAAAAGCCTGCACTGTCAGCTAAATTTTACTTCATTTTTTTAAACTGTTGCCACAATGAGGATTGTACATGTAAGTGATCATTTTAAACTGTAATTTTTGGAGAAGCAGTTACACACTCTTATGTTTGTGTTTTAAAGCCTCATTCAAAATGTTTTAGCTTGTTTTTATTTAATTAATGGCAGCAAGTGTTTAAAATATTTTTATACAGATTGCATGGTATAATTTTTTTTGATGCGTCCCAACACCAGCATCAAATCAAAGGTTTATAAATACAACAATAAATACAACAATAAATACAACAAAAACATCACCCACAGCACGGGGGAACAGCCAGGACGTCTGGGAGTGAGGTGTAAAGAGAATTTAAGGCGTTTTCGACGACTTTCACCACACCAAAATCGGCTAAGTGAGAAAAAAAAATGGCCGACGAAAAAAATGAAAATGAGTCTACACAACCATGGACCGCGCAAAACACTGCCAAATGCATAGCACTTTCACACAGTAAAGAAAGACAAAATACACTATTACATATTAACATGTTAATAACATTACCCATATCTACAATGGCGCTTAACGAGACGCGGTACTTTGAAAAAACAAAATACGTCATAACAAAAATACAAGGTTACTGGCCTCAAACATCAACACCGCGAACATCAAAAAAACACAAATAAAATACAAATAAAAACAAACAAAAAAAAAAATCATTTACAGCACGGGGGAACAGCCAGGACGTCTGGTAGTGAGGTGGAACGCGAATTTAAGGCGATTTCAACGACTTTCTACACACGAAAATCGCCTAAGCGAGAAAAAAAATGGCCTCCGGAAAAAATGATAACGAGGCTACACAGCCGTGGGCCGCGCAAAACACTGCCAAATGCGTAGCACTTTCTTACAGGAACAAACAATCTACAAAATACACTATTACAAATGACAGAAAATGCTTACGAGCCGTGTAACACATTAATAACATTATGAATCTACAATGGCGCTTTACACAACTACACCAACGGATTTACCTCGCACACACAACCAATTTCTAATTTACAGTTAGGACATTCATTACATTCAGGCTTGCAATGAGCGCCGAAGGTCCTCAGAGTAAAAATAGTTTACATTGTGTGTCAAACTGCAATCCCATGGCTTTAAATGTTATTGCCCGGTTATTTTTGACAGGCAAGTCGCTAGTGATGTATATATTGTGTTCAGTCCCAACCAACTTATCACAAACAAACTGTGCCCTGAGAAACTTGAGGTGTGACTATCTATTCTGAGGTTGTTTATGGGTAAACAAAACCACAGTTGGGTGCGGTGGACTATTGCATCTTCCATATAGATAACACACTAGGGGGTCTCTTGGCCCATAGTGTTTATGTGTAAACAAAGGGACATCTGTTTCTACAGCTGTTAAAGAAAAAAAATGGTTCTATGGAGTTTGGGGGGAGGTGATATGATTTCAGTTGAGATGGGCAGTCACAGATCAAGGGGGAGTGTCCAAGAAAGATATACAAAGTCCAGAGAGTTTTAGTCAGTCTAAGTGTGTGTGCCAGAGAGAAGGTGTCCAGAAGAGCCATCCAGAGGGGAAAGGTGTCCAGAGGAGTGCCCAGCTGAGCAGAAGCCATGCCATGGTGTGATCTGAGGCCTAAAGTTATGGACCCTGAACAAATTGCTGACTTTTGGTGTAGTATCTAGTAACATTATAAGAACATGTACCTTTATATAGGAATGTCATCTATTCATATAAGTATCTTTTTGTAAATATCGTTTTATCCCTACTGTCTATCTTTTTGTCTAAAACGCATTGTAAAACTGTATCTTCATTTATGTAAAATATATCCTTTTAATTATAACTTATTGATATGCTCATTTATTGACCTGTCCAAAGTAACTTATTGCTTGTAGAAATTATACATTAATTATTTAATTATTAGTTAATTACTTACAGCGCAAATTGCAAATAGCTATTTAATTGAAAAAATTGCTTAACAACGTTGCCGCAATAAAGCTCTCAAACGCAAAATGGAGGCTCAAATCTCACGGGTACCAAATAGGACTCGGAAAGGGTTTACACACCAGTTTTGAAAAACGGAAATAACAAATTATGACACCAATACACTTTAAAACATGGGGAAAGCAATGGAAGGCATTACAATGACATGTACAACAACTCCCAAAAATAAAATGTTATTTTCCACATAGGTTGTAATGGTCATGCATATGCCAATATGAAAAGCCATGCTGCAACATGCTGAACGCTATTAAAGACACAATACCTCATTAAATTGCAACGCAACAAAATGAAATTGGCTGCCATATTAACCTCTTCACACTCATAGAGCCTATAATGTGTATCCTAAAACTACAAAGATCATCTCATATACATCTCACTCATCACATCTACATTGGGACAACAAATAGTGGATAAATAACACAGCCACATGGCGTATATCAAGTAACTAGGGAACATATTAATATCTGTTGTTCAGTCCTGCAGTTGTGTCCGACGCTCTGTGAGCCTATGGACTGCAGCACATGCAGCTAGGTCTCTGCCTGTGCTCTTCCAGCATGTTTGCATGCCAAAGATACTGGAGTGGGTTGCTCCTGTAGTAGATTGGGATTTGTCCGACCTCTCTGCTATCACCCGCCCACCTAAACTGGCCCTACATGGTATAGCTCACAGCTTCATTTAAGTCCACAAGACCCCTCACCAACACCACTTAGCAGATGTTGGAATGGTCATGCCAATTCCAATATGAGAAGTCACGGAAGCAGGAAGCCATTACAGATACACTACCTGATTAAATTGCAACACATTTACATCAACATGGCTGCTGTGTTAACCCTTTATCACTCACAGAGGCTCTAATGTGGACCCTGATATCTCTATGTAATTGCATATACATCTCTGTCATCATATTTACATGTCATATATCAATTACCAGGGGAATATTTGAATAGCTGTTGTTCAGTCTTTCAGTCTTGTCTGACTCTCTGTGACCCTGTGGACTGCAGCACATGCAGCTAGGCCATTGACACTGCTTTTCTACAAGGTTTGCATGCTGGTGATATTGGAGTAAGTTGTCAGTTCCTTCTTCAGCGGATTGGGATTTGTCTGACCTCTCTGCTTTCACCCGCCCACCTACACTGGCCCTTAATGGTATAGCTAACAGCTTCATTCAGGTACACAAGCCCTTTACCCACACCACATAACAATCCACACTAATGTTAATTGATGAATAGCAGAACAGAATGGGAGGTCACCAAATGCGAATGGCTACACATTTTGACTCATGGCCACGGCAATCGCGTGGGACTTTCCAGGATGGTTGTAGTGGAGATTACCCCTGATGGAGATGAGTTAGCTGTTGATCCATGTGCCTCTGCACAGCCTCCATGTGTTTCTGCGGCCCCTCCTGATTTATTAGAGTAGATTAGTGTGGTTTATGTTCCCCTGGTTCCCTTCAGCAATGCTAAGTGGTGTTGGTGAGGGGGCTTGTGGACCTCAACGAAGCTGTATGCTATACCATTAAGGGCCAGTTTAGGTGGGTGGATGATAGCAGAGAGGTCGGACAAATCCCAAGTGGGTGATAGCAGAGAGGTCGGACAAATCCCAATCCACTACAGAAGGAACTGGCAACCCACTCCAGTGTCACCTATCCTAATCCCATTAGGCCCTCAGGGGACTGTTCCCACTCCATAGTATCACTAATTAGACTCAGCCTGTGTATTAAACCTTTGTTATGATTTCATTGCAGATTTACTATTATATGATATCTAATGCTATTATGACTATTATTCCTCTTAATATGTATGGATCTATAGTATGTTAACTAGGGCTCATTAGTTTACATCTATAGGAATGGGACACTAATGTGATGTATGTGTATGTCCCCTAACCCCAACCTATGAAAACACACTGACACGGTTACAACGGTATAACAAAGCTTTATTATTTACACAGACCACAATCAGCAGTGGTCAAGACTGTGCATTCAGATAACAGTATAACCAAGCTTTATTATGTACACAGACCACAATCAGCAGTGGTCAAGACTGTGCAACAGTATCATGGGTGTAGTGTGGGCGGGTCCCGAGAAAGCAAGAGGCTAGAATTGAAAAAAAAAGGGGATAATATAATAAGCATGATGCATAGCACCTACCAGGGTCACATGGGTCTGTTCACAACTGCAACTGGTATCTGATGAAAAAAAGGATCATCAGAAATCACTCCATTTAACTGAAGAAACCATTTATGTGCATATCACTTACAACTTGTCTGGATCTGCTCAATGAAACAGATGCTTAAACCTCTGGACTGGGACTGTGTTGGGAGGTAGCCACCTGCATACAAAATATCACCATCCCATAGGCCAAGATCCAAGACTCTGTAGCCAGCCTAGATTAGGTTAACATTGTGACCAATAGATTGTCACTGAGGAGTGCTGTTGACAAGTCAAAAACCTGACCGCAGCCACTATCTCCTCCTCCGCCTGGGCACAGGGCACACATCGTCCGCGCCTGGATGCCGTGTCTGCGATGTTGGTGGTTGTTATGGGGGGGAGGTTGGATGGGGCGGCACAACAGGTGGTAAGGGCGGAGGCATGATGGAAGGAAAGGGGGTGCCGGGCTGCTGGTGCTGGGAGGATGTCTCAGATCTTGACGAGGGTAGGCTGGGGACCAGCCTCATTCTCAGCAGCCCGGCCATGTAGTTCTCTTGCATCATGTGATGCCTCCTCTCCTCCCTAGCGTGCCTCCTCTCCTCCCTAAAGAGTCTGTCCACGCTGCACCTCATGGCAGAGATGCTGACCTCCTGCCTCCTCATGCTGGCCTCCATCCTATTCATATAGTCAATCTGTTGTTTCATGAGGGCCAGCATCTCCGCCAGTGCAGCCTGGACCGTTGGTGGTGGTGTGGAGGAGGGTTCCTTGTTGCAGGGCCGGGTGAGGAGGTGGCAGGGATTGACTGGGGAGGGTCCGGGGCCCAGCTGGAGCCAGGGGTGGAAGGAGGTGCTGTCCCATAGACCGCTGCTGTTGAGGGCCCCGGCAATATGAAAAGTTTTTCGAGGAGGGGATGGTGGGGTCAAATGATGGACTCCCGCAACCTCCCCCTCCTCAGAGCCAGGGCCCTCTGAAGATCCTGTAGCCTCCTCCCCCATAGCTGTCTCCTGCAGGACGGGGGCTGACGGCCCGCCTCTGGCTCGTCACTGGAACCAAGCCTCCTCCTGGATGCTGAAAGATAGAAAAGAAAGGTACATGTCATTAGTATGCTGATTAATACATTGATATGTGTTCATTCTTAACTATGTGACATCTAGGCTTGAACATGGATAATTCTCATAATTGTAACTCTGATTAACTATCATTTGCATCACCACATAGAATTCTCAACTCTATATTCACCAGCCTGACTGTCACTCTGGGGACATCCTGTAAGCAACCCCCTCTCTCCCTCCCTCCTCAGCCACCTACCCCAATGTAGATTTACAGCCTTATTAAATTGCGATTCAGTAAATTTAAAAGGGCTCTATTTAAGCACACAGCATATTTTTTTTACAGAAGTTTTTAGTTAGTGAAGACCGTGCTTTTGGATAGAAGTTCACTAACTAAAAACTTCTGTAAAAAAATATGGTGGGTGCTTAAATAGAGCCCTTTTAAATGTACTGAATCGCAATTTAATAAGGCTGTTAATTTATAGAGGCATGAAAGTCACCTGACCTCCTATTTTTGACTAAATTATCACACCACTAGGGGTCATTCAAAATTACACAATAGAACCTTTCACCTTTCTATACATCTCACACTTCCTTCCTGAT
Source organism: Discoglossus pictus (assembly GCA_027410445.1). Taxonomy (NCBI): domain Eukaryota; kingdom Metazoa; phylum Chordata; class Amphibia; order Anura; family Alytidae; genus Discoglossus; species Discoglossus pictus. The sequence goes on along the minus strand of CM050168.1, from coordinate 222,152,254 downwards.
ACTTGTTATTCCTTATCCTTATTCTTCCCCAGGCCTCTCCATCTTTTCTTTTCCTAGATTGGAAAAAAGCACTTTCTATAAAGATTCTAAGCTAAAAACAGGGCCCTTCACTTTCTGAAGTTTAATATAGTATTTTCCCTGTTCTTATCCCCTGTACAGCACTACGGAATATGTTGGCGTGATACAAATAAATTCCTGTTTTTTACTCCGTATCTTGATCTTTAAATCATTGTTAAGCCACGTTGGATGTAATTTACTCCTTTTACTCTTATTCCCACATGGTATATGCCGATGTGTATGTATATTTAGTAAGGATCTGGCCCTGATATCCACAAAACAGTGTTTCACAGACCCCACCCTCCTAGGCACTTTTCACTTCTTTTCCACCACCGCCGCTACCTCCTTCCAAGCCTGAGCCTTAGGCCCAGGCTTCATCTCCCTCTTCCCTGTGAGGATGACAGGTCGGGCATGGATTGAGGCCAGGAGGAGAAGTGTTTCCTTGTGCGAATAATTGCATAGTTGCGTGTCCTTGCCGTGCCATTAGCCCCCTGCCCTCTCAACTGTGTTTGGGGACCCCGGCTTCCCTGACCTGTCCCTGAGGCCTGTCCCTTTCCCAATTTACCCTCCTAGGAACATGTCCCTTCCCTTCTGTCTCTCCTCTATGTGTGCCTGACGCTCGAGGCCCCCGTCCACCACCCTCCACTACACTATCCTCCTCCAACTCTCCCTCCTCCTCCTCTTCTCCTTCCTCCTCTCCCTCCTCCTCCTCTCCCTCCTCCTCCTCTCCCTTCTCACTCCTTACCTCCTCCTCCCACCTCACTCCTAACCTCCTCTTCCCCACTCCAGATGTCCACCTGCCGCTCCTCCTCCACTATCCTCTCCTCCTCTCCAACTACTCCTTCCTCTCTCCTTCTCCCTCCATCTCCAAAATAAAATAGAATAGGGATTAATCAGAAAAAGTTTAACTGTTATAAAAGTGTGGGGAAAAAGTGTATGTTCTTTGTGTGATTAATAAGTGTTGGGGGATGCAGTGTTTTTCTCATAAATTTTTTTATTGACACAAACATAGGACAAGCACTTTTGTAAACAAGGAGCGAACCGCAGGTCCCCCATGCTCGATGGTAATCTTATTACACTTTCCTATTTGCCTTTAACAAAATATACATGTCACCGTGTGTCAACCACTTCCATTTTCCTTTTTCTATTATTGAAACAGTCTATGAAAACAACCTAGAACTGGTTAGATAGTTTATCCGCAAATCAGTGCACTAAATATGTCTAACATCTGTTAGATAACCTGCTCTGGTCGTTCGATTTATATCAACATAACTAAAATACAACTTATCATAAATTAACATGTGCCTTTCACAACTTCATTATATAGATTTTACTTATTACCTTATCGACCTTCCACGCCTGCAGCATCCTCTAAAGAGGTACCATGGAGAGCACTGTCCCGGACCGCTCCAGCCCCCAACAGCCTCCCCCCCATGAACAGAGCACTACTGTCAATGTATCTGGAATGAGTGTTCCGTCCCGCTCCAGTCACCCCATATTTCTTTATAAATATCCACTGTATCGTTTAGTGTAGCCGTCATATGCTCTTAAGTCATAATAAAGTTAATTTTGTGAATAACCGAGTGGATATCAAGTGATTTTTTCCGCCAGTTCCCGTCCAGACTGCTCTTTGCCGCAAGCATAACAAATTGAAGCCATTTATTCTGGTGTACTCGTAAATTTTGTACCGGTAGCCCCAGTAGACATAGTCCCATATTGGGTATTATTTTCGTGTTCAATGTCTTAGAGACCAGATCGGCCACCTTTGTCCACATTGCTTGGGCCATTGGGCAATCCCACCAAATATGGCGGAAGGATCCTCCAGTGGTGCAACCTCTACAGCACTCGGGAGAGACTTTAGGGTCCATTTTGTGTAACCTATCTGGTGTGTAGTAGGATCTAAATAGTACTTTCGTCGATGTTTCCAAATGACTAAAATACCTGGACCCCTTTGTCAATTCTAAGTGTACCTTAGACCATTTACTCATGTGCCATTCCTCTCCCATATCCATTTCCCAATGCTTAATGTGTTTAGGTTTGCTAGCCCTGTCACTTGAGTTGAATATTGCGTACAATTCCCCCAATATTCCCCTAGTAAGTGGGGCTTTATTACAGATTAGTGTGAACCAAGTTAATCTGGGCGGGCCCCATTTACGAAGTTTAGTGGATACATTATGTCGGATTTTATTATAATTGAAGTATTCACTGGACGGAAGATTGTGTGTATCTATAAATTTCTCATTAGTTAGCACTGTGCCATCTCTAACCCAGCCTTCAAACCTGTCAAGCTTTCTTGAGGTCCACCAGTCTTTGGATAGCGAACCCATCTCATCCAGAGTACTTGGGGAAGGGAGTGTTGTGGTTGCATAGGAGATATTGGGACTTAACTGTCTATTAGTATTGGCTTTTTCCCATTCATTCAGTGTTAATGCTATCATCGGGTTGTTACGGGCCAGATCAGGGGGTAACCGGGAAGATGGATCCCATATTAGAGTATCCCATTTGAATGGCATAATTTGATAGTTTTCTACGAAAACCTAAAGTGGCTGATGTTCTGTCGAGTGTGCCTGGTGTAGGAAAGAAATCTGGGCTGCCCTGAAATATTTGAGGAGGTCGGGACAACCCAATCCTCCGGAGGATCTATTCCTCATCATAATGGATTTCTTTATTCTTGGGCGTTTGTAGTGCCAAATAAATCTGAATATCGCATTTTGAAAACTATTTAGGTCTCTTTTGTTTATACGAATCGGCAGAGTCCTGAAAAAGTATAGAATCCTGGGGAGAACATTCATTTTTATTGCATTAATCCTCCCCGACCAAGAGAGATTATATTTGTTCCATTTCAACAAGTCCTGATTCAGGGTCTTGTATAACGGGATATAGTTTGACTGATATAGGTCGGTGATCTCTGGAGTGATCTTGATGGAACACTCTTAAAACTCGACACCCCTTTGCTTGGCCAGAAAAACATATAAATTATTATTTATATGTTTTTCTGGCCAAGCAAAGAGGTGTCGAGTTTTAAGAGTGTTCCTTAAAGTCTGAGGAGTCTGTGCCAAGGTCGCTTCCGTCTTGTCCATGTTAATTTTGAGTCCCGAAATGACCCCGAAGGACTCCATCAGGGACATCAGGGCTGGTATTGACTGAAGTGGATTTGTAAGTGTACACAGGATGTCATCTGCAAAGAGGCAACACTTAAACTGGTGCAAGCCTACATTTAATCCAGTTATTATTGCGCTATTCCTAATAGCCTGAGCCAAAGGTTCAATGGCCAGCGCGAACAGAAGGGGGGATAAGGGGCAGCCCTGTCTGGTGCCTCTTCTAATATTGATAAAGGAATGGTCCTCCCCTGGGATTCTAATGCTGGCAGTTGGATTATTGTAGAAAGACTTGATCACATTCACAAAGTTACCCACCAACCCAAACTTTGTCAGCGTGGCATGCAGGCATGGCCATTTAATGGAGTCAAATGCTTTCTCCAGGTCTAGTCCTATAGTACTTAGCTAAATGGAATATGTTGAGGAGTCTTCTTATATTATCCCCCGCTTGTCTGTAAGGAATAAAGCCCACTTGGTCCCTATGGATCAACCTAGGTAGGAAGTTCGCTAATCTGGTGGCCAATATTTTCCCAAGAATTTTTACATCTCCATTCAAAAGAGAGATGGGTCTGAAGTTTTTAACCAGTAGAGGATCTCTGCCCGGTTTAGGGAGGAAGATTAAGCTCGCTTGGTTAAGCTCGGGAGGCATGGCCTTCCCCTCCATTATATCTTTAAAAAGCTTTTCCAACTTTGGGGCAAGTTGCTTATCGAAAGTGGCATAATAGTTATTTGTAAAGCCGTCAGGACCAGGGGCTTTACCCTTCCTCAGGGTCTTAATTGTTTTACTGATCTCGTCTACTGAGATCTCAGCATTCAATAAACTTAAGTCCTCCTCAGTGGCTGAAGGGAGGTCATAGGCGTTCAGAAATTCGTGTATTTTGTTACTGTTAGCCGTCAATTTGGACGAGTAAATATCTTAATAATAATTTCTGAATGTTTCTTTGATCTCATCTTGTTTCATAGTGATTTCCCCTCTAGCATCCCTAACTTGGTGAATACGCGCAAAGTTATGTCTCAGGTTTAATTTCCTGGCTAACATGGGCGAGGGCTTATTAATTTGGCAATAAAATTTATGGCTCGTTCTTCTAATAGCCTTTTCAGTCCTTTCTACTAATATGGCATCTAATTCTGCTCTGGTTCGGTCTAATATAATCTGCGTTTTCCTCGTGAATTTATTCTGGTTTAATTTTTCAAGATACTGTAATTTCTTAAAGAGTTCGTTTTCCTTGCTGAGTAATTTTTTCCTATGGGCTGCCGATACTTTTATAATTATCCCCCTAATGTAGGCCTTGTGAGCAACCCATGACCATCCTATTTCCGTCTCTGGAATATCGTTGAGAGCAAAAAAGGTGTTAATTTCCTCTATTTGTGCCTGTACCTCTGGACTCGTAATCAGCTTGTCGTTTAAACGCCAAGCATGGATGTGGGAATTGTTTTGGTTTAGACTCAATTTACAAGAAATTAACGAGTGGTCCGACCATGGGCAGGGTAAAATTTGGGCATCTGACGCGTTATTGAACAGTGATGAGTGCATCATCAAAGCGTCAATCCTGGAGTAGGTATTGTGGGTGGGGGAAAAGAATGTATACTGCCTTTCAGAGGGATGCAACCCCCTCCAGGCGTCTACTAATTCCAGTTCCTTAAGTAGGGAATAAATGATATTAAGTTTTTTTAGCATCTCTAGTATATGAAGGTGTCCCTGACCTGTCTAGGAAAGGCTGAAGCGCCAAGTTCAGGTCCCCTCCCATAATAATTTTCCCTCTGTCTTCTTGTTTTAGAAGGTTCAGTAATTTGATAAGAGTATTGTGCGGGTTAGCAGTGGGAGCATATAAATTCACCAAGGAGACCCTAACATCCAGAATAGTACCTGAAAGTATGAGGAAATCACCCTCCTTATCCTTTTCCTGTTTTTCAAATTTGAAGGGGAGTGAAGGAGAATGTGAAGGAGAATGGCCATACCTGCTTTCTTGGAGAGCTGTGAACAAGTATAGAAATTGGGGTAATCTCTGTGGAGAAATTTCGGAACTTTGTCTCTCGCAAAATGAGTTTCCTGTAGGAAAATTATAGATGGCTTGATCCTTTTATAAAAGAGAAAGGCCTTACGTCTTTTAAACGGGGAGTTGAAGCCTTTTACATTATGTGTTATTATGTTGTGTGAGTGATCAGTCATGGCGGTGTGTTATCTAGGTGTGTTAAAGTCGCTGGAACGTTACCCCACACAGATCTCTCTGCCTCAGCTCCTACTTTCCCTGCCAGCCGGCACGGGACACGCCCACCACGATTTGCTCCAGACATGGACGACTTCAGGTATTCCTTAGTCCGCCAGGCACCAGCGGGAAAACATACAAATAACAAAAAAACAACATCAGTACAAAACAGTACCCGATTAGTAAACCATGAATGACAGTAAATCCTCCCCAGACTACTATTCATAGACTTTACGTTGGGGTTAAAGGAAGGCGACTTACCCCCCCAAATTAATCCAACAGGGAGAAAACTATCCAATATCACTACCAAAACTAGCTCTAACAGTATCATGGGTTCTAAACCCCTCCTTAAGATAGAGCTTAGCCACTTAAAGTAGCCATCCTGAGTACTAGTAATTATGCATAATGTTAAGCGAGACAAAGAATAATAGAAAAACAGTATTAATTTGGCAATAAAATTTATGGCTCGTTCTTCTAATAGCCTTTTCAGTCCTTTCTACTAATATGGCATCTAATTCTGCTCTGGTTCGGTCTAATATAATCTGCGTTTTCCTCGTGAATTTATTCTGGTTTAATTTTTCAAGATACTGTAATTTCTTAAAGAGTTCGTTTTCCTTGCTGAGTAATTTTTTCCTATGGGCTGCCGATACTTTTATAATTATCCCCCTAATGTAGGCCTTGTGAGCAACCCATGACCATCCTATTTCCGTCTCTGGAATATCGTTGAGAGCAAAAAAGGTGTTAATTTCCTCTATTTGTGCCTGTACCTCTGGACTCGTAATCAGCTTGTCGTTTAAACGCCAAGCATGGATGTGGGAATTGTTTTGGTTTAGACTCAATTTACAAGAAATTAACGAGTGGTCCGACCATGGGCAGGGTAAAATTTGGGCATCTGACGCGTTATTGAACAGTGATGAGTGCATCATCAAAGCGTCAATCCTGGAGTAGGTATTGTGGGTGGGGGAAAAGAATGTATACTGCCTTTCAGAGGGATGCAACCCCCTCCAGGCGTCTACTAATTCCAGTTCCTTAAGTAGGGAATAAATGATATTAATTTTTTTTAGCATCTCTAGTATATGAAGGTGTCCCTGACCTGTCTAGGAAATGCTGAAGCGCCAAGTTCAGGTCCCCTCCCATAATAATTTTCCCTCTGTCTTCTTGTTTTAGAAGGTTCAGTAATTTGATAAGAGTATTGTGCGGGTTAGCAGTGGGAGCATATAAATTCACCAAGGAGACCCTAACATCCAGAATAGTACCTGAAAGTATGAGGAAATCACCCTCCTTATCCTTTTCCTGTTTTTCAAATTTGAAGGGGAGTGAAGGAGAATGTGAAGGAGAATGGCCATACCTGCTTTCTTGGAGAGCTGTGAACAAGTATAGAAATTGGGGTAATCTCTGTGGAGAAATTTCGGAACTTTGTCTCTCGCAAAATGAGTTTCCTGTAGGAAAATTATAGATGGCTTGATCCTTTTATAAAAGAGAAAGGCCTTACGTCTTTTAAACGGGGAGTTGAAGCCTTTTACATTATGTGTTATTATGTTGTGTGAGTGATCAGTCATGGCGGTGTGTTATCTAGGTGTGTTAAAGTCGCTGGAACGTTACCCCACACAGATCTCTCTGCCTCAGCTCCTACTTTCCCTGCCAGCCGGCACGGGACACGCCCACCACGATTTGCTCCAGACATGGACGACTTCAGGTATTCCTTAGTCCGCCAGGCACCAGCGGGAAAACATACAAATAACAAAAAAACAACATTAGTACAAAACAGTACCCGATTAGTAAACCATGAATGACAGTAAATCCTCCCCAGACTACTATTCATAGACTTTACGTTGGGGTTAAAGGAAGGCGACTTACCCCCCCAAATTAATCCAACAGGGAGAAAACTATCCAATATCACTACCAAAACTAGCTCTAACAGTATCATGGGTTCTAAACCCCTCCTTAAGATAGAGCTTAGCCACTTAAAGTAGCCATCCTGAGTACTAGTAATTATGCATAATGTTAAGCGAGACAAAGAATAATAGAAAAACAGTATTACAGTTCCACCCAATACCTCCAGTTGGCTAAAGAGATTGGTTGTGAAAAAATAAACCCAGCACTAGCTAACTGCCCCCGGGCTAAACTTGGCCTCCACCCCCTGTGTGACCCGATTAAACTAATGCAAAAACAAGGATACAATACTCAATTAAATTATAGTCCTTTTTGCAAGCAATGTCCAAGCGTGTGCAAAGGATCAAGAAATCCGCCTTTCCTTCTGTAACTCCTGAGGTGGGGTTCAAGTTACCTATGTAGCGTAGAGAGTATTATGGAAACAGAGTTTGGACCTGGAAAAATGTTATGATACGGAGTCCTCCGCTAGATCCTGCTCACGGTGCTTGATCTCCCTCAAAGGGTTTGAAATGGGCTTTGCTCTTTGCGGCTGTGGGATTCCTTGACCCTTCTTGGCCTGCCTCAATTCCGCCTGAAGGAAGGAATGTTCTTCCTCGGATTCCATAGGCACGAGTTTCAGTCTGTTCAGAAGGCTTTGGCTTTCCTCAAACGATATCACCTTGAAGGATTTTCCTTTATAAGTGAATAAAAGTGCGAATGGGAACCCCCATTTGTATGCTATCTTGTAGTGGGAGAGCACTCGCAATGTGGGTCTCATCTCCCTCCTTTTCTGAAGGGTAGAAGGGGATAGGTCCATATAGATTTGAATCTTGGTGCCGTCTGGGCCTAGGATTTCCCTCCCTAGTCTGGTTTCCGCAAGGATCAAATCTCTAGCCTTTTGCTGGGCAAATCTAATAATGATATCTCTGGGTAGGTTTTGGTCCCTAGAAGATCCCAACGCTCTATGAGCTCTTTCTATTGCCCAGTTTGACTCCTCGACCGAAGGAAGGATCATGCTTATAGCATCTCTAGAATATTGTAGAACGTCCGTTATTTTATTGGGGACGACCCTCAGCCTAATATTGTGTCTGCGGGATCTGTTCTCCAGGTCCTCTACTTTATCCTCCAACATCTGAATCTTAGATGCATTTTGTAGGATATCCTGCTTGTCGAGCGCTTGGGTCTCTGCGATTTGATCAGTGCTTTTCTCCAGGCCTTGCAGCCTCTGGTTTAGAGATTGGATGTCCGACCTTAGGTCATCCACTGCATGTTTGATTTCAGCTTGAAGGATCTGCCTGATTTTAATTAAGGTCCCGTCAGTTAGTTCCATTTGAGCTGGTTGGGAGCTCTGTGCTGATTCGTGGATCGGCGACTTTGGCTGTTCGGGATTGGGACTCAGATTCGGGTTGCGATTTGTGTCGGGTGGTTTGTAGAACTCCTGGATCCCCTTCCCAGACTGTTTCTTTTGTACTTTACTTGTACTGCGACTTGCCATCTTTCTTTGAGGATTGAAACGCTGGTTCTGAGGCCCTGGTCCACTTAAATAGCTGGGATTGAAGGTATTGGGTCAAAGCAATGATTATATAGTTATATACTCATGGATGGCATACTAGCTGCCAGCTTTACGCCTGCATAAGAGCTGCAGACAGACCGCTCCAAGGGGGTGTTGGTAAACCCTCGCCCAGGGTCCTCGGGAGCATAGCTGGAAGCTTTGGAACAGTTTGTGTATCACTTGTTCTATGGTTCAGCAGCCACCATTCCTTTCACAAATACTGTAGAGTGCGTGTTTCCTGGGCAAAGGTCCTTATTCTGAGTTAAGATTAGAGACAGGCCTTTCTAGGTCAGAAAATGCTTTCAGCTTGGTATAAATTGTGATTGGTAAGCACAGTCTTTAAAATGTCCACTGGGTATCAGTGTTCGCACACTAATAGCTGTGTAATGAAGCCTTGCACAGCCAAGCAGCAGTGCAACTCAATTTTTCAAACACGCATGTGCTGTAGGCAAATGTCATCAGCTTGCTGATATTGCTGAAATGACCCTTCAGGACCTTGTATCTTGCAGTTAAATCAGGAGCCAATATGCAATGTCCTCTGAATAAGTAGAACTCAGAATTTCATAAGATTCTATTTCTACAGAGGGTAGCCTGAATTAAGATGAGGTGGAAGCCCCTCTATCAGGTGATTTTAAATTGCTGCAGGCCTACCCCTGCCGAGCCTGCTTCACAGGCTGGATTTGAGTTCTACACACAAAATGGCTGCCGCAGATTCGCAGGCTTTTCTTGAGGTGGGACAGGAGTACAGACCTTAAACAGAGGTCCTCTCCACAATAAGATTTGCTCAGATTCCTCTTGGGGACCGCTGTTAACTTCCCCTTTCTGAATTGAGGGTAACCCCTTCTGCCTGCGTCTTTCGGGGCCTTGGGGGGGCTAATTTCTGTATGGTCTATGCGACCTGGTAGACAAAATGGCCGCCTACACGAGGCTCTGTCGCCCTTTATGCTGATTTCGGCCACCGGGCCGTTACCCCCGTCTCGTTGGCCTTCACCTCCCCTGTCTCGCCCCTCTCTCAGGCCACTCACCCCACCGGCCACCAGCCTCGCCAGACTCTTCTGCGCCGGTACTTCCGACGGCTGACACTCCGCTCTGGCCTCTCCTTCCTCCGGTGAGACTCCGCCGTGGCAGTCTCCGAATAACAGCGGGGCCCCCACCGGGGGACTCTCCTGCAGCCTCTCCTCTTGTTTCTATCTGGCTGCCCTGCCCAACGGATTCCTCCCCGGGGGAAGGGGAGAAGGATCCGACAGGCTCCGTCAAGCTCCTTCACTGCTTCACTGCGCGATCCAGCCTTTCTGTAGGGGTCTTCGGGGGATGCGGTGTTAGGGGTTTGGTTTCGGTGTGTGTCCTAACTCTATATATGTCTCTATGTGTCTTGCAAATATGTGTAATGTGTAAATATGTGTAATTCTTAAGTGTAAATACGCTAGTAATATAATATAAATGATCCAAAAATCAAAAAGAAGGATAAAGAAAACAAAGTATTCCTGGAATAAGTGTGTGTGGAAAACAAAAGTGTATGTACTATGTGTAATAATACGTTTTGGGGGATGGGGTGTGGGGGATGGGATGATAGGATGTGTTTGTGTGTGAGGGGGGTCCTAACTATATTTATGTCTCTATGTGTGTTTTTAATCTATATGTATAGCAAATATGTGTAGTCTGTGTGTAAGTCTTATGTGTAAATACTTAGGAAATAGAATATAACCAAGCAAAAATGTAATCTACTTCAACCACCTACTCTCACCAAAATACAAAATACACCAACTCCCACCTGCTCCTGGAACTGCGTGCTAACTCCAATGAATCTCACAACACAGTCAACGCATGGGCATGTGTCACATTTATAAGCTCCTAGTGTCAATCAAATAGTGTAGCTCGTACGCGATTGGCTGAGAGACGTTGCTCACATGGCTTTGCTCCGATCGCAGCTAGTCCGTCCCCTTTCAAGGATGCGCCGGCAGCAAATTTCTACGCGCTTAAAATCGAGCTAGGAGTCACGTATGACTTTGCTGCAGCCGCATGCTGAAAAGGGGACGGACTAGCCGCGATTGGCATGAACCCTCCAATTTGGGAATAAAGTCTTAGGGGCTTGAGTCTCAAGGACGTAAGTCACACCCAGTTTAATTTCAATATCTCTTTAACTTGGACAAAATTGAAGGCCGCAGCTGTTGCGGCTCTCACGATGCATTTATGTGCTTGGCATTTCCCAGGTCCGCAAGGCTTCAAAATCTTAATAAAGCAATGGAGGGCATTAGAAGAACTTACACAATAATGATCAAATATGTAAATGAAAGAGGTATTTGGATTGGCATATGTTGTAATGGTCATACATATGCAAATTACATCAAAATGGCTACCATATTAACCCTTTGTCACTCAGAAGCTAGAATATGATCCCTAAACATATACACATCATCTGATATACATGTCACTCATCACATCTACATTTGGGAACACAAATATTTCAGTGCCACATCACAGATCAGGTACCAGGGCAACATTTGATCATGTCTTGTTCAGTCTTTCAGTCGTGTCCGCCTCTCTGTGACCCTATGGACTACAGTATATTTAGCTAGGTCTCTACCTGTGCTGTTCTACAAAGTTTGCATGCCAGTGATACTGGAGTGGGTTGCCAGTTCCTTCTCTAGTGGACTGGGATTTGTCTGACCTCTCTGCACCGAGAGTGACCCTACATTGTATAGCTCACAGCTTCATTCAGGTACACAGCAGTCCACAAGAGGACCAGGGGAAGCTACACCACACTTATCTACTCTAACTCCTCAGGAAGAGCTGCAAAAACTAAAGGAGGCTGTGCACAGGCACAGGCATCAACGGCTAACTCACCTCCATCACGGGTAATCTCCGCTGCACCCATCCTGGAATGTCCCACGTCAGTGCCATGATGTATTGACCATTCCCATTTTGTAACCTCCCATTATGTCTTCTTTTCATCAATTTACATTAGTGTGGTGTATGTTTCCCTGGCCCTTTCTGGATTGCTAAGTGTTGGTGTTGAAGGGGCTTGTTTAACTGAATGAAGCTGTGAGCTATACCATTAAGGGTCACTGTAGCAGAGAGGTCAGACAAATCACAGTCCACTAGAGGAGGAACTGGCAACCCACGTCAGTATCACCTGTCATATTCCTATCAAACCCTCAGTGGAATGTTGATACTCCACAATATCAGTAACTGGACATTTGAATGTGTATTAACCCTTGATGTTTATTATATACAATATATTATTATATGAGATCTAATGATATTATTACTATTATGAGATGTATTGATCTATTGCATAGTAACTGGGGCTCATTAACGTACAGACATGGGAATGAGACACAAATGTGATGTATGTGGATGTCCCATAATCGCAACCATTGAAAACACACTGAAACGTTGATAATGGTATAACAAAGTTTTATCTCATACACTGAGCACAATCAGAAATGGACAAGACTGTGCATTAATGTCATGGGTGTTGTGTGGGCAGATACCGGAAGGGCATCAGGTTGTGCTTGTAAACAAGGGGATACCTGAAGGGTGTTATGTCATAGTCTAGAATAAGCATGATGCATAGCACCTACCAGGGTCACATGCGGTCACTACACCACTGCAAACGGAATCTGGTGAGAAAAGGAATGATCAGAAATCACTCCATGTAACTGGAGAAAACATTAGTGTGCATAGCACTTACAACTTGTCGAGATCGGTTCAATGAAACAGAAGAACATAATCATGGATAATGTCATACAGATCTATCTCACACACAGTGTGTTGTCAGATATGAAGGTATAATCTGAAATTGATTAGTGGAATATGAAGACAAAATGATGGTCATTGTGGAATGTGGATGAGGAGGACTTAGGCCAGTGGTTCTCAATAAATTAGGCAAATTAGATTCAACAGGTGGTGGAGCCTCAAATTGCTTCACATGTGTATTAACACAGTGTTTCCTCCAAATCATGGTCTGTGTGTTGGTTCTTGGGGAGAGGTTTGACGAACAATGACCTGGTAGACATCTACTTCCTTTTCCTGAGCACTGGGCCCGGACCTTCAGGAACCACGTGCCTCCTCCATTTATTACGTGCAGTAGGTCTTGGATCGAGTGGTGCATCCAACTGTAGAAACTGGCATTGGTGGTATAGTAGTAGCCTCTGGCTGAGGTGGCTGCTGTGTAGGAGCTGGCATTGGCGGAACGGTAGTGGCCTCAGTTTGAGGTGGCTGCTGTGTAGGAGCTGGCATTGGCGGTACGGTAGTATCCTCTGTCTGTGGTGGCTGCTGTGTAGGAGCTGGCATTGGTGGTACAGTGTAGCCTCTGTCTAAGGTGGCTGCTGTGAAGGAGCTGGCATTGGTGGTACAGTAGTAGCCTCTGTCTGTGGTGGCTGTTGTGTAGGAACTGGCATTGGTGGTACTGTAGTAGCCTCTGTCTGAGGTTGCTGCTGTGCAGCAAATGGCATTGGTGGTAGAGTGTGAGCGGATGCTGTAGCCTCTGGCTGAGGTGACTTGCTGAGTAGCAACTGGCATTGGTGGTACAGTGTAAACGGATGCTGTAGCCTCTGGCTGAGGTGGCTGTGTTGGTTCTTGGTGAGAGGTTTGACGAACACTGACCTGGTAGACATCTACTTCCTTTTCCTGAGCACTGGGCCCGGACCTTCAGGAACCACTCGCCTCCTCCATTTATTACGTGCAGTAGGTCTTGGATCGAGGGGTGCATCCAACTGTAGAAGCTGGCATTGGTGGTATAGTAGTAGCCTCTGGCTTAGGGGGCTGCTTTGTAGGAGCTGGCATTGGTGGTACAGTTGTAGCCTCTGTCTGAGATGGCTGCTGTGTTGGAGCTGGCATTGGTGGTACAGTAGTAGCCTCTGTCTGAGGCAGTTGCTGTGCAGCAACTGTTATTGGTGATAGAGTGCAAATGGATGCTATAGCCTCTGGCTGAGTTGACTTGCTGAGTAGCAACTGGCATTGGTGGTAGAGTGTGAGTGGATGCTGTAGCCTCTGGCTGAGATGACTTGCTGAGTAGCAACTGGCATTGGTGGTAGAGAGTAAATGGATGCTGTAGCCTCTGGCTGAGGTGATGGAGCATGTATTACTGACAGCTGGGTTTTCATGTTATGTGTGGTGGGGAGAATTTTGCCGAACACTGACCTGGTGGACATCTATTTCCTCTTCCTGAGCACTGGGCCCGGACCTGTAGGAACCAGGGGCCTCCTCCTTTTAGGAGGTCTTGGGTGGAGGGGTGCATCTTACTGTGGTGACTGCTGTGCAGCAGCTGGTGCTTGTGGCACAGTGTCAGCGGATGTTGGAGCCTCTGTCTGCAGTGGCTGCTGTGTAGCAGCTGGCGTTGGTGGCACAGTGTCAGCGGATGCTGAAGCCGCTGCCTGCGGTGATGGAGCATGTAGCATTGGGCTCTTATTTACTCTCCTCCTCACTCTACCCCTCCAATGTTCCCCTCTCTCTCCTCCTCTCCTCTCTCTCTACAAACTTCCTCCTCCCTTCCTTTACCCTCCTATGATAGAAATAAAAATAAGGATAAAGAAATATAATATGGATGTGTATGTTGGAAAAAAATAATGTGGGTGTTATGTGTAGTATAGTAATTGTATGGGGGGGTGCGCTGTGGCCTACCACTATGTATTGCTATGTGTAGGTATTAACCTATATGTGGTATCAGTAATTATGTGTCTTGTAAATAAGGGGTTAATTTATCTGATAGATCAAAACTTACACTACTCCTTCGCTCGCACAATCTCCTCTCCAAATATCAATAACCCACCAACTCCTAGACCTGTGTGTACACTTGCTCAGTTGCACCACAGTCACAGATTTGCGTTTTCGCAGGCTTTTAAACTATTTGCCGTGCCGTTGATTAGCGTCCTACGCTTCCCATTGTTTAATTTATCTGCTTCCGAATTGCGTCTTACGACCGAGTACCAATTTGGCGTGATTTTCGGATCTCCTACCCGGAAGCGTTACTATTGAACTTCCGCTTTCCGGTCTCAAGATCCAGGTTGTAAGCCGCAGCCATCGTCAACTGAATTAAAGAGCAAACGGATGGGAACCACAGCTTGCAACTCACTCTGAGACATGCGCGCGTCAACGAGTGAGTTGCGAGCGGGCAGAGGCTGTATAGCAGTAATAACACATTGCAAAGGATGAAGAGCTCTGCAGCCTCATTCAATCTGGGGCTCGCAACTCCATCACAGACAGCCGATTGTCTGCAATTGAGTTGCGTGCCCAAGTAGCTCTACTTTTCCGAAGCTATTCAATTAAGAGGGCCCGCAAATAATGGCCTGATCCTGAAAATTGGAAGCCATGCCGTCGGAAGTAGCAGTACCAGGCTTGAACATCAAGCGAGTAACTCCTGCGATCAAAACAGAAAATGGAACCAGAGGTCGTCATGATGACATCAATGTCATCCAACCTCCAAGCCCGTAGTATTTCTAAAAATGTGGGTGGCAACCCTGCTGAACGGTCCCCACATGAACACCATGATGCAGGGGTCCCGATCGGGACCCCCGCAGGGTCCCCACATCAACCCCTTGCTGCAGGGGTCCCGATCAGGAACCCTGCAGTATTTAAAATAGGATCATGTGGACATGTTGTAAGGTGAGAGGTTGATAGTAAAGTAGATACTTCATCCTCGGTTACAGGGTCAAAGGAGTCCATAGTGGAGGAGGCATTGGGGAATGGTAAGGGCTTTGTGTTATTAGTTTGTTGAGAGGATGGTGAAATAGGGCCAAGCTGGAAGGAGAGTTAATTTCAGATAGTTTCAATTTTATTTTTAAAATGGCTGGCAAAGTGAGCCTTGAGAAAGGAAGGGGCAGGAAGTGGGGGTGGTCAAAGAGGGTGTGTTGAATGTAGCAAATAAACGTTTAGGGTTGGAGGACAGGCTTGATATTAGTGATGAGCAGTAGTGTTGTTTGGCAGGGTTGAGGACAGAGAAGTAGGAGCGGTGGTAAATTTGTAGTGGAGAAAGTCTGCTGAAGTGTGAGATTTCCTCCATAGTTGCTCTGCAGTGTGTGATCATCTCTGTAGATAACATGTTTGTGTAGTGTGCCATGTTTTTTTTTAAACAAGAGCAGAGATATAAGGGGGTGCACTGTTGTTGAGGGCTTTATATGTTAGAGTCATGATTTTAAATTTGATTCTGGAGGCTACGGAAAGCCAGTGTAGTGACTGGCAGAGAGGAGCTGCAGACACTGAGCGTTTGGTATGAAAGATGAGTCTGGCGGAGGCATTCATTATGGATTGGAGGGGAGACAGACGAGAGATGGGTAGGACAGCAAGGAGTGAATTGCAGTAGTTGAGTCAAAATATGATGAGAGAGTGTATTAGGATTTTAGCTGTGTCTTCTGTAAGATAGTGGCAAGTTTTGGAGATGTTTTTTAGGTGAAATTGACAAGATTTTGTTTTTGATTGAATGTGAGGAATAAAAGAGAGGGAGGGGTTTCGTAGAAACCCAAGACAACAGGCCTGGGAGATGGGAGTGATGATGGCATTGTCAACAGTGAGAAATATTTGAGGAGTGGAAGCTGTAGTAGAGGGTGGAAAGATAAGGAGTTCAGTCGTAGACATGTTGAGTTTGAGTTGATGGGCAGACATCCAGGAGGATATGCTAGAGAGGAAGTTGGAAACTTGAACTAGAGATGATAATGAAATCCAAAGGATTTTATAAGGGTACCAAGGGAGGATGTGTAGATGGAGAAGAGGAGGGGCCTAGGACAGAACCTTGGGGAACGCCAACAGACAGAGGGAGAGGTGAAGAAGAGGTGCCAGAGAAGAAGACACTAAATGCACGATCGTCTAGATAGGATGTGAACCATGAAAGAGCTGTGTCCTGGATGCCAAAAGAGCTGAGAGTTTGGATTAGAAGAGGGTGGTTGACTGTATCAAAGGCAGCAGAGAGATCCAGGAGAATTAGAATAGATAAGTGACCCTTTGATTTGGCAGTTAGCAAGTCATTGGTGACTTTTGTGAGGGATGTTTCTGTAGAGTGTTGGGCCAGGAAGCCAGATTGAAAGGGGTCAAGAAGGGAATTGGAGGAAATTAATTGAGTGAGGGGAAGTGAGGGAGCCAGCAGCAAATTTGTCCAGAAATTTAGAGGGTGATCAAGGTGGAAGATAGATCACAGCTACTCACAGAGGGATGGGAGAGAAGATGCGGATAGGGAGGGAATTTGCATCCATGTCAATCATTTTTAATACAATTGGCTCTCAGCCAATCAGAAGGTGCAAATGGTGTGAGACAATCAAAATGGGATACACCCCTGTATCCCATTCTGATTGCCTGATATAACTGTCAAATAATCCAATCAGAGGGTGCTATTGCTTTCAGCCAATCAGAATGGGATACATACCACAGGGTTGTATCCCATTCTGATTGGCTCCAAGCATCTATACCTTCTGATTGACTGCTGTAACTGTCAATCATATTTCAGCCACTCAGAAGGTGCAGACACTCAAAGCCCTGTGAAGTGTATCACATTCTGATTGGCTGAAATCCCATTTTGATTGGCTGAAAGCAATAGCGCCTTCTGATTGGAATAAACATATTGAAGGTTACATCCGCCAATCAGAATGGGATACAGGGGTGTATCCCATTTTGATTGGCTCACATCATTTGCGCCTTCTGATTTGCTGAAATCTGATTGACAGCGATTTTAGCCAATCAGAAGGCACCATTTCGATTTTTGTATTGGAGCATGCGCAGGAACCTCCATTTGCATAGGGGAGCTCCTCAGAGGAGAAACTCCTTTAGTAGTTTTTTTTTTAGAACGTTGAGTTATTTTTTGGAGAACCCGTGCCTGGGCCAGACCGGGGCATCACTGGACACGACAAGAGGGGCATTTTGGCCAGGTAAGACTATTAACCTTTCTTTTATTGTTTATTTAATGTAATGTTATGTTTTATTACAGGTGTGTCCGGACGTCAGGACTTTGTTGGAGGGCCATTTTGGCCACGTAAGTAGATTATTAATAATTACAAGTTGTAATTAATAATTACAAGTTGTAATTATTTGTGTATTTACTGTATTGTTTGGACATTTTTGGAGGGGCCTTTCATGGGACAGAAGACTGAAGACTAGGTCGTCTAATTAACCCTTTTATTCCAGCAGGTTGTAGTTTATTTCAGTAGTGTTTCTTTTTTTTATTTTCTGTAGTTAGGGTTTTTTTGTTGTTGTCATTAGTGGGGTTGTTATTTTTTGTAATGTGCTTTTATTATTTTTTTGCAATTAGTGGGGTGTTATGGATTTTTTTAGGGATTAGTGTAGGGGTTAATAGGGTAGGGCAGGAGTTAGGTAGTGTAGGGGTTAATAGGGTAGGAGTTAGGTAGGTAGTGAAGGGGTTAATAGGGTAGGGTAGGGGTTAATAGGGTAGGGGGTTAATAGAATAGGATAGAGTGGGGTTAATAGGATAAGGGTTTACTGGGTACAGTTGGGGATAACTAGGTCCAGTTAGGGCTAAATAGGTTCAGCTAGGGTTAATGGGGTCCAGTTAAAGTTAATGGGGTACAGTTAGGGGTGTATGGGTATAGTTAGGGTTAATGGGGTATAGTTAGGGTTAATGTGATATAATTAGGGTTAATGGGGTACATTTAGGGGTGTATGGGGTACAGTTAGGGTTAAGGTGATACATTTACAGGTGTATGGGTATAGTTAGGGTTAATGGGGTATAGTTAGGGTTAATGGGGTATTGTTAGGGTTACTTGGGTATAGTTAGGAGTGTATAGGACTAGATAGGGATAACTGGGTCTAGATAGGGTTAAGTGGTTAGTGATAGAGTTAATTAGGTGTGTTGAGAGTTAAATAGGGTTAATTAGTTAGATGGGGGTTAATAGAACGCTATAGGGTAGGAAAGGGTTAATAGTGTAGTATAGTGCTTAGACTTTGTGTCAGGAGGGTCCTGGAGAACCCTCATGGCACTTATAGTGTTAATATAGATGTTAATAGTGTCCTATAGGGGTCTATATAGACCCCTATTGGACTGATGGGGTTAATTATAGTCTCATGAGGGTCTATATAGACCCTGATGAGTGATGGGGTTAATTTTAGGTGCTGGGGGGTACTTATAGTACCCCCGTGGCAGGGGTTATTTTTTTATTTAGCGTGGGTCCTTCAAGGACCTTTAAGTTTTTTTCAGGACCCGCAAGGTGGGAAATTTTAATTTTAACTGCAGCGGGGGTCCCGGTTGATGTAGGGACACTGCAGGGGTCCCAATGGGGACTCCCAGCATTGGGGGTGTTAATCTTAGGTGCGCGGGGGTACTTACAGCGGGGGTCCCAACGGGACCCCCCCTGCAAGAGTTAATGTAGGGACACTGCAGGGGGCCCAATGGGGACCCCAGCATTGGGGAAGGTTAATTTTAGGTGCTGTAAGTACCCCCGTGACAGGGGTTAACTATTGGCCCTTTAAGTACCCGCAGCATTACATTTAAATTTGTAAATGCTGCGGCAGCCGATCGGGAATCTGCATCATGGGGTTAATGTGAGTGACCCTGCAAGGGTCCCGATCTGGACCCCTGCATCATGTGGGTTTAATTTAGGAATGTGTGGGGGTATTAGAACAAGTGGGGACATTGAGGTGGAGGATACATAAAGCCCTTACGAGACCTCATTGGTAAAAGTAAGCTGTTATTGGCTTTTAGCCATTTATGACTTAACAGAGTGGTTAGGAAGGGAGCAATTGATCGGAGCAATTGAATAGCGATTTGCGATTTTAGCCGTGCGGCCTTGAAAGATCAAATGCTTTGAGGGAAGTAACTAACGACTTGAAAAGTAGCAATGGATCGGAAGGGATCGCAAGTCGGAGCCAGTAACTCGATCAGAGGCAGCAAGTCTTTGCCAACTGAATATGAAAGTAACCTGCGACCACGGTTCTAAAAACAGTAGCAATTGAATGAGGCTGCTGGTCTTTGAGCTTAGAATCTAGTGTCCATAGTACTTTCCCCAAAGCACCATGCAAAATTGAAAACTCGCATCCAAAGGATTGTCCATACTGTTTTCATGGCAAAGATACTGATGTGGGTTGCCAGTTCCTTCTCCAGTAGACCAGGATTTGTCTCTGTTCTATGACCTGCCCATCTTAGTATAGTTCACAGCTTCATTGAGGAACACAAGCGCCTTCACCACGACAAGGTAGCAATCCAAAAGGGGAGCATATAACTAGATAGTTATAAAATAGTAAGGTTTTACTGACTTGGGAGTATACTGGGATATCTACCTCTAAAAACCCTTCTAAAGCCAGTGTTTGGTACATGTGTGCACATTTGGCAAAGTTGCAGCTCTGCAGATGTGCTCAGAGATGTTTTGTAGAATCTGGTTGAGTGTGGTGTAATACATTTTACCCACAAATAGCTTGAGTTGAGGATAAACATGGTGTTTGATTTTTGAAAGGCAGCCATGCTTTTCACATATACATTAAACAGATCTGTTTGGTGGTCCATACTTGCAGCTGTGGAGACCAGATGTGTGCTGCATGAGGTTTCCCAGGACAGAGTGTTTCTTACAATATTTAAGCACGTTTTAGACAATTTTCACCTAAATATAGGAGCACATGCTTCCAATTTAAAGGAGCAGAAGGATACCAAGTAATTGTATAGTTGTGATTCTTGAGAGGAAGCTTCTCCACGTGGCTGATTTGGCAGTTGGGTTTCCCGTGACCGGAGCCATGATCAGGGCAACAATTTAACACTCTAAAATTGCAAGTTGGAGAGGACCGCTGCAGGTGTAGGGGACAATGAAATTAGGGAGCGCTGGTCCCACTGAGACCCGTGAAGTGCAAGAATGCAGCTATTAGCAGAAGCGAAGGAAAATAGGTTATGTGAATGGAGGATACAGGAGTGATACCCCACAAGGACCAGGTCAATAATTTAGGGAAGCCAGAGTAAGCCTTTATATAATAGCACAGGATTGTCAAAATCTAATACAACACAGCATTAAAACATATATTCATACCCAATAAAGAGCAGGGGCTTCTCAGTGTACCGATTCCCTACATACAAAAAGGAGGAAAATACACACAGCAGATACAGTTTAATTGTACAGTGCCTTGCAAAAGTATTCACCCTCTTGACTTTTTACCTATTGTGTTACATTATAGCCTTAAGTTCAATGTTTTGTTAATCTGATTTCTATGTGATGGATCAGAACACAATAGTCTAAGTTGGTGAAGTGAAATGAGAAAAATATATACAGAAAACTATTTTTTAGAAATAGAAAACAGAAAATTGGCATGTGCATATGTATTCACCCCCGTTTGTTATGAAGCCCATAAAAAGCTCTGGTGCAACCAATTACCTTCAGAAGTCACATAATTGAATTGAAGTGAAATGATGTCCACCTGTGTGCAATCTAAGTGTCACATGATCTGTCATTACATATACACACCTTTTTTGAAAGGCCCAGAGGCTGCAACACCCAGGCATCACTAACCAAACACTGCCATGAAGACCAAGGAACTGTCCAAACAAGTAAGGGACAATGTTGTTGAGAAGTACAAGTCAGGGTTAGGTTATAAAAAAATATCCAAATCTTTGATGATCCGCAGGAGCACCATCAAATCTATCATAACCAAATGGAAAGAACATGGCACAACAGCAAACCTGCCAAGAGACGGCCACCCACCAAAACTCACGGACCGGGCAAGGAGGGCATTAATCATAGAGGCAGCACAGAGACCTAAGGTAACCCCGGAGGAGCTGCATAGTTCCACAGCAGAGACTGGAGTATCTGTACATAGGATGACAATATGCTGTACGCTCCATAGAGTTGGCAGAGTGGCAAGAAGAAAGCCATTACTTTCAGCAAAAAACAAAATGGCATGTTTTGACTTTGCAAAAAGGCACGTGGGAGACTCCCAAAATGTATGGAGGAAGGTGCTCTGGTCTGATGAGACTAAAATTGAACTTTTCAGCCATCAAAGAGAACGCTATGTCTGGCGCAAACCCAACACATCACATCACCCAAAGAACACCATCACCACAGTGAGACATGGTGGTGGCAGCATCATGCTGTGGGGATGTTTTTCAGCAGCCGGGACTGGGAAACTAATCAGAGTTGAGGAAAACATGGATGGTGCTAAATACAGGGATATTCTTGAGCAAAACCTGTACCACTCTGTGCGTGATTTGAGACTAGGACGGAGGTTCACCTTTCAGCTGGACAATGACCTCAAACACACTGCTAAAGCAACACTTGACTGGTTTAAGGGGAAACATGTAAATGTGTTGGAATGGCATAGTCAAAGCACAGACCTCAATCCAATAGAAAACCTGTGGTCAGAATTAAAGATTGCTGTTCACAAGCGTAAACCATCCAACGTGAAGGAGATGGAGTAGTTTAATACCCCCCAGCATACGTGCCAGAAGAAAATACAAGTGGATTGTCAGACCAAAAGTAAAATTCCCACAAGATCACAATCATTGATTGATCCAGAATCAGATGAGGGAGAGATAACTCAGCCTAACCAAGATGTCCTGATAGGAAATGTTAGCATCAATGCAAGCGGAGCTAAAAGCAGCAGAGAAAGGAAATATTTGGATGATCTTAACTAGCGTACACATTAGCTTGAGAATAGCACATAACTTACAAGTTAAAGTACCAGAATCCATAACTGATCTTGTCAATTACCTAAAACAACTATTGTTATCCTGCCAAGTGCAAAAGAAGAGCTATGGGAAATTGAAAGAGTTCATAGAACTCTGTCCAGGCCAGTCAATAGATATGTCCCCAGAGATTTTATCATAAGATTTTGGTAGTTGGAGGGTTGGATTCGACTTTCAACTACTCAGAAATGTTTTTTCATACTTCCAGTTGAAAGTATTTTCTATGATCTTGTCTTGTGTCTGTGTTTGTTTGTCCTCCCTCATGTTTCCACAGAATTGCGGTATCTTAAAGGGATATTTAAGTGAGCAGTATTATGAGTGCATCTGATAGAGGGGAATTATTATAATTATTATTATTATGTATGAAAACATTTTTTGCATGAAAAAATACCAAAATAAGCGTCAAAACACTTACTTCGAAGTTAGCAAAATATCTTTTAATTTCTGTCAGTTGAAACTTAGGGTTAATACCCTCCAAACCCATGCTAAACTGAAATACAATTTGAAAAATTGTTTTGGCTAATCAAGAGGAAGTAAAGACTGAAACATTTTCAGCTGACCCCAGCAATCATTATTTCCTTTAGAGGTCACACACTGTACCCTGTAGGGTACACTTTATGTAAGCTTCCTAGGGGTTTGCACATCCACATATCAGTATCTAGCGTATAAATATATAAGTACAATCAACTTTTCAATATAATACATATTTTTCTACAAATCAATAGCTGTTTAGTAGGAAACATTTGAAACCTAGCTCACTTACATATCCCTTTAAGTATGTCCATTGGCAAGTATCGCACATGGCTTCATAAATTATATCCACCTTTTCTCAATCCTCAATACATTCATATTTCCCAATTAAGCTTGAAAAGTAGAATAAAGATGACAATGGTAATTTACTAATTCTTATAGGGATGTACAGGGACAGGAAGTAACATTGTTCTCAAACTTATATGCTTATCATATTGCTGCATTTTTGTACTTGCTTGAGATATTTGTATAAGTTAGAACATGTTAAGAAAGGCATGGTTTTACTGTGGGGAGATTTTTGCTTAGTTTTGAATCAGGACTGTTGTGACCAAGTGACTTTGGGGCCAAGGTTCCTTAGCAGCAATTCTTTAAAAGTTTCGGAGGTATGCTTCCACATCATTCTTACTAGTAATTTTCTGTAGGAAGAGGTTAGGTTTAATGCTTCCGAAATAACAGTAGCTTTTGCAGCCTTCAGGTGCTCCAGTTGGGCTTGTTATGCTGCCAAAGCTTGCCTCATATGGGCTCTGTCATATACCATGAAGTATCACCCAAGATGGGCAGGTCATAGCAGAGATGTCAGACAAACTGCGGTCCACTGAAGAAGGAACTGGCAACCCACTTCAGTAACTTTGCAAAATAACCTTATGGATAAGCACAACCAGAGACAACAATATGGCACTGGAAGATGAGCCCTGAGGTCAGAAGGTGCCCACCACATAACTGAGGAAAAGCAGAGTGCGAGTATGAGTAGCACAAGATCTAATGAAGTGGTTGGGCCAAAGCCGAGAGGACACCGAGCAGGGGATGTGTCTGGAGGTTAAAGGAAAGTCTGCTGCTTCAAAGAACAATTCAGCGTAGGAACATGAAATGTTAGAACTATAAACCAGGACAAACTAGAAGTGGTTAAGAATGAGATGACAAGGCTAAACACTGATATCCTGGGAATTAGTGAACTCAAATGGACTGGAATGGGATATTTCACATCAGACAAACACCAGAACTTCTACTATGGTCAAGAATCCCACAGAAGAAATTGAGTAGTTCTCATAGTCAATCAAAAGGGTGGCCAAAGAAGTACTTGGTTAAAACTGAATAAATGACAATATGATTTAAATTCAAATTCAAGGCAAGTAATTTAACATCACAGTGATCCAGGTCTATGCTCCAACCATGGATGCTGAAGAGGCTGCTAGGATATTCAACATGTCATAGATATAACACCAATAATTGTTTTTTACTTTCATCATAGGAGATTGGAATGCTAAAGTAGAGAACCAAAATATAACTGGAACAACTGAAACGTGGTGGGATGAATCTCATGACTGGACTGTTAATCTGGATGGTTATAACCTATTTAGGAAAGATAGAGGCAATGGTAAACGAGGAGGAGGGATTTGTCTGTATGTTAAGCCTGAATTTAAGGCTATAGTCAGAGAAGATATTTATGGTGGACCTAGTGATAAAGTTGAATGTTTGTGGGTAGAGTTAAATAGCGGAGCAGCAAATTCCAAAAGAATATTAGTAGGAGTATGCTATAAACCCCCAAATATAGCTGAAAGTGAGGAAATACAATTATTGTTACAGATTGGAAATGCAGCTAAGCACGGGCAGGTTCTAATAATTGGAGATTTAAATTACCCTGAAATAAACTGGATAAATGAGACCAGCAGTTCAGCTAAGGGGAGCAGGTTCTTGAGTACACTCAGGGATCATTATCTGGCCCAGATTATACAGGAGCCTACTAGAAATGAAGCTATCTTAGATTTACTCATTACAAATAATATTGATATTGTATCAAATGTTGGAATAGGGCAACCTTTGGGAAACAGTGATCACAACACAGTCTCATTTGAGATTGAATAAAAAAAGCAACATTTTAAGGGGCCAACAAAAACTCTTAATTTTAAAAGGGCAAATTTTAACGGTCTAAGGGAAGCAATACAAAGTATAGAATGGGACAGAGAACTGATAGGTAAAAACACTGAACATAAATGGACAACATTTAAATCCTTACTAAATATACATACACATTGGCATATACCGTGTGGGAATAAAAGTAAAAGGAGTAAATCACAACCCATGTGGCTTAACAATGATTTAAAGATCAAGATACAGAGTAAAAAACAGGCATTTAAATTATACAAACAAGAGGGGACAGAGACTGCTTTATGGGAATACAAGGAAATCAACAGGGCTTGCAAAAGCGCGATTAGACTGGCTAAAATAGAAAATGAAAAATGAATTGCAAAAGAGAGTAAGACTAACCCTAAAATATTTTTTAAGTATATTAATGGGAAGAAGGCGAGGAAGGAAGCTATAGGAACATTAGAATGTAAAACAGGCTGTCTGAAAATGAATGACCAGGAAAAGGCAGATGAGCTAAATAGGTTCTTTTCTTCGGTATACACAAGGGAGGTACTAGTGGTTGGGACACTGCAACATAATGGGGCTGCACTACCTTTGCCAAATAATTGGTTAACACAGGAAGTAATCCAAAAGAGGTTGGAAAAAATAAATGTTAATAAAGCCCCGGGTCCTGATGGAATACATCCAAGGGTACTAAGGGAACTGGGTTCTGTAATAGCCAAACCATTATATTTAATTTTTCAAGATTCACTCAACACAGGGTCTATACCAGATGACTGGAGAAAAGCTGATGTGATACCTATATTTAAAAAGGGAGCAAGAGCAAATCCGGGGAATTATAGACCAGTGAGCCTCACTTCTGTAGTGGGGAAGCTTTTAGAAGGGTTAATAAGGGATACTATACAAGAATATGTCTATCTGAACAGGATTATAAGTAGGAGTCAACATGGGTTTATGAGGGATAGGTCATGTCAAACAAATCTAATTAGTTTCTATGAGGAGGTTAGTAGGAACCTGGATCAAGGCAACTCAGTGGATGTAGTCTTTTTGGATTTTGCAAAGGCTTTTGATACAGTGCCACATGGGAGACTATTGGGCAAACTAAGGGATGTCAGGAATTGCAGTAAATATCTGCTCATGGATTGAGAGCTGGCTAAAAGACAGGAAGCAAAGGGTTGTTGTAAATGGAACATACTCCGATTGGACTAATGTGGTAAGTGGGGTTCCTCAGGGTTCAGTATTAGGTCCTCTCCTTTTGAACATATTTATTAATGACTTAGAGGTAGGATTGGAGTGTGGGGTCTCCATTTTCGCTGATGACACAAAGTTGTGCAAGGTAATTAAATCAGAAAATGATGTGCTTTCCCTCAAAGGGAATTTACATAAAATTGAGGAATGGGCATCTAAATGGCAGATGAGATTTAATACGAATAAATGTAAGGTTATGCATCAGGGAAGGAAAAATAGCCATGCAGTTTATAATCTTAATGGAGCAAATCTAGGTGTATCAGATATTGAAAGGGATTTGGGAGTGCTTGTGGACAACCACCTAGGTAACAGTGCTCAAAGCCAAGCAGCAGCTGCAAAGGCAAATAAAATATTAGCATGTATTAAGAAGGGTATAGAAGCCAGGGAAGCAAATATAATTCTGCCACTATACAAATCTCTAGTACGCCCTCATTTGGAATATGGAGTACAATTTTGGGCACCACTTCATAAAAAGGACATTTTAGAGCTGGAAAAGGTACAGAGAAGGGCAACAAAACTAATAAGGGGAATGAAGGGGCTAAGTTATGAAGAAAGACTAACCAAATTAAACTTATTTTCTCTAGAAAAAAGGCGTCTAAGAGGAGATATGATTACCTTATATAAATAGATCCAGGGTCAGTATAAAGATTTGTCGGGGGAACTTTTTGTGCCAAGAGGTTTTCAACTGACAAGAGGACATCCCTTGAGGTTAGAAGTAAAAAGATTCCACCTCAAAGAAAGAAAAGGGTTCTTCACAGTAAGGGTGGTTAATCTGTGGAATTCTCTACCAGAGGAGGTGGTGACAGCGAATTCGATAGATAACTTTAAAAGGGGGCTAGATTTATTTCTAATTAAAAAGGGTATTCAGGGTTATCATGGATAATTAGAGAGACAGTATTGATCCAAATTTTTTACATTTCCCCTTGAGACAATTGGCTAAGTCTCGCTTGTTTTTTTTTTTTCTATTTGCCTTCCTCTGGACTAATTAATAATAATAATAATAATAAAAAAAAAAGCATTAAATAATTGATTAATAATTAATTAACAACTAATGAATTAATAGTTAATCCGCATATTGCAGATCAGAGGAGATCTTAAAAGGTTGAACTTGATGGACTGAAAGTCTTTTTTCAACCTTAAATACTATATGTAACTATGTAACTATGTAACTGGCAAGTTTGACCTTAGAGTACAAAAGTAAGCAAGCCAGATATTAGTAGAATTACATCAATATAATTCTCTGATCATAGCAAACACCCTCTTCCAACAGCTTCAGAAATGACTCTACAAATGGACATCACCAGATGTATATTATAGAAATCAGATTGACTATATACTTTGTAGCCAAAGATGGAGGAGCTCTATGCAGTGAGCAAAAACAAGACCTGGAATTGACTGTAACTCAGATTATGAGCTTCTTATTGCAAAGTTCAGAAGAAGAAAAAGAGGGAAAATTAAAAGACCAAGAAGACAAAATTAATATCCCCTATGAAAATACAGTGGAGGTAAATAATACACATAGAAGATAGAATGCCTGAAGAAATTTGGACAGATGTTTGGGATATTATCCAGGAAATTGCAACAAAGAATATCCCCAAAAGAGAGAAAACTAAGAAGACAAACTGACTGTCTCATGAGGCTTTCTAAGTAGCCCAGGAAATACGGAAAGTGAAACGCAGTTGAGATAGGAAAGGATATCAAGAAGAGACAAGGATAGATTCTGCAATGAACAATTTTAATGGAGATAGAAGATAACAGAATGAGGAAAACCAAGACATCTCTTCAAGCGAATTGGGAATCTCAAAGGAACCTTTCATACTTAAGTGGGTGTGATAAAAGCCCAAAATGCTAGGGATTTAACAGAAGCAGGGCAGATAAAGAAAAAGGTGGCAGGAATACACAGGTGATCTCTACAGGAAGGGTATTATACCTTTAAACAAAGGTCTGCATAGCTAAAACTATGGTATTCCCAGTAGTAACATACATATGTGAGAGCTAGACCTCAAAGAAGGCCAAGCACCATAGAATTTGAACTGTGGTGTTGGGGAAAACTGCATAGAGTCCCTTGGACTGCAAGAAGATCCAATAACTAAGTGCTTCAGGAACTCATGACAAACTTTTACTGAAAGGTTTGATCATGAGGCTGAAGCTCAAATATTTTGGCCATATCATGAGAAGACAGGATTCCGTAGAGAAGACTCTAATGCTGGGAAAGAATGAAGGCACAAGAAGGGACGACAGACGCTGAGACGGATAGATAAGGTAATTGAAGCAATATACATGAGCTTGATGGAGCTCAGATTGGCAGTAGCTGACAGATGTGTCTAGCATGCTACAGTCCATAGGGTCACAGGGAGTTGGACAAAACTGAATGACTAAACAAAAACAAATATACTACAATTTCACTTGTTATATGTCTCAGCTTATTACACTGTATTATTATTATAATAGCCATTATAATATTGTTCTAATTATTATTATTCATCAAAGATCTGAGTTACATAGAAATCCGGTTAAAAGACTTTCTCAGGAACATATCTCGTCCGTAACCTAGGGACTGTCTGTATCCACAGAAAGGATTTGCTGAATGAACCTCTACCTAGCCTTGAAAAGATCCTCAATCAATCCTACCGAGTAGATTTGTGAGGCCCGTTGTATTTCGACAGGATATAGATCTGTATCAGGACAATTACCAGCTGGAGCAAAACCGGGTTCTGTAGTAGTTACCAACTGTAACTGAGCATCCAAGGCGGGGTCAGCACAGATACCCCAGGGTAGGAGTAAGGCTCTCCCCAGAATGGCATACACAAAGTGATAATGTGTAATCAAACAGGGTACCCTTTAGGTAAATAGCATGGTCCACCCACAATATTTCATTATCTGGTCCATGTGGGGTCACATTAGCTAGATGAGGTCAAAGTTATTAATTAGCCACTCCCTCGGTAAGCCAAAGGCCTGAGTGTCTAATAGAATCAATCATTTACTCCCTCTCTTGCTCTCTGTACTTGGTAATCACATACAATGGATTAGAGACAAGATCTGGGACAGTTCTTTTTAGCATATTGCTGGCTATACAGACATCTTTAACCCACCGTTTCATTAATTCAATGCAATCACATCCTAGGGAATAATTTCTTAGGATCATGACTAAGCTGTAGTACCAGACCTTGAAGAAGATAGCCCACATTAGTCCGTAGTAGGTCCATAATTATATTTCTATGAAGGTTACAGAGAGATTATGAATTATGCCACATATCCAAGTATATTGAACACAGGGTTAATGAGACTGATTAACCTCCACATTCTCTATTGTTATACTCTCATTGTCAATCTACAAATCCTTTGTTCCTTACTAATAACCTAAACATTTACTTGAGATGGAGATTTAATGAACAAGCCATTATGAATCTCTAGCCTCCTCTAGCAGTTATTTTAAAACATTGTTGCAATACGTTAGATTAATCACACTGCAGCTAAATTACCCATGAATAGGAGCCACGTGGAGGATATGTCACTCAGACGATTTCACCCTTACTAATCATCCCATGCAGGATAGGAGACAGGCTGGCTAATAAGCTAATTTCCCCTGTTCTTGAATCATTGTTCTGTTACTCTCTAGGGGTAATCACCCTAAACAATAGAGGAGACACCAAGTCTAGTTAAGTACCTGTCCCTCTGCACCTGTACTAACTGGGTACATGTCCCATTAACTAAATAAGAAGTTCCAATCTTTCACTGCTCTCCAGGGAATGGAATCCCCCTATAATGTACCTCCTAGTCTGTAGTCCCCTTTCTCACAGTACCTGTCATGGTAATGTAACACAACAAAAGGAAAAAGCATATGATAATACATAACACCACACAAGATTAACTGCTGCGAGCCTGTAGTCTGTGAAATTTTGGACAAGAACCAGCAGCAAGGATGGGATATGGTGAAGTTCAGTACTTTTAGCAGCTTGGTGGGGAACCAGAAACCATTCAGCAATTTTGCCAAACTTTCAAATACAGGTCTATGTCCAAGGAAGGCCAACCATGGATAGATGGGATCAGGGACCACAGGGAGGCATGCAGAGCAGAGGTGATCAGGGAGAAAAGGAGTCTGATCACCAGTATGCTAGAGAGGAGAGAGCAACGGATTGCCACAGACGAGGATAGGTGGACAGCTATTCTAAATCAGCGGATGGCTTCCTTTGGGCTTTAGCCAGTTGAGAAGCTAGCAGAATGACGTGAAGGAACTGGTGTGGTTGGAGCTCAACTTGGAACATGAATATGTATACCTAATGCTTCCAACTCATGCAACACATAGGCCGTCATTCTACAGGTTGGACTGGTGGAATGGCTCCCAGATGTGCTGCAGGGAGATCCAAAGTGTGGCCATGGAACCACAGAGTGCTGGGAAACCCTTTTGACACAACGCCAAAATGATGTGGAAATAGACCCAGGGACAGAAGAAGAAAAGTTGCTCAAACCGTTGATCCAAAAAGAAATGGAGTCGGAAAAAGAGTATGAGGTACTGCTTGAGGAGGTGGGCCCAGGCGGGACCTGGCTCAAGTACTTGGACCATGCTTCCCCAGCTGAGCTAGCAGAGGATACACTGCAAGAGGAAATGGACTGTTGGCTACACCCCTATAAGGTGGAGGAAGGAAACCAGGAGGAACCTCGAGATCTGACCGCTACAGAACATGCGAGATAAGAGGGACTGCTGGGAACTCACCAGGATAGGGAGGCCGGGAGAACAGTCCAGACCCTGGTAGATGCAAGACCGGGGAGCAGTGTAAAGCTGCACCAGCCACTGGGTGATGACCAACAACCAGAAAAGTTCCAGCCGCTAACCAAGGGTGTGGAGCTGGAGACTGAACAGTTGGCAGATGAGGGTGCAAGCCCTGAGAGTCTGCCCAACTATGCATGGACTGTTACCTGTCCTGAACCACAGACCGCTGATGTCCAGGCAGTCAGGAAACACGGGGGAAACCAAGGCTGACAGTCATGGAGAGTATGATGCCAGATAGGGGCATGAGACTAGAGAGGAGGCATCCCCTGAGACACTTAAGTTCTTGCCCAACATGGATCAAGTGGATCCAGATAAGTGTGGGAGTTCAGGTGAGGGCACTGGCCCTGAAACCCTGAGGAAGGAGCAAGTTGAGGCTCCTCTCCCAAACCCTGCAGAGTTGCCAGCAGGGCTGACAGGGATCGCTTCAGTCCAGACAGCCCCAGAGTTAAAGGCTATGGGCAAGCTGTCCATGGTACCAGAGGACCTGACACACCTTACCCTAGCTACAGAAGTGATCCCAAACTTGCCAGCCCTGGAGGATATTCACCCTAAGGAGCTACCAACCCCAACGAAGTCTGCTACTCCGAGTGAGCTTCCGCCAGGAAAGGTTCTCCATCCAGAGACCCTAATCATGAGTCCTGCTCTGTTTTTCCCCAACGCTGCATTGACAACTGACCCTGAGGAGATTGTGTCGGCGTGTAAGTGCTTTCCCCCCCACCTGAGCTGCTCCATAGATGGGATACCCCAGAGCCATTACCTGCCTGTAGCCAAGGGAGTATCAGTATGCTCCTGGATGTGTCCCCAAGACTGATGCCTGCAGTTTTGGGTGGGTTATGGAAAGAAATGGAGATGGTGTTGGGATGTGTTAATACCTTGAACCCTGAGCATTGGGATCCCAGATATTGTGAAGAAAAAGAGGGGAGGGTGGCTGAGCAGTGGCTGCTAGCCCAGAAAGCCCCTGGAAGGACTTTATAAATGGATTGTGTTCCCAAGACCCTACAAAAATTGGGGTTAGGGACTGTGGACACTTTCCTGAAAGATGGGCAACCACCCCCAGACAGGGCCAACCAACTACCCCCTCCAGGGGGAGGTTATGCACTGGGACTTATGCAGTAGTGCCTTGGGCCAACATTTTTAATTTGGATGTGGACTTGGACTTGGGCTATGGGCTGCAGTTCAAGACTATTAAAGGCCATAGCCCCAGAACTGCTGTCTGGAAAGGGAAGTAAACCAACCCCTTTTTCTCAGGCTGGGTGTTGGCCCATTAAGCCACCATAAAAGCACAGCATTATGTACATAAACACCTCCATTGTGTTTGTAATCTGTTTTGTTCCATTGTTTGCCAGATAAAGTTAATCACGTCTCATATGTGTTAGAGACGGCAGGATGTGTATTGGAGGTTAAGCCTATTTTCCCAGGAAGCTACTGCTAGACCCTATGTGGGGTCATCTCCTGTAATTGTCTGCCACACCCTCTCAATGTTACATTGTGTACACCCTCTGTATCTAACTGCCATAAATATTGTTAATGTTCCAAAAATAAATCAGTTCACTTCTGGAGACATATAGAAATTGTGTGTCTCTTTGCTCCTGTTCTTCTGGATGGCTGCAGGGAGGTACTGGGAGACTCTGTAGGTTCCTGCTGGGGTAGGTTTTACTGTAACAAGTCTTATCAAGTCCCCTAAGAAGAAGCAGATCTGGAGTCTCTTGGTAGCCTGGAAGTGCTGATTTCTGATGCAAGGACATTGACAGAAACCAGATATCAGGGTGCAGGTGCCGAGATTTCCGAGATTGTGAGTAGTTAACCTGTAGCCTATAGCAGGTGGCCCTGGGCTTGTAAAGCCCTACCCTCGGATTGTCACAAAGCCGACCGAGAGCTGTCAATCCATCAAGCAGATGACAGCCTTCCTGCCCTGCTGGAGTCTGTACAGGATGCCAGATGGTAATTTTCCCTAAGTTAATGGCCTACCAAAGGTCTTTGATACCTCCAAAGTGGAGACAACTTGCCTCAGAATGACTATATATTTAACACCTGACCTCCCTGACAACTTTCTCTCTCTCTCCAAGTAGCTTGGCCCTATCAATTGCACATTCCTATTGCAAATGCTCTGGCAACCCCAGTATAACACTTTATTAATATTCCCTGGGGAGAATGGAGTATTTTGATACTACACATGGCTGGGTACCATCCATACATCACATATAGACAAGTATAACATGGCTTGGTCTGAAAGCCAATTACCACCCCCTTTTCAAAGTGGGATAAATTGTTAATTTTACCCATGACAGCAATGGGTGTGGGCTAAGTAGTATGTGTGGAAAGAATGTTTGCTTAAGGTTAGAGAATAAATATGATTGGGCCATGTTATGTATAAATATGCTGTGTTGACTTCAATAAAATTTTATCCCAGTTTAAGTTTACATAATCTATGCGTATGCTTCATTCTGAGGAGAAGAATAATCCTTACCATTGCTGAACCTGCCATGAACTTTAACCCTTACCATTGAGGCTACTATTGCTAAGTTGGCATCTTGAAAATCCCTGGGTACTCTTGATGAACTATGCTGTGCTTGGTTCATTCCTGATTACAGGGATATCCAAAGAATCCCACAACCTGCTGGGTAGGTTTGAACTAGGTTTTTATCACGGCTATTGAAGCAGTAGTTTGTGACAACCTGTTTCACCTCCTCTTAATCCTCAGCCAGATCTTGAGAGATGGCCCTGATCACTAAGCGGACTGACCAAGATTTTGACCCATTCAGAGTAATCAATGCGGTGGAGCTCACACTGACTCTCAAAGTCCTTCAAGAAACTATAAGTCTTTTTGAAACTGTTATATACTAATTTCATCTGGGAAGTTAAGACATTGCAAGACTCCTCCTTGGACCGGCAGTGTAAAGGAGAGGCCGATCGCCTTTCCCTTTCACTTTGTAACTCCTGGCTAATACAAGCCATTAAGCCCAGGACATGGCCAGTGGTTAGTTCTCCTGGTAATGAGGCCAGTTTGGCCTGATACCTCCTCATCCGCTCATCCTTTTCCTCAGCATGATCACCAACCATGATTTGTTCTCTTAATTCTCCAGTAAATAATTCCATGTTCACGGGATCCCACGGTTGGTACTAGCTTGTCAAGACCTACTCTTCTTATGGGCTTGCATTGGTACATGCCTACCAATCCTGCCACTAGGTCTATTCAGATCCCCTCACTGAGGAAGGCATGATGAGGTGCAATATTTTGTATACACAAACACACTGTGGATTGGCAGCATTAGGAAATTTGGCACAATGAAGATAGGTTTAAAGTGAAAAGCATGTATAGCTCTCCAAGAGAGCTGGGAGTGTGAGGAGAACATGAGGAGGAAGGGGAGTGGCAGTAGGGGTCAAAGTGAAAAGAGCAGGCAATGTAAGGAGCAGTTATATCTACAATACAACCACGATAAATTATTTGCTCCTAAAAAAAAATAAAAAAGATTAAAAGTCCTCTGGATCCACAGCAAATCCTCTCCTGTACTAATATAGAATAAGAAGAAACGAAAAGGAAACACAAGTCAGTATCAGAAAAAAGCAAAGGCAGGTTGTTTGTTCACAGAAAACAAGAACTAAGTGTAATTTTATAGAGAAGTGAAAGTACCCAGAAGGAATCAGGACAGGAAAATTACTGTGAATATTGCTGGCACAACACATTGCACACACCACACCCACATTCACTGCACACACACACATTGTATATACCACACACACATTCAGACACTCTGCACATAAAACTGGAGTAGGAGCCTTGTATTTTATCACACGGTAATTTATGCATGAGTATTTATTTGTGTGAGTTCAGTCAAGTGCCAGTATGTGTGGAATGTAGATCAGTATGTTTTTGTCTGTGATGTCTAGATCCTTTGTCTGTGAGGTATGTGTTTGTGGTGTCAATATGTTTGTCTGTGAGGTGTTTTGTTGTGAGAGATGTCAGTGTGTGCATATTTTGATGTGTAAGGTGTTATTTTGTATGTATATCTGAGATTTCATAATATGTGTGTGAGGTGCTTGTATCTATGTAGTGTGGAAGTTTGAATGTAAGTGTCAATTAATGTGTAATCATAATGTTTGATGTCAGAAAGTAGATCTACACCACTGCATTGAGAACTTTAATAGAGACTACACTCCTCTAGAATAGCAAAAAAAGTAATCCAATTTTTTTAATGATAGATATTACGAAGATAGATGTTCCTGTTTGTGAGGTATCAGTGTATTTGTGGGTCTATGAGATGCCAGTGATAGTATTTGTGAGCTGTCAGTGTTTCTATGATGGGTGTCTATGAGGTGTCAATGTGTGTCTGCAATGAGGGTCTATGACTATCGGTGTGTCTCTGCGGATCTGTGAGGTGTCAGAGTGTGTCTCTGATGTGTGTCTATGAGGTGTAAGTGTGTATTTGTGATGTCGGTCTGTGAGATGTCAGTGTGTATCTGTGATGTCAGTGTGTGAGATGTCATATGTCTACGAGGTGTCAGTGTGTATCTGTGAGGTGTCAGTGTGTCTGTGATGTGTGTCTGTGAGTTGTCAGTGTACGTCTGTGATGTGGGTCTGTGAGGTGATAGTATGTGTCTGTGATGTGGGTCTTTGAGGTGTTGGTGTGTATCTGTGAGGTGTCAGTGTGTCTGTGATGTGTGTCTGTAAGGTGTGTCTTTGAGTTGTCAGTGTACATCTGTGATGTGGGTCTGTGTGGTGTCAGTATGTGTATGTGATGTGGGTCTATGAGGTGTTGATGTGTATCTGTGAGGTGTCAGTGTGTCTCTGATGTGTGTCTGTAAGGTGTGTCTGTGAGTTGTCAGTGGACGTCTGTGATTTGGGTCTGTGAGGTGTCAATATGTGTATGTGATGTGATTCTATGACTGTGTCAGTGTGTGTCTGATTTCATCTGTGAGATATCAGTGTGTGTCTGTGATGTCAGTGTGTGAGATGTCATAGGTCTATGAGGTGTCAGTGTGTATCTGTGAGGTGTCAGTGTGTCTGTGATGCGTGTCTGTAAGGTGTGTCTGTAAATAGTCAGTGTACGTCTGTGATGTGGGTCTGTAAGGTGGCAGTATGTGTATGTGAGGTGGGTCTATGAGGTGTCGGTGTGTATCTGTGGGGTGTCAGTGTGTCTGTGATGTGTGTCTGTAAGGTGTGTCTGTGAGTTGTCAGTGTGTGTCTGTGATGTGGGTCTGTGAGGTGTCAGTATGTATATCTGATGTGAGTCTATGAGATGTCAGTGTGTGTCTGTGTTGTGGATCTATGAGGTGCCAGTGTGTATCTGTGATGTGGGTCTATGAGGTGTCAGTGTGTGTCTGTCATATGGATCTGTGACATGTCCATGTGTGTCTGTGATGTGGGTCTATGAGACATCAGTGTGTGTCTGTGATGTGAGTCTGTGACATGTTAGTGGGTGTCTGTGATGCTAGTCTATGAGATGTCAGTGTGTGTCTCTGGTATAAATCTGTAATTTGCCAGTGTGTGTCTGTGATGTGGGTCTGCGAGGTGTCAGTATATGTCTATGATGTGTGTCTATGCGGTGACAGTGTGTGTCTGAGGTGACAGTGTGTCTGTGATGTGTCTGTAAGGTGTCAGTATGTGTCTGTGATGTGGGTCTGTGAGATGTTAGTGTGTGTCTGTCATGTGGGTCTGTGAGATGTCAATGTGTATCTGTTATGTGGGTCTGTAATATGTCAGTGTGTATCTGTCATGTGGGTCTGTGAGTATGCGTCTGTGATGTGGGTCTATGAGACATCAATGTGTGTCTGTGAGGTGTCAGTGTGTGTCTCTGATGTTGGTCTGTGAGATGTCAGTGTGTGTCTCTGGTATAGATCTGTGAGGTGTCAGTATATGTCTGTGATGTGCGTCTGTGTGGTGACAGTGTGTGTCTGTGATGTGCTTCTATGAGGTGTCAGTGTCTGTCTGTGATGTGGGTCTGTGAGATGTCAGTGTGTGTCTATGATGTGGGTCTATGAGGTGTCAGTGTGTGTCTGTGATGTTGGTCTATGAGATGTCAGTGTGTGTCTATGATATGGGTCTATGAGGTGTCAGTGTGTGTTTATGATCTGGCTCTATGAGGTATCAGTGTATGTCTGTGAGGTGTGGGGCTGTGAGATGTCAGTGTGTGTCTGTGATATGGGTCTATGAGGTTTCAGGGTTTGTCTCTGATGTGTATATGTGAGGTATCAGTGTGTGTATGTGATCTGGGTCTGTAAAGTGTCAGTGTATGTCTGTGAGGTGGGTCTGTGAGATGTTAGTGTGTGTCTTTCATGTGGGTCTATGAGATGTCAATGTGTTGGGTCTATGAGTTGTCAGTGTGTGTCTGTCATGTGGATCTGCAAGATGTCAGTGTGTGCCTGTGAGTTGTTAGTGTGTGTCTGTGATGTCAGTCTGTGAGGTGTCATTGTGTGTCTGTGATGTCGGTCTGGGAGGTATTCATGTGTGTCTGTGATGTTGGTCTATGAGATATCAGTGTGTGTCTCTGATATGGATCTGTAAGGTGTCAGTGTGAGTCTGTGATGTTGGTCTGTGAGATGTCAGATATGGATTTGTAAGGTATCAGTGTGGGTCTGTGAGGTGTCAGTATATGTCTGTGATGTGTGTCTATGAGGTGTCAGTGTGTGTATGTGATGTGGGTCTGTGAGATGTCAGTTTGTGTCTGTTATGTTGGTCTATGAGATGTCAGTGTGTGTCTATGATGTGGGTCTATGAGATGTCAGTGTGTCTCTATGATGTGGATGTATGAGTTGTCAGTGTGTGTCTGTGATGTGGCTCTATGTGCTGTCAATGTATATATGTGTTGTTGGTCTGTGAGGTGTCGGTGTGTGTCTATGAAATGTCAGTGTGTGTCTCTGGTATGGATCAGTGAGGTGTCAGTATATGTCTGTGATGTGGGTCTGTGTGGTGACAGTGTGTGTCTGTGAGCTGACAGTGTGTGTCTGTTATGTGTCTGTGATTTTGATCTATGAGGCGTTAATGAGGTGTTAGTATCTGTCTGTGATGTGATGTGAGTCTGTAGGATGTCAGTGTGTGTCTTTAAAGTAAGTCTGTGATGTATCAGTGTGTGTCTGTGATGTTGATCTATGAGACGTCAGTGTGTGTCTGTGATGTGGGTCTATGATGTGTCAGTGTATGTGTGAGATGTCAGTGTGTGTCTGTGATTATGATCTATGAGGTGTCAGTGTGTGTCTGTGATGTGGGTCTGTGAGATGTCAGTGTGTGTCTGTGATGTGGGTCTATGAGGTGTCAGTGTGTGTGTGTTGTTGATGATCTATGAGGTGTCAGTGTGTGTCTGTGATGTAGTCCTGTGAGATGTCAGTGTGTGTCTGTGATATGGGTCTATGAGGTGTCAGTGTGTGTCTGTGATGATGATC
The DNA here is from genome assembly GCA_027410445.1 of Discoglossus pictus. Lineage (NCBI taxonomy): Eukaryota > Metazoa > Chordata > Amphibia > Anura > Alytidae > Discoglossus > Discoglossus pictus. The sequence continues at coordinate 222,113,856 of CM050168.1, read as the reverse complement.
TATGAGGTGTCAGTGTGTATCTGTGATGTGGGTCTGTGAGATGTCAGTGTGTGTCTGTGATGTTGGTCTATGAGATTTCAATGTGTGTCTATGATGTGGGCCTGTGAGATGTCAGTGTGTGTCTGTGATATGGGTCTATGAGGTGTCAGTGTGTGTCTGTGATGATGATCTATGAGGTGTTAGTATATGTCTGTGATGTGGGTCTGTATGCTGACAGTGTGTGTCTGTGATGTGGCTCCATGAGGTGTTGTTGTGTGTCTGGGATTTTGATCTATGAGGCGTTAATGAGGTGTTAGTATCTGTCTGTGATGTGATGTGAGTCTGTAGGATGTCAGTGTGTGTCTTTAAAGTAAGTCTGTGATGTATCAGTTTGTGTCTTTGATGTGGGTCTATGAGGTGTTAGTGTGTCTGTGATGTGGATCTATGATGTGCCAGTGTGTGTCTGAGATGTCAGTGTGTGTCTGTGATTATGATCTATGAGGTGTGTGTGTCTGTGATGTGGGTCTGTGAGATGTCAGTGTGTGTCTGTGATGCGGGTCTACGAGGTGTCAGTTTGTGTCTGTGATGTGGGTCTGTGAGATGTCAGTGTGTGTCTATGATATGGGTCTATGAGGTGTCAGTGTGTGTTTATGATGTGATTCTATGAGGTGTCAGTGTATGTCTGTGTTGTTGGTCTGTGAGGTGTCAGTGTGTGTATGTTATGTGGGTCTGTTAGATGTTAGTGTGTGTCTGTCATGTGGGTCTATGAGATGTCAGCTTGTATCTGTGATGTGGGTCTATGAGGTGTCAGTGTGTGTCTGTCATGTGGATCTGTGAGATGTCAGTGTGTGTCTGTGATGTGAGTTTGTGAGGTGTTATTGTGTGTGTCTGTCTATGATGCTGGTCTATGAGATGTCAGTGTGTGCCTATGATGTGGGTCTATGAGGTGTCAGTGTGTGTTTACGATGTGGCTCTATGAGGTATCCGTTTATGTTTCTGTGATATGGGTCTATGAGGTTTCAGGGTGTGTCTCTGATGTTTATATGTGAGGTATCAGTGTGTATATGTGTTCTGGGTCTGTACAATGTCAATTTATGCCTCTGAGGGTCTGTGAGATGTTAGTGTGTGTCTGCCCTGTGAGTCTATGAGATGTCAGCGTGTATCTGTGATGTGAGTCTATGAGGTGCTAGTGTGTGTCTGTCATGTGGATCTGATAGATGTCAGTGTGTGTCTGGGATGTGAGTTTGTGAGGTGTCAGCGTGTGTCTGTGATTTCAGTCTGTGAGGTGTCAGTGTGTGTCTGTGATGTTGGTCTGTGAGGTGTTCGTGTGTGTCTGTTATGTGGGTCTATGAGATATCAGTGTGTGTCTCTGATATGGATTTGTAAGGTGTCAGTGTGTGTCTGTTATGTGGGTCTATGAGATGTCAGTGTGTGTCTCTGATATGGATCTGTAAGGTGTCAGTGTGGGTCTGTGAGGTGTCATTGTGTGTCTGTGATATGGGTCTGTGAGATGTCAGTGTGTGTTTGTGATGTATGTCTATGAGGTGTCAGTTTGTGTCTGTGATGTGGGTCTATGAGATGTCAGTGTGTGTCTATGATGTGGGTCTATGAGGTGTCTGTGATGTGGCTCTATGAGCTGTCAGTGTATGTCTGTGTTGTTGGTCTGTGAGGTGTCAGTGTGTGTCTGTTATGTGGGTCTGTGAGATGTCAGTGTGTGTCTGTGATATGGGTCCATGATATTTCAGTGTGCGTCTGTGAGATGTTAGTATGTGTCTGTCATATGGATCTGTGAGATGACAGTATGTGTCTGTGATGTGGGTCTATGAGACATCAGTGTGCGGCTGTGATGTGAGTTTGTGAGGTGTCAGTGAGTGTCTGTGATGTTGGTCTGAGAGCTGGCGTTGTGTGTCTGTGATGTGAGTTTGTGAGATGTCAGTGTGTGTCTGTGATGTTGGTCTGTGAGATGTCAGTGTGTGTCTCTGATATGGATCTGTAAGGTGTCAGTGTGGGTCTGTGAGGTGTCAGTATATTTCTGGGATGTGCGTCTATGAGATGTCAGTGTGTGTCGGTGAGATGTCAGTGAGTGGGTAGCACGACTTTAGCGCCATTCAAAATTGCACGCCGCCACATCAGCAAGTACACTAAACTGCGCTTGACTACAGTGCACACCCGACACATGCGCGAGCGCACCGCGACACATGCATCATTACGTATATGTGACGTGGGGCTGTGTGGTGTCAGTGTGTGTCTGTTATGTGGGTCTATGAGGCGTCAGTGAGGTGTCAGTGTGTGTCTGTGATTTGATGTGGGGCTGTTGGATGTCAGTGTGTGTCTTTGATGTAAGTCTGTGATGTATCAGTGTGTATCTTTGATGTGGGTCTATGAGGTGTGTGTCCGTGATTTTGATCTATGAGATGGCAGTGTGTGTCTTTGATGTGGGTCTATGAGGTGTCAGTGTATGTCTGTAATGTTGGTCTATGAGGCGTCAGTGTGTGTATGTTATGTGGGTCTGTGAGGTGTCAGTGTGTGTATGTTATGTGGGTCTGCGAGATGTCAGTGTGTGGCTGTGATATGGGTCTATGAGGCATCAGTGTGTGTCTGTGATATGGGTCTATGAGGTGTCAGTGTGTGTTTATGATGTGGCTCTATGAGGTGTCAGTGTATGTGTCTGTGATATGGGTCTATGAGGTTTCAGGGTGTGTCTCTGATGTGTATATGTGAGGTATCAGTGTGTGTATGTGTTCTGGGTCTGTACGGTGTCAATTTATGCCTGTGAGGTGGATCTGTGAGATGTTAGTGTGTGTCTGTCATGTGGCTCTATGAGATGTCAGTCTATGAGATATCAGTGTGTGTCTCTGATATGGATTTGTAAGGTGTCAGTGTGTGTTTGTGATGTTGGTCTGTGAGATGTCAGTGTGTGTCTCTGATATGGATCTGTAAGGTGTCAGAGGTGTCAGTATATGTCTGTGATGTGTGTCTATGAGGTCAGTCTATGAGATATCAGTGTGTGTCTCTGGTATGCATTTGTAAGGTGTCAGTGTGTGTTTGTGATGTTGGTCTGTGAGATGTCAGTGTGTGTCTCTGATATGGATCTGAAAGGTGTCAGAGGTGTCAGTATATGTCTGTGATGTGTGTCTATAAGGTGTCAGTGTGTGTCTGGGATGTGGGTCTGTGAGATGTCAGTGTGTGTTTGTTAGTATGTCTATGAGGTGTCAGTTTGTGTCTGTGATGTGGGTCTATGAGATGTCAGTGTGTGTCTATGATGTGGGTCTATGAGGTGTCAGTGTGTGTCTGTGATGTGGCTCTATGAGCTGTCAGTGTATGTCTGTGTTGTTGGTCTGTGAGGTGTCAGTATGTGTATGTTATGTGGGTCTGTGAGATGTTAGTGCGTGTCTGTGATATGGGTCTATGAGGTGTCAGTGTGTGTTTATGATGTGGCTCTATGAGCTGTCAGTGTATGTCTGTGTTGTTGGTCTGTGAGGTGTCAGTGTGTGTATGTTATGTTGGTCTGTGAGATGTTAGTGCGTGTCTGTGATATGGGTCTATGAGGTTTCAGTGTGCATCTGTGTGGTGTCATTATGTGTCTGTAAGGTGTCAGTGTATGCCTGTGATGTGGGTCTGTGAGATGTTAGTATGTGTCTGTCATGTGGGTCTGTGAGATGTCAGTGTGTGTCTGTAATGTGGGTCTGTGAGCTGTCAGTGTGTGTCTGTTTTGTGGGTCTTTGAGGTGTCATCGTGTGTCTGTGATGTGGGTCTATAAGGCGTCAATGAGGTGTCTGTGATGTGTCAGTGTGTATGCCTTTCTGTGTGGGGTTCCTATGTTAGTGTTTTTGTGTTTGTCTGGGTTTTGTGTGTATGAAAGAAGTCTGTAATGTGTTAGTGTGTGTGTTTGAGAGCTATTTCCTTGTTATTGTGTAAGAAAGATGTTGTGTGTGAGATTTGAACATTATATTTTGTATGTTTCTTACCTTATTCTGTCACTATTTATGTTGTGTAGATGATGTCACAACTCTCGGTTGTCTGTTTGCTAACTTTCCTTTCTGTGGGACTGAGCCAGGAAATTCTCTATAGGTGAGTGTTATTTAGAGGGGTATATTAATTCACTGATTGTGACAGGGGTGTCACACACTCACAAGATAGATTGTACACAAACAGTGATGGAGAAGAAAAATAAAGTACACCAACAATGAGGGACTAGCACAATGATAACGAGAGTAGTGCACACAGACAAAAGCTGGATTAAAAAATGACAAAAAAAATTAAACATATTAACAGTTAGTGGGAACATGCTGGCAATGGACAGGGAATGACCAGTGACAATAGATATATTGGTTACTTGGAGAGGGAGATACACTGTTAAAATGAGTACTTAGGAGTGCTGATAAAATGAGTGTCCAGGAGGCATAAACAGGGCCACGATTATATCTACGGCTACTCTTGGCACAACTTTTTTAGCTGACCTGAGCACAATGGTGTGGATGCTCACACACTAAGCTTTCAAAACTTTGTACACAGATATATATATATATATATATATATATATATATATATATATATATATATATACATACACACTGATATATACATATATAGCCAGGTTTATACCTTACCTGGAGTTGCTGGGCCCCTTCTCCTCCTTCTAATCATCCGTTAGACCTTTCCACCTTGCACCTCTCTCACATGCCTTTTGTTAGACAAAATGTTTTGGTTGTTCATAGACACTGCTTGCCTCCCTGTCGTTCTCTCCTTCAGGTATGCCTCATCTTGCCCCTTCATGGCCGTTCGTCCCCCTCTCTTCCCTCCTCTCTCGTGCTTTTGACCTTCTCAGCTTCCTCCTCACATTCCCCTCTTCCATTGTTGTAGGAAATTGGGAGGATGGGGGGAACAAATCCCCCCCAGATTTTTCAATGTTTTATGTATGTATATATAAGCTATTTTATGGCCCGTGTATACAATGAGCTATGTCCCCCCCAGAATTATTCTGGCTCCTATACCGCTCCGGCCTCTTCCCATCCATGGTTGTGTCTCCCTTCCATTTGCTCTTGTAGGTCCATACTGCTTCCTCGGCTCAGCCCCTGTGTGCTGCTTTTCCCTCCTTGGTGGTCTTCCCTTCTCTGTAGCTCCTGCTCTCCAGGCCTCCATCCTCCCAATCCCACCATGCTTGGGCCTCCACTGGTCACTCTGCCCATCTTTTGAATCTATTTGTTTTTACTCCGCCTAGTCCTTCTGGTGGCATGTTCTGCCACCCCTGATTGCGCCCCATCTCCTCCTGCTGTCTCTTTCTATTGCCCCCATTCAGCCTGCTCTGCCTGGAGTGGCCATCTGGCTCTCTCTCTCTCTCTCTCTCTCTCTCTATATATATATATATATATATATATATTATACTTTTTTCTCTAGTACTATTTTCTCTGCATGCAGTGACAGTGGCAAGTGAACTGCAGTATTTACATTTTTATGCCAAGGAACATTTTTTAAGTATATGAAATAAGGCACCCTTCACATAAAAGCACCTCTAGGCAGCTGTCTAGTCAGCCTAATTAGAGATTCAGCCATGGCAGGGACTATAAGAGGCATGCATACAGTCAAACAGAAGAGACCACACTGCCAGTGATTGGGAGGCACACAATAATAATTTATCCAAAACTGGTATAAATGTAGCTTTTCATGAACACAATTATAATATATAAAATATAAAATATTTGGGACATCAAATAATATACTTTATATGACACATGCACCAAAGGGTGTAGTGTTGGAGAACTTTTGCACATGTCACTTATTAGTATCCAAGGTTCCCAACCTTGAGAAAGCAGATAAACAAAGTATTAACTTCCTCCATCATAGCATAATTGTACATAAACGTTAACAAATAAAAATTTGTATTGATTGTTTTTCTTTGTAAATATTCTGCTCATAAACAGTTCTTGCATACTGTAAATCTGTAATTTCATTTGGTTTCAAGGTAACATCCAGGCAGTACAAACTACATTATCTTGTTATCACTTTTCTTGCAGTTGTAAATGGAAATGCCTTCTCTTTGTACAGATGTGGCCGGGGTCTTTCTGTCCTGTGAGTAACACTGTCTCTTAGTTTTAATTATATGCCCCAATGGATGCTAATCTGTTGTTTTCATTGTCATACTTTTGGTCTCAGTCTTTAGACTCTTCTGTCCAGTGTCACATCCCTCAGTTTGTCAGCGGCTGGACCATTCATGGCCTCTGGTAATTATAACCTGCAGGAACCCCACCCCAGGTCAGCGGAGAGAAGACTGTCAATCGTCTTTCCTCTAGAGAGGAAGGGTTAATGCTGACTTCTGACCTGCAGTTCTACAATGGGAAAGTCACTAATGATCACTGAATTCTCACTCTAAAATGGAGGGTGTGGTGATCTTCTTTCTCTGGCTTGATAAGGCTGTTATCAACAAACCTACCCAGCAGATCCACCAGGTTCTTTTGATCCCTTCACCAAGGCAGCTGATGTCTCTAAAATGCCCTTGCTCAGATGCAGCATTTAAAAAAATATATAAACACAGGATCAGTATTCTAAAAATCAGAGACTGCTTTTATTGCGGTTGTAATTTATAGCAGGTTCAATAGATGTATTGTCTGTGAGTCTGTGAGTCTTCTGGGTTTTATATAAATTGCTAATACAGTCATTGACAATGTTTCATATGCAAGGTATCATAACATCCATTTCACTAGTTGTACAGGACCAGGGCAGCTATTATCTTCACAATGGATTCTGACACACACACAAACACACACACATATATATATATATATATATATATATATATATATATATATATATATATATATATTGTGTTATCTTATAAATAAAAAGCCAGGAATTATTTTAATATTTTATTAAAAGTCCAATATTTGCACCAAAATAATACACAGTTCTTTTCAAAATCTTCATCTGTAGAAAAAGGGGAGCATTTGTCGCGCCCGTCTCTCCAAAATGCTCCAACCTCCAGGGACCCTTTAAACAGTCTTTTGAAAAACTCACACTTGCAGTTATTCTACTGCCTTCTCCCTGAGGTTAATGTCCACAGTCTCCCAATAGGAAAACTGCTTTCTCTCAGCAGACTGACTTGCCTTGTAGTCCTGCTTTGCTCCTGCAAACAGCTCTGCTCTGGAAACCAATGTTGCTTTGAACTCCAGACTGACTCTCCTTGTAGTCCTGCTTTGCTCCTGCAGACAGCTCTGCCCTGGAAACCAATGTTGCTTTGCACTCCAGACTGACTCTCCTTGTAGTACGGCTTTGCTCCTGCAGACAGCTCTGCTCTGGAAAACAATGTTGCTTTGCACTCCAGACTAACTCTCCTTGCAGACAAATAATCTTTACTCTCACTCCAAAAGCCTCACCCCTTGGTTCTGTCTGTAGGGCTTTTTAAATCATCCTGATGAGGATTAGGTGCACTGGCTTGATTGAGCTGCAGTCCCAATTAACCCTTGCTTATCACGCCTGGATATATAGCTCTGCTATATACTCCTTGCTCGACTCTGTTACAATATCTATATATATAGTATATATATTCAAGATATCTAATTCCATATATATTAATCCAGTCAGACCATGATAGCTCTTATCATCTTAAACTTCTGAGCCCAGTCCCACAACCACACATTCCCAGGAGCCAGTCCTGATAGGTAAATATGCAGTCAGCGTAATGGCCAGCCTGAAAATCCTAATCATTCTGGGCAGATCATATGAGTCCCAAAGACCTGGTGGTTAGGGTGGATCATGACAGAAGGTTACAACTATTGACCTCCATTTCTATAGAGGGGGGGTTACTACTGACACTAATGACCTTCAGAATTATAGTGGTGGTTACTACTCGCTACTTACCTCTGGATCTCTACAGAGGCATGGTAACTACTCATCGCCAGATCTAAATACAGATGGTAACTACTCAATGCTGACTACTGACTTGCAGCTCAACAGAGGTATCAACCCTACTGACCTCCAGTTCAACATAAGGAAGTCTATTACTGACTCTACTGAGCTCTACAGTGACTAATTACTAATGACTAATCTCCAAGCCTTCACACCAAGTATTATTAATGACAAATACATGTGACCCCCTGCACAGAAAGGGTTATATAGACTGCTTTTAATTCTTCCCTCTCCACAATTAGGCCTGATGGTGTAACTTACTGCTGTAACTGCTGGAGCCTTCACCCTTCACAACTAGAGGTTTGTCTGTTTATTTATTTCTAAATATCTATCATCGTAAATAAATGGCATGTTTGCAATACTCACCAAAATTAGTATGTGAAAGGTGTTGCATTTTTTCCTGAAGCCCAATCAGAGCCACAGGAGTGCAACACAGTAAATGTTGTGGGCTGATCAACTGTCACTCAAGATATACCCTGTTTGAGGCTGGACTATAGAGGCACACATGCACTATTATACAATCACTCTCATACATGCAATCACTCTCATGCACTTGAGCCATCTCACATGCACACACACACTCTCACAGACTATCATAAATTCATGTGCACACATTCTCACAAGTGTTTGCAAGCCCATACTCTCTAATTCACATGCATACACTCTTGACCTGGTCAGGCCCATAGACCCTAACCCCCAAAAAACACACCACACAACTGTTGGAGGTACATCTGGCCACAGCGAGTTTATTAAACATAATATGCAAACAGCATATGCAAATCTCCACGGACGGTAGTTTACGTCAGTAAACCCATCCCCTGAGCCCACGATCGAGGGGTCAACTTGTGTGGAGTCATCACACCTTCCCAGGGGTAGGTACGGCCCCCTTTTATCCATTGGCCCGGGGAACTCCCCCACGAACCTCTGGAAGAGTCCTCTAGGGAGATGCTCCAGCCCCCCTTAAATTCTAACATCAGCAGCTCTAGGCCTATTTCCGTAAGATGGACTCTGTCAGGCAGGAACATCCCATCGGAGTCTTCCAGCTCATGATGACTTAAAGCTATCCATCCCATCTTCCCAATAAATCTCAACATCAGCTTTTTTACTTTTTACCTTGCCCTTTCAAGGCTAGCCGGCTCCCTGGCGTTTTTCCACACGCGCCTTTTTACCATCTCCCATCTTCATATCCCTCACCAACCTTTTGATAGGGATGTATGATTGCCCAATATGTGGATAAGCAAGATCTCCAGCCGGCCAAAGCGCTGGGTGTACAAATCCACCAACCCACTCGCCTGTCTTCACCTCATTCCTCTCAAACCACACCAGCGCACTGCTCCACGCTCCTTGGCCACACCCAGCTGAAGGCCATCCTGCGAGACCATGGCAAAACGCTCTGCTCAATAAATATACGAATGCCCAATCACCCAAAGTTGGTTCCGACGGCCTGCAACGGTATGCCAATCTAATAAACAACTGATGCTGGCCGTATGTAGAGCTTGAAACAACTCGATTGCCACCTTCCAATTTTCTTAAGCCTCTCGTCCAGCAGCCCTAAGCTAGTCGCCTCCATTGCCTCCTCTATGCGGAATGAGTGAGTTCCAAATTCTGATTGACATAAAACCAATTTACTTAAGCAAGTTTTGAAAGCTTTAGAAAATTGGAAGCGCGACAATTTGAGCCCATTCAAATGCATCAATAATGCTCCAGGCAAACCTGGCCGCTGCTGCAACAGCCGTTCCACACATGCCACCGGGATACAATCAGTTCCCTTACCAGAGTTCGGCATTCTTTGTGTACAGCCAATTCTCAAAGGTCTTGGAAATCCTCCTGAAACCTTTTCGCCTGTACTTTACCTCGCCATTGGCTGATCCTCTGGGTATCAATGAACCGGGATGATGGTAGCAATAAAAATATTTAAACAAATTCTCTCCTCCATATTCGCTACTTTACTTCCATAGGTAGGTGAGCGCACAAGCTGTCCAAACTGTATAACATCGTCGACCTGCACCGCTAGGGCCGGCGGTGCTAGCGCCACCTGGGAGGCACAGTTCCCTGCCGAACCTGGGCTCCCAGCTCTCCCCCAGGCCTGTTCTGCTAATCTGGACACCCACTCGCCTAAGCCCTCGTTGCTCATTTGTATTTTCGTAAGACCTCAAGTATCCCTTTAACCCAGCCAAAAATGTATGTGTCTGCGTGCTCCTGCCACTACCAGTGCATCCGCCCAAAGTGAGTGTCTCCTGACTGGCGAGCTCCTGACATGGCCTCTGTTTGGCTGGACTGTTCCTGCACCGGGATCTTGGACGCTTGCCACTCTTTGAGCACGACTCCCTCTCTGAACTGGAGTCCGTCTGGCAGCGGCGGCGAGACCTGCGGCTGTGGGAGTGAGATCTGCCCCTGGACGATCTGTCAAGGCCAAAATAACCATGAGAAGGCTGTCCCTGCCTACCATACCCACCGTCCAGTCCACTCTTCTCCAGTGATGAGTCATAATGGGACCATGGTAAGGACAGCCCAGTCAAAAGACTGTCGGCTCTAACCTCCCGAAAGGCTCTACTGTCCAAGTCCATAATTCCTTCAAGCCCTCTGCTAACCCCAGTAACTGTCCAGTCATCCATGACCACTGCCCCCCCAGTTGCATAACCAACTGTCGATGCCATAGGCACGAGGGGGTAGGCGGCCTGCTTTTTCTCCCTTCTGAGTGTAGGAAAAGAAGGAGGACTATACCTTGCCGTTGGTCTCCTTGTTCTTACGGGACAGGGTGATCTCTGTATCTCTGTATCCTTCCCCTTGTCCCATGCTCATAGCAGCCATCTCTTGTTCCACCTCGTTTCTTCTCCTCCTGTGCTGCAATAACTTGGATGGTGGCATGCCCTGCAAATTCAAAATTGGCACATAATCACTACTCCCACTCACTGCTAACTCTGGTAAAGGTTGAGGTGTCGAAGCCCTGGTGGCGCTCCCAATGCCCTTGGGGGAAACAGCCACTACTGACTGCTCCCCTGCAGATAAAGGGGGTTCAGCTCCCAGGCTAGAACCTGGTGCAGTTGCTGCAGCAGCCTGCCCACAGCCAAGACGGTCTTCCAGCCATCTTACTCATGGCTGATGACTCTTGATCACACCTCTGCTAGGATGTGCTCTAATACACACATACACACACTCCAACACACACCCGTACTGCTGCCCCAAGCTACTGATGCTGCTCAGAGAATTATAGCTATAAGGATATAACTAAGCACAATACACCCCTCTGTTAACTCATTAAAGCTCCTTGCTCCGGAACCAGCGCTCCACAATGCACAACTGCCGCCGCAGAGTGAGGTAAAATGGCGCCCGCGGTGACCAGAGGGGGCGGAGCCACCCAAACCCTCACGCAAGGCTGCCACAGACCTCACCCAGCTGCACTCTGTACCATCACGTCAAGGGACCCCCACAGCCATAACCAGCCTGACTGGTCCTGCTCTGGGGGTCCTCCAAATCTGATGCATGCAACACTTTGCACAGTATCTTCCTTACACTCGTTCTCATGAACACCCATGCTCTCATTCATGCACACACTATCCCAAGCCAGCACTCTTATTTATGCACTGCCAACTCTCTCAAAAACTGTACTCTCTGTCTCTCATAGATTACCCTCCCCCCCCCCCCCACAGTATTTCTGCTTCAGACTCTTTATGTTTACCTGAGTATGAGTAGTTGTGTTTGGAGTCAGTCTCAGTGTATGCATATATGTTTCTGTGAAGAGTGCGGGACAGGGCAGATAATTAAGGGGCCATTTACCTCACTGTAAATGCTCTTTACAATGTGAAATAGAACAATATTCTATGTTAAAATAAACTTGTTTTTTTAATTACACTAATAACAGCTAAAGTTTTAAGTCTGTTAATATACAAAGCTATCCTGCCTATTGGCTGTTGCATGAGATAGCCAAGCATGCTGTTAACCCATAATTGACCTGTTTAGGTGATCCCAGCACCCGTACTCTGCACAGATAGATTTAATAAGGGTTAACTCTTTTTCTTTTCTTTGCTTACTACACAGATCTGTAGCTACGGGTCTGACAGTGGGCAGTCAGTGACTCATGTAAAAGCAGATTTTACTTTATGTGATTTCTCAGTGCAAAATGCATGTATTTCAAAAATTACAAATTATTTCAACATCCTTCTAGATGACCATTACTGTGATGTCATCCAAATTGTACTTTAAACATGAGACTTCTTAAAGTTTTAAAACTGCCTGTTTAACCATAACGAAATATGCTAGTTACACATAAAAATGTAAGTGTAGATGTCAGTCCAGATCTTAGAAATTATGGCAAGGCTCCCCAAAAAACAGCTCCCCTAACACCCCTGCAGGTTAGCCCATTATTAATGATATTAAAAGTTATTCATAACAAATATAATTATGCATTGTACCAGTCATATAATTCTAATCAATATTTCCTGAGATAAACAACAATGTTTCTGATATATATTTATGCAAATGAAAGACTTCAAATACTAATTAGCTGTTTGATGTGCTAATAAGGATTACAGTCTGCTGGTCTGTCTTTTTGGTGACAGAAACACTTAAGGATATCATGCAGTTTGTTCCCCTTCCCCAACCTAATAATGCACTCTGAGCTATACATTCTGAGCATGTCAGGAATGATTTACTGTAGAGAAAAACTAGTACAATCTATACACAGTTTTAATGTTCTTTAAGATGAAAGTAGGTTGTTTTTGGGATGACAGAATCCCTTTAAAGAGTTACTCAAAGTATATGTGTACAATTTAACTAGCAAAGGTTTGGCCATGTTTGACTCTCTAAGTTCCTGACATAGGGCCTTATTCAATTGCAAGCCTGCAGATTACGTTATACAGGCCGTATATCTGCGGGCCTGAAACTTGCTACAATTACAGAGCAATTCAAGTGAACAAGCCCGTAAGTTACCAGCCAACAGCCAAAACCGTAAATGATGCAATCATAAGTAGCATTTCAGAGTGTGATCATGATCAACTAAGCAAGGCCGGAACTACTGATTTAGAAACAGCCAATAGTAAACGAGACCGTCATCATTACGTCAGTAAAACATGGAGATTAGATGCCAAGCAATTATCGTTTAGAGGTCCGATATGTGATCAGACTCGCAATTCGGCAATGTACAAAATATTCAAAATGAATCGCGATACTGTTTCAGTCCACGTGGCTTGATATGACACCAAAACGAAACATACATTTTTTTTTATTGCAGATTGTAGCTAAAAGACGCCAAATGAATAGCAAATTAGTTTATGGGCTACATTACGGGCTCCAGTAAACAGCATGGGCTCAATTGAATAGTGGCCATAGGGTGTAAGGTGTTTACTTTTTTCGCACCCTTAGGTGCGAGGGGAGTTAGATTCTAAGTGATTGGGCCAATTGAATAGGGCTCTATATAAGCACATAACTTACAGCCTTATTAAATTGCGATTCAGACAATTGAATAGGGCTCTATTTAAGCACATAGTATATTTTTTTACAGAAGTTTTTAGTTAGTGAAAACCTTGCTTTTGGAAAGAATTTTACTAACTAAAAACTTCTGTAAAAAATATGCTCTGTGCTTATATAGAGCCCTATTCAATTGGCCAAATTGCAACTGAATGAAACCCTAAGCATCTGTGATATCTGTGTTATGTTGAATAGGTTGTAATGTTTGGTACTAGATAGATTGCTATATGTGCAAGATTACCAACTATGGACAACATTTTAATGAATACAATACTTTAGTGCTTGAAGAATTGACACAATTGAAATTCTGAACAGTACATGCAGATACAGGATGATCCTCACCTGTAGAGAGAAATAATCAGGACCATGACATGCAACATTCAATTCTAATTGCAGATATGGGGCTTCATTCAATTCCAGACTCATAACTCCCAGCATTACTTTGTTTCAAAGATGGGAGCTTGTTTCAATAATGTTAAACATGTATTTAATTGGCATCACTCATAAATGAAGTATCTCACTCAAAATAGTAACATGTGAGGTGTAGGATTACATGTCTACTTGTAATAGTACATCCAAACCCTGTATTTTACTTAAATTCTTTATGAGACACAGCCCTAGGAACCAATAGAAAATCAGAATATCATAATATGGTATATATAAATAAAATGAGAAACAATAAGCAACCACAATTTGAGTAACCCTTTTTGCGAGTAAACATATACAGCCTTATTAAATTGCCATTCGGCCAATTGAATAGGGCTCTATATAAGCACATAGCATTTTTTTTTTTTACAGAAGTTTTTAGTTAGTGAACTTCTATCTAAAAGCAAGGTCTTCACGAACTAAAAACTTCTGTAAAAAAATATGCTGTGTGCTTATATAGAGTCCTATTCAATTGGCCGAATTGCAATTTAATAAGGCTGTAAGTTTTTTTTAGTACTTTACAGTCTCTTTAGTCTCTACAGTCTTAAACTGCTTTTGCAGGTCTTAGCAAGGCTTTTAAAAGCATTTGCAGCTGCTCTTTAGTGCACATAAATATGTTTCTTAAAATCATTAATATTACAAGTGCTCAGTAAAGTTGCAACTGAATAGCGACTTAGTGAAAACGTAATTAGTAATATTACTGATGTGTGAAAACCAATAGGAAAGCAACTTGCAATATTGAAATTATTATATATTTAATACTATAATATTATTTGTAAGTATTATATAAGTACCATTATAAGTAACTCCCATGAAAAAAAGGGTCAATTGAATTGATAAGTAAAGTCACTGACCAGTTTTTAGTAGTGTAACTTTACCGTAGAGGGAATTGAATTGGGCCCATACACTGGGGATGTGGTTGTATAAAAACTAATTGAGGACCTTATTTAAGTACAATTATGGTTTGTATGATCTCAGCTGATTGTCTGGAGTCATGTAATCATTTCTGGGTTGTTAGGATTTATACAGAGTTCAGCTTTCCCCATATCTAGGGGATGAGCCAGTAGATGGACTAATCTGAAGGGCCACTGTGCAGATCTCTACTGAGCAGTATTGCAAGTCTGACATACAGCCTTATTACATTGCGATTCAGCAAATTTAAAAGGGCTCTACTTAAGCACACAGCATATATTTTTTACAGACGATTTTAGTTAGTGAAAACCTTGCTTTTGGAAAGAATTTTACTAACTAAAAACTTCTGTAAAAAATATGCTCTGTGCTTATATAGAGCCCTATTCAATTGGCCAAATTGCAACTGAATGAAACCCTAAGCATCTGTGATATCTGTGTTATGTTGAATAGGTTGTAATGTTTGGTACTAGATAGATTGCTATATGTGCAAGATTACCAACTATGGACAACATTTTAATGAATACAATACTTTAGTGCTTGAAGAATTGACACAATTGAAATTCTGAACAGTACATGCAGATACAGGATGATCCTCACCTGTAGAGAGAAATAATCAGGACCATGACATGCAACATTCAATTCTAATTGCAGATATGGGGCTTCATTCAATTCCAGACTCATAACTCCCAGCATTACTTTGTTTCAAAGATGGGAGCTTGTTTCAATAATGTTAAACATGTATTTAATTGGCATCACTCATAAATGAAGTATCTCACTCAAAATAGTAACATGTGAGGTGTAGGATTACATGTCTACTTGTAATAGTACATCCAAACCCTGTATTTTACTTAAATTCTTTATGAGACACAGCCCTAGGAACCAATAGAAAATCAGAATATCATAATATGGTATATATAAATAAAATGAGAAACAATAAGCAACCACAATTTGAGTAACCCTTTTTGCGAGTAAACATATACAGCCTTATTAAATTGCCATTCGGCCAATTGAATAGGGCTCTATATAAGCACATAGCATTTTTTTTTTTTACAGAAGTTTTTAGTTAGTGAACTTCTATCTAAAAGCAAGGTCTTCACGAACTAAAAACTTCTGTAAAAAAATATGCTGTGTGCTTATATAGAGTCCTATTCAATTGGCCGAATTGCAATTTAATAAGGCTGTAAGTTTTTTTTAGTACTTTACAGTCTCTTTAGTCTCTACAGTCTTAAACTGCTTTTGCAGGTCTTAGCAAGGCTTTTAAAAGCATTTGCAGCTGCTCTTTAGTGCACATAAATATGTTTCTTAAAATCATTAATATTACAAGTGCTCAGTAAAGTTGCAACTGAATAGCGACTTAGTGAAAACGTAATTAGTAATATTACTGATGTGTGAAAACCAATAGGAAAGCAACTTGCAATATTGAAATTATTATATATTTAATACTATAATATTATTTGTAAGTATTATATAAGTACCATTATAAGTAACTCCCATGAAAAAAAGGGTCAATTGAATTGATAAGTAAAGTCACTGACCAGTTTTTAGTAGTGTAACTTTACCGTAGAGGGAATTGAATTGGGCCCATACACTGGGGATGTGGTTGTATAAAAACTAATTGAGGACCTTATTTAAGTACAATTATGGTTTGTATGATCTCAGCTGATTGTCTGGAGTCATGTAATCATTTCTGGGTTGTTAGGATTTATACAGAGTTCAGCTTTCCCCATATCTAGGGGATGAGCCAGTAGATGGACTAATCTGAAGGGCCACTGTGCAGATCTCTACTGAGCAGTATTGCAAGTCTGACATACAGCCTTATTACATTGCGATTCAGCAAATTTAAAAGGGCTCTACTTAAGCACACAGCATATATTTTTTACAGACGATTTTAGTTAGTGAAGACCTCGCTTTTGGATAGAAGTTCCCTAACTAAAAACTTCTGTAAAAAAAATATGCTGTATGCTTAACTAGAGCCCTTTTAAATTTACTGAATCGCAATTTAATAAGGCTGATAATGTTGTATTACTTAACAATACAATTCAGTATAAGTGCAACTCACAGTAGGATAGACTTCCCCCTCACTATTTACAGTTAATATCTTCTCTGAAATGCTTTCATACTCAGTGGCTAATGATAATAGTTAGTTATATACTTCACAAATGTGATTTTTTCCCAAATATAGGGTCCTAATGTTAATTAAAAAAAAAGTCACAGCCATTGTTCTATTGGCACTTGACTAACTCAGAGAGAAATATAATTTCAGCACGTCTCTTCTACTCTAGCTAGTCCAAGGTGTATGTTTTAATCTAAAGTAAGGTGCAACCGATCTCTCTAGGTATAGTGTGTCTGTGAAGATTGCATGAGTATGAAAGATCCCCTTCTTTTAGCCTTTTTCCCCTTTACTGACTGATTGCACATCTTTCCACTTACCTTCCCCCCTATTGTTTTTACCCCTGGCACATTTATGGTCATTCAAGATGCAGATTTCCCCAACACCGCTGGAGCTCAAAGCAGTGCTATGATTCAAGTTACACAACATCATCAACATTGAGATTGAAGATATGATAGAAACTGACAACATTCACTTGGAGAAAGGGTCAAACACTGTCACAGTCATGGTTTCCCATAAAGTTGTCTTACAATGTGGATCCATCTTCCAGTGACTGTAATAGTCTGTTATTGCAGAGCAGTTGCCAGTAACAGTCCCTCCATGTGGTTATACTTATGTCTATATACAGTTGCTGATTCTTTGTAGCTCTTCCTTCAATGATGACTTGTTCTCTCCTCAGGACCTTCAGCAACGTTTGACACATTTTTGGCCATCTTTTCTCAACAAAACCGACTTTTTATTTTGGTATGTGTGTCTGTGTAACTCTTTGTGGGTAATTTTATCTGTGTGTCTGCCATTGTGTGTATGTCTCTTACTATTTAAGTCTGTCTTTCTGATTTAGTCTTTTACTCTGTGTGTGCCTTAAAAAGTATGGGTGTTTCATCTATATCTCACCAATGTGTCTCAAGTATGAAGTACTCTTCATCTGTAAACCCATGTGTGTCTTAATTTGGAAATTAACCATGTAGGTCTCTCCTGTATATCCGTTTTGAGATGTGTATCATCTGTGTATCACCTAAAAGTTACACGTGCCTTGCTTGAATATGTCCCTGTGTCTCTCTCCTGTGTATCTCCAGTGTGCGTCCCATGAGCATATCACATATATATGTCTCAATTGTGTAGCCTAACTGTGTGTCAAGTTAGTGTATGATTCTTGAGTATGTCAAGACTGTCCTGTTACATAGCAGTTAAGGCTAAAAAAGACTTATGTCTGTTTTTGTTATGTGATTAACTAATTTCTGAACCAATAAATCCCAATTAACCAATCAAGAATTATGTGACTGTTTCATTTGATATATTTCCAATGTCTTGCTCGTCGTTCTGTCAATTGGCAACCCTGCCTATCTGTGGACCTATGCTTCCATACCCATTTGAATGCAAAGGATTTCTCAGTCAATGTGAGATGCAGTTTGAACTTCACCCCTCAACCTTCCCCAATGATTGTTCCAGAGTAGTTTACATGCTCCCTTCTAAGTATGGTGTTTTCCTTTGTGGGTACTACCGTCTCCTGTCATGGAAGAACAATATCCTCTACCATGTGGAATATTATTTTAAGGAATGGAGGAATATTATTTTAAGTTTCATACCTTGGTATTGTAGTCAGGATTTTCTGATATGTTGTTGGTGCAAGCTTTTGAACAAGAGCTCCAATGTTATTAAAGCAATGCTGACCTATCACAACATTTCTAAAATACTTGGAGGGTGTCTGAACCTGTACTACTAAACATGGGAGCAATTTACTTCAAGACAGTAAGAGGAAGAGAAAGCAAGAAAATGGTATCCTTTATAGTTATCAACAGGTTTCCAAGCTCTTCTTTCAGCACAATTACCTAGGAAGAACCCATGCATGTGCACTACACATACATCTCTGATCAAGACAACCAAAGAAAAAAAAGTCTGTTTATTTTTGTGTCAAACAGCTGAACAAGTTAGGAAACACCACTGTTTAGAAAGCCTCTTCTAAGCTTCAAGTATTCTCCCACACTTGAGACTTGATCTAAACAAACTTCTCTATCCTGTCTTAGCTGGGTACATCACTTCCTTTATACCCAAGTTTTCATCTACTCTGAAGCAACCAGCTTATTCATTGCTCAGTTCTTTGCTAAGCAACATGGAGATCACCATCACCATACATATTGTCAAAGGTAACTGCAAAAGAGGCTTCATTCAAAAGTCTGATTCCCCCGCTGGCATATGAATATTTATTGCTGGAAAGAATCACTGTGGAATCTCTCCATGCATCAACAGTTCTGAACTTAAACAGTGACCATAAAGAGCCTGTCACTAAATTGCTTGACCTTTCTATAAGTGGCAAAGATATTTACATGTTGGATCTGAAAGGGGCATGACACTTCATCCCAATTGTGAAGGAGAAGTGGAAGACAGCATTTAACACTTGTGACAGCCAATATGTATATCATGTGAATATTTTGGCCTTTGCAATACCCTTTCCCTTTGTCAACATATTGCAAGTGAAGAATTTGATGTCTTTGTATGTTTAGACAAAAATGGCTACATTTTCAAAAATAACCGGTATTTCTAGCATCCTGCTACTGACCAGAGCCACATCTGCAAACTCTTAAAGAGACTTGCGTGAGACCCAAAATGTGTTCTTCTGCTCATGAACTTGTTTACCCTGATATTTGCAAAGCCTCAGAGAGATTGGAGATGATGCTGTTATGTCGCAGGGCTGATTTCCAGGGTCCATTGACAGATAGAAAACACTTGGCAGCCAATTTGACATTTGAAGGATGGAGGCATCTTTTGAAGTGGGTTACAATCTCTGAGGCTGCTTACTGACCACAAACAAAAATTTGGTCTACCGGAAACATGCTCGCCAACTCACCTCTTGCCAACCTTGATGGTCTTCACATGTTTCAATTTCATCACCTCTTATAGGCCGGGCTTGAAGAATTTTAAAACAAATGTTCTGTCACTGCAAGATGCTATAGTTGACAATGAGAAACTGCAATATCTCAATTTAACACAGCATAATTTAGAGACGATTAGCTATTTCAAGATCCATTAATATCACCTCTATTTTAATTCATTATGAAGTACAAGAGTAATAATTTATTTCAACATATTTTATGGATAAATCAAATTAACTTTTCGCAGACTGTTTCAAGACAAAACTATCTGTATTATTTATCAACCTGTGAAAGATAGCCCTATAATGCAGAATTTCTTGGCTGAAGTTGAGCAATGGATGAGAAATAGAGTGAAGGGAGAGAATAAAAAGCAGAGTTTGTAGTTGCAATTATAGTTTAATGTGGATAGCTTTCTCTGGTTTTGTCTCACATGCTGTGTCTCCCACTTCCGGTCTCATTTCCTCATTCTGTTTTGCCCCATCCTTTGTCTGTCCCTGTCACACTGTTTGTCTTTCAGTATCTTCTGCTTTCCTCTGGCATATGACATGTTTATATCTCTATATGTTTATCTCTGATTCTGTATCTGTGTGTCATTGTTGTTACGTTATTTTTTGCATCACCATCACCATCTATATCACTTTGTCACAGCTGTTATGTGCTGTTTATCTATGTGCTTATCTCTGCACTCTTGTATGTTCGTCTTTGCATTCCTGTGGGTAAATCAGTACGTGCCACTGCAGTTATATGATGTGTTTGTACAACTGCTTTGAGGACAGTTTTTGTGTATCTCAGGTGTCCTGTGTTATTATTTCTCTACTAGGCAGAACGAGTGGAATAAGCATGGGACATGTGCCACCTGTGAGGAAGCACTCAGCTCCCCAGAGAGATATTTTGAGGCATCCCTAAAACTTTACCAATCCATCAACATTCAGAAGTAAGTCTGGGGCCTCAGGGTAAATATGATGCAAGGAAGGAGGGTCTAATTATGTGTTATTATCTCAAGTTATACAGCACAAAAGACAGCAACAATAAGTGGGGGTATCCAGCTAAAATAGTTAATTCATACTTTATGTGCTTACCAAACAAAAAATTGCGAGGGGTTTGCTAAAAAAAGCTTAGAAAACTGACTGATTGCTTGGGGAATAAAAATGAATGCAACAGTAAGTTGAATGAGAGGACACCATAGAAAATGCAAGGGGTGGTGGGAATTTTATGCTGCTAGTGTAAACTGTGGGCTTAGGGGCAAGTTATACAGTAAATGATTATGTAGCAGAGATACAAAGTGGAGTGGAGCATAGTATTGAGACTTGGCACAATGGGCGTTATTCTTCATGTACATCAATTTAACCATTTCCTTACGCCGGGTTCTAAGAATTTTAAAGCTTTGTCATTACAATTCCCTGATGTTATAGTTGAAAGTAAAAAAATTTGTAATATAGCCATTTAATACAAAATAATTTACTGCTGTTACATGATAAATTTGTCATGTTGATTAATCATAATAATGGCTGAACAAGCATAAGGAGAACATATAATCATGAAAGGAAAAGGAGTAGGAAGGTGGATTAAGCAGATGAGGGGGATTTCGGACAAAGATTACCTAGAAGAAAATTTTGAGGGTAGGGAGGAGGAAGATGAGAAGGTGAAAGTGGGAGAAGGAAAGTTCTGGGAGATGGCAAAGATATCATTTTAATCAGTGCAATTTTCTTTTCTAGTGCTCTAAAGAAAGTGAATATTATTCCAACTTGCAACCACACATATAGGGTAATATAGCTCTTTATTTTTTCTTTTTACCACGATGAGTACTTTGTTCGAGCAGGTCTTGATTTGGTTGTGTGTTGGTTTTTGTTTCTTTGGCTGTGAGTTGGGGTGTTTTAATTTGGGTATGTGTGTTTGGTGGCTTTCGCTGGCTGTGTGTATAGGAGGCATTTTTATGTATGTGAGTGAGCTGTGAGCTTTGGCTGTGAGTGGGAGAGTCTTGATTTGGGTGTATGTGGAAGACTCTTAATATGGCTGTGTGTTAGGGTCTGTCTTTGACTGTATGTAAGTATGTTTTACTTTAGTTGTGTGTGGGAGGGCCTCTCTTTGGCTTTGTGCAGGAAGATTAAAGGCACACATATTTTTCCTGAATTATGAATGCATTTCATAGAGGATAATAAGTAGTGTATGCAACCATTTTTGCATGAACAAATACCAAAATAAACATTTAAACACTTACCTTGAAGTTAGCAAGATGTCTTGTAATTTCTGACAGTTGAAAATAAGGGTTAACACCCTCTCAAAACCCAGGCTAAATTATAATTAATTTAAAAAATAGTTTTAGCCAATCAGGAGGAATTCAGCAGAGGCTGAAACATTTGGGGTTGCTGTCTGTGCTGCAAAGCAGCCAGGGATATGTAGTCAGACTCATATGAAAACAAATAGTACTTTCTAACATGTGCAAATCTGTGCAGCACATTAGCAGTACATTACACATGCAGCTTGCATCACTGCTGATGGTGTTTAAATTTCCCACAAGGAGACAGGCAGAGATAAATAAGTTGTGACTCCAGCAACCAAGTGACTGGCAGCACTTCCTCCTGGAAGTCACAACCTGTACTCACATGCTGTGCAACCTGTAGCCACTGTTATGGAACCCCCCTAGGGGTGTGCAATTCCAGATAGCAGTACCCAGCATATAAATATGTAAGTACATTACATTTTTCAATATAATACATATTTTTCTACTAATAAATGGCTGTTTTTAGGAAACATTCGAAAACCCAGGAAACGTATGTATACCTTTAAGTTGGTTGTGTGTGGGAGGGCCTCCCTTTATTTGTGATTAGGAGAATCTTGATTTGAATGTACATAGGAGGGTCTTGTTTTGGTTGTTTGTGGCAAATCCTTGTTGGGTGTTTATGGAAAGGCTCTGAATGGGTTCTACTAATAGACTTATAGTCACAGAGAAAAAAGACCTCCACAGAGGCTCAAGTAGACTTACAGTGATACACGGAAAATGCAGTAGGAGACGTATACACAAAATATACAAAATACACACAATGTACATCTGTGCTGGATGCCTGTGTGTGTCAGGATGTATCTGTCTCTGAACAACAAAAAGCAGCTGAGCCAATGAAAGCCTGAATATGAGTATAAGTTTTATTCTACACTTAATGTTATGTGTATAGGTGTTATTTTTCACTTTATGTTATGTATATATAAGTGTTATTCTGCCCCAAAATAGGCTCAGGGTTATAGACTCAGTGGAATTTGGTTATAATTCCAAGTGATTATGCCAATCTATACAATGTTCCAGAAAACAGTTCACTGTGTAAGGCTATGGATGGAGAGATTAGTTGTCCTGGTCCACATCATGGCAGCCAGTCATGTTGGTAACAATAGTTTTCAGCAAATACCAGGACTAATTCTCCTTCTTAAATCATTTTGGTGCCACACAATCTTCAGGGGGTGACATGGCAGGTGATTTGGAAGAGCATCTTCTGTCTAATCTGCCATTTATTATCTTGGTTAAAGCCTGTTCCTCACACACTGCAGGCCATAACATGTACATAGAAGCTGCTTCAGGCACAAATATAAAAACCTTTTTTTTTGGTGAAAATTATATTAAGCTTTTAGTCTGCCTGTAACCTGAGGAGTAGGGGTATCTCACTGTTGCTCTTCTATTTATTTATATTGTTAAATGGATATTTAAAATCTTTCAATGGAACTGTTTAGTGATATTATCTACATCCACAGTTTCTCCCTTTCCTCCAGGTAGTGAAGCCTGTTAAAAACAAACACAGTTAGTCCTTTAAATATAAAATAACATTTGAGAGCAGAGGGTATTTAAGGAGTCTCTGTGTCGTCTTTGTGTCACTGAATGATACAGTGAAAGGGTCCGCTTAATAATATGTATACATAACCATCTGTCTAAGTATGTGTTTGTGTTCACGTCTCTTGGTGTCCTAGTGTCCTGGGAATTTGTATTTCCATGCTGTGGTTTACTTCTCTCTTGGTGAATCTTATGAAAATGCTTCTTTCAGGCTCAAGATATTCTTCAAGGTCTTCAGGCCGAGCTAGGCAATGATATAAAGGTACAGTGTGGGACAGACTCACAGGTGAGATTGTTCGTTGTATATCGACGATTGTGGAAAGTATTGTGTTTAACAAATGTTAGATCTATACCAGTTTTTGAGAGCTTAATTAGATCCTTCCAGATCCATATAAAACTTTTAGCCTAATGAGTGGATAAGTGACATTTGAAATTTATTGCACGTATCTTCAAGCATATATGATAAGCAATGACAAGCAGAGTGTGAAATGGACTTGGATGTTTCTTACAAATGTTCTTAATTTTTCGAGGTAAATAAATCTATGGTATAATCTAAAAAAAAAAAAAGCTTAAGAAGAGGCCAAAAAAAATAATTCATATTAATTGAATTACTTACTAGGAATGCCTAATAAAGGCTAACACTCAACATTTTTTAACTGAGAAGTAAAAGTGTCAATTAATACACACACACGTAAAATAATATATTATGTTTAACTAAAAGCATATACTGTTTGAGACACATGGAAAGTCTGTGCTTGAAAAGGCCATATGCTGACCAAAATGTGTCACCTTGTTGACACACTGATGCTTTCTGCTGACATCATATGGACCCTTTTTGAGGCCTGAGCAACACCGACAATGGCCCGAGGTCAAATGGATGGTGGGCACAGTCTACAGTATACCTTGAACTGAATGGTCAACTCTTAAAGGACCACTGTATTGTATTTACAAGTAACACTCATATGTTTGTTTACTAGGCTTCAAAAACTTATTCATTTAAAATTAATAAAAATTAACATTTTGTATTAGCATTTAAGTTGTCAGTTTTCCCCTCAAGGAGAGCTGTCTTTCTCCTTCTACCTGTGTCTATCTGGAGTGTGGCCAGCATTTACTGGACTATCATGAAGCTTAGAATCAGGATGGGCTGATGTCACTGACTCTGCCCATGACATCATAAGCTCCACCCCCACCATTTACACAGAGATAACAGCTCTATTGTAACATCTTTGCAGCTGCCCCACCGGGCCATTATACCACCTTTTACTGAGCATGCTCAGTCTGAAGCAGAACCTACACTGGTCAGCAAACAGGAAGAGCTGGCCACACCATTGTTGACAGAAACAGGATGAGATATGCTAAACTTTAACACTACCCACTGTATCATAGTGTATTAGTTACAAATCAGTTAAAAATCGAACAATAATAATAATTATGACAAATTCAGACTTCACCCTCAATATTGATCCAATTTTCTGTTTCAGGGCCGACAGCTGCTCATGCAGGTGCATTTTGGTTACAACCGTAACTTGACAGCCGGATGCTACTCAAACAGCAGGGTCTCGTACCCCACCTGCGACACTAGCCAAAAAGTGTTTTTCCCCCCAATAAATTACACAAACCCACAAAATCCTTGTCCATAATTCCCAGTCCTAATTAGTGCTGTCAAACATGTACAAGTTGCTTCTGGTTATCTGTTGTTCCTATAAGGAGAAGAAGTAAATGTGCACAAATTCATTACATTTTTTTTACACCTTTTCAAATGTAACTCATTTTAAATTCTGCACTATTGTTCCCTTATTTTAATCCTTCATTCAGGAAAATGTCAATGTTGTGTTGTGTGTGCATGTAGCGAATAGAAAGTATAAGCCTCAAATCGTCTTAATCAAGAAAATAAAAATACAAACTTGATCGTGTTGGCTGATTGTATTATTATATTATGTTGCCAATAATAACTGTGTATGTTCTTGCAATAAGAAAGCCAAAGGTAATATAGGTATGACTATATCAGTATTCCTACAGCGCTGCGCTGTATGAACCTGTCCTGATAATGTAGTATGTCAGCTTACATTCAGGGCTGGATTTACATCTCTGGCACCCCGACAATTTTCTTCATCCCGTATGTTCACATTGGTGAGGATCCTCCACACACACTTACTTTTCAATACTTTTTACACAGACATATATATGTATACTAGCGAATTGCCCCTTCAAAAAATGACAGCAATGAAATTGTAAGTGAGCTAAGGGTGTTTGGTGTATATAATGTGGCTGATGTAGCGTTGTTCGTTTTCTATGTTGTGCAAGTTTTTCAGAATACCCGTAGGTGTTTGGTGGTGTTTTGCATGTTTATGGTAGTGTTTTGCGTGTTTAGGGACCTTTAGCCTCGTTTTCGTTTTGTTCGGCGGCCATTTTTTCTCTTGCTTAGGTGATTTTTGGGTCTCTAAACTCCGAAATTTGTGGTTAAATGGAGGTGTAACTTCACTTCCAGAGGTCCTCGGTGCCCCCCCTTTTTATGTGTTTGTTGTTTGTATTTGCTGTGTTTGTAATTTTTTGGGGGTTGCGCGGGTTGCGTCCTGGTTTTCTAATCTCGTAGGTGTTTTTCAGCAAATACGTAGGTGTTTGGTGGCGTTTTGCGTCTTTAGACTGCTGTAGCCTCGTTTTCGTTTTTTTGGCTGCCATTTTTTCTCTCGCTTAGAGAATTTTTTAGTGTCTAAACTCTTCTAATTTGACTTAAATTGAGGTGTAACTTTAGTTTTCGAGGTCCTGGATGCTCCCTCTTCCTGTAAGTAAGCTTTTTATGTATTTGTTGTGTGTATTTGTTGTCTTCTTCATGTTTTGATGTGCGCGTTTTGTCGCTGATTTTTGCAAGGTCGTAATGGGTCGTAACGTGTCTCGTATTTTGTTTGCATTACGACATAAATCTTGCGAGGATCGCAGTTGCTGGCAAGGAGCGCCTTTGGCGCTCCTTTCCAGCAACTGTGACCCTCGTAAATTGCAAGCCCGCAAGCGTGAACAACGGCTCGTATGCTCACAACTATATATGTGATATATATACATATGGTTTCTAGTACTTACCATTTATTTGCTTTCAGTGACAGCTCTCACAGCTTCCTCCATCTTGTCTGACTCAGACTGTTGTTCAGTTTGTGACAAATTCTAGCGTGCAGTCTGCAAACTGCAGAATTTCTTTTTATGCCATAGAACATTATCAAGTATTAAATAAGGCACCCTTCACATGGAAGCGCCTCTAGGCTGCTGCCTAGTTAGCCTCATCAGAAATTCTGCCATTGTCGCACATGTGTTTTACAGCAGCTACCTGGCATTCCTATGAGTGCCCGATTTGTCTGGGAACATTATATGGAGATATGTCCCCTGCTTTACCACATTTTTGCCTTTAATACACCACTAGTCCCAGCTGAAAATGTCCCTTAAAAAACTGCCCACAAGGGGAGAAAACATGCACTGGGAGTGGCTCCCTTTAGCAGCCCTCCTAGTTTTGGTAAATTAACCTTTCCTTGCTCACCCAATCTGTTTACTATTAGATATTTATATCTTACCTAGAATAGGGTTTAGCAATTGGGCACCCTCAAAGGGCTAACCCACAGGCACAGATAGCATGGGAAGCCTTAACCGACAATCCAGACATTGCTGAATTTTAGCTAGTGCTGTTATATTAACAGCTTTCGTCAGTTTTCTTGCTATTGAGTACTTATCATTCAGAACGGCTGGTGCCTTACGAGGGTGTTAATTACAACCATGTTGCAATATGATGTAGCATACTGTTGGTGAGAAAAGTTACTGTCATTTTTTTTAAAAGGCTGTGTTTTAAAGTAACAATACAGGAGGCTGTAGGAGATTGTAAATTATAGTCATGTTTACTAGGATGTAGAATAACACTGGCAAGAAAAGTTACTGTCATTATTTCTACAAGATTGCTTTTCAAAGTCACAAGTCTATAATATTACTAGGAGGGATCTGAATAAGGGAGCATCATTTATTTGTCTCAATTCCCCCATTTTTAAAGTATATTAATAAAGAGATATTTGAATTGTCCTTTGCGTACAGACTTTTACCTAGAGCCTTTTTTCAGGTACAAATAGTTTTGTGGGTATTTTACATTTAATTTCAATATTGTCTATTCTCTATGCCTTCACATTTAATGGTTGGCCACATTTCTAGTTGGTTCTTTAGGGTATTCAGTATTAAACAGTAGATGGGTATGGGATGAGGCCTTGACTAAATATTGTGGCCCTCATTCAATTGTGATTTGGCCATTTGAATAGAGCTCTAAATAAGCACATAGCATATTTTTTTAAAGACGTTTTTACTTGGTGAAAACCTTGCTTTTTAATAGATGTTTACTAACTACAAATGTATTTAAAAAAAATATGTTATGTGCTTATTTAGAGCCCTATACAATTGGCCAAATTGCAACTGAATGAAGCTCTGTGTGTGTGTGTCTCTGGATATAGAGGAAATCCAAATAACCATATTAAAAGTATGAAGTGCCAGTCTTGGCTGTGCATGGGATGGGGACTGGACATCTCAGATATCAAGATATCCCTTCATTTTAAATGCATGCTGAGACTCTGGATATGATATTGTAGAGGTATTTCGGATATTTATAGTGTGTGATTTATTGACTAGATATATGCTCCTTTATAAATTGCCATATAGTGGTAACCTAAAGTGCAGTAAAATTCCTATTGTTCCTTTCACAAATTCTTAATTATAACTAAATTATATCTAGATAGATCTTTTCATACTATATACAACCTTGACGTCACCAATATCCAGCATCTGACGTCACAACAGACATCCTGGGCGAGAATGGGGGGAGTCCGAAGCTCTCTGATTGGCAGAACTGACCAATACTGTCAGTTATACAGAGCATTGTACAGTCTTACTGCTTGAGGTAAAGCAAGAGCCCAGAATGAAGTGACGTCTCGGCAATATGCAGCACGCCCGAACTCATCATTAAGAGGTTCACCTATGTCCCACACAATGATTCTGCCCTCGCAGATCTCTATATGAATCATTGTATGAGAGACAAGGCTCTGCCTTTATGTGAGTATTTGGTATCTGACAGCCAGATAGTACCTATGATATATATATTGTAATAAGGTGTGGGGGAACGGAGAAGGGTGGTATGTGAGATCTAACAGATAGTTACTTTTATTTATAAAGTTTAATATGCTGTGAGGGGAGTTGAGGGGCTGGACTGTGACAGTGACATAGAGTGCATTGCAAAAGTATTCCCCCCCTTGGCATTTTTCGTGTTTTTTTCCCTTACAACCTGGAAGTAACATGGATTGTTTGAGGATTTGCATCATTCAATTTACAGAACATGCCCACAACTTTGGAGATGTTTTTTTTTATTTCTTATTGTGAATCCAAACAACAAATAGGACAAAAAATCAGAAAAAGTCAATGTGCATAACTATTCATCCCCCTAAAGTCAATACTTTGTAGAGCCACCTTTTACGGCAATCACAGCTCCACTTTGGTTAAGTCTCTATGAGCATGCAACATCTTACCACTGGGATTTTTGCCCATTCCTCCTTGCAAAACTGCTCCAGCTCCTTCAAGTTGGATGGTTTGTGCTTGTGAACAGCAATCTTTAAGTCTGACCACAGATTTTCCATTGGATTGAGGTCTGGGCTTTCACTAGGCCATTCCAATACATTTACATGTTTCCACTTAAACCACTCAAGTGTTGCTTTAGCAGTGTGTTTGGGGTCATTGTCCTACTGGAAGGTGAACCTCCGTCCTAGCCTCAAATCACGCACAGAGTGGTACAGGTTTTGCTCAAGTATATCCCTGTATTTATCACCATCCATCTTTCCCTCAACTCTGACCAGTTTCCTAGTCCTGGCTGCTGAAAAACATCCCCACATGAGGGATGGTGTTCTTTGGGTGATGTGATGTGTTGGGTTTGTGCCAGAGCACCTTCCTCCATACATTTTGGGAGTCTCCCACATGCCTTTTCGCAAACTCAAAACGTGCCATTTTGTCTTCTTGCTGAAAGTAATGGCTTTCTTCTGGCCACTCTGCCATAAAGCCCAACTCTATGGAGCGTACGGCTTATTGTCGTTCTATGTACTCCAGTCTCTGCTGTGGAACTCTGCAGCCCCTCCACGGTTACCTTAGGTCTCTATGCTGCCTCTCTGATTAATGCCCTCCTTGCCCGGTCCATGAGTTTTGGTGGGCGGCCGTCTCTTGGCAGGTTTGCTGTTGTGCCATGCTCTTTCCATTTGGTTATGATAGATTCGATGGTGCTGCTTTATTCTTTTTATAAAAGGCTCCAGCAGCTTGCCGCTGTCACAGGTATTAGTTGTGTGTGAGTTTTAAAATTGGACAGCAGGTGGCAGTATTGTATTATGACCCTTGCTTACCAGGCATAGCCCCATGATGTTGTATAAACAGAGTCTTTCAGAGTTGAAATTTTATACTTAATAATTGTCCAGCTATGTCCCTCTGAAGGAACCAGATTATCAATCCAGAAGGTCCCTTAGTTAGGAGGTACAAAGTCCAAGCGCAAAGTCCCATAAAGATTACTTATATTGAATAAGGGGAGTAGGGCTTGGGAGGCACCAATTCACTTTTACCCTTATGCTGGGTATGTTATGCCTTATCTTCCCGTTTCTTAAGTGTTTGAGAAGGGTTAGAGCTGTAGGGTGCTGGGGAGGGTTCGAATTGTAATGCGTGTACAAAGTTCTTTGGGATCATGGGCCTCAGGGAGCATTTAGTTGTACGCTGCCCTCAGAGTTTATGTGTGCTGGCTTGCTGGTGCTTGCTGGGCCAGCGCCCCAAGATGGCGGCTCCGCCGGGTCTCTAGACCTGTCTCCCCTTCTCTCTCCTCTCTTCTGCGCTGCCCCCTAGCCCCATCAAGAGCCCACCTGGCTCCCGGAGAGCTTCCCCAGGGACTCACCGCCCAGTAGACAGGTTCGCAGATGGCATTGAGGTGCAGGGGTCGCTGGATTGCTCTGGTCTCCGTGGGGGGCAGCCCCCGCCGCCTCGCCCCATCACTTCACCTTGTCTGTCTGCTAGGGCGTTAGGGTCTATGGAGACTGAAGAGTCAGGAGCAGGGCTGGGTCCTCCGATCCGCAATGGCCTAACCTCTCTGCATCAGTGTGCCTGGTAGCCATGCCTCCGAGTTGGAGGTATTTGGTGCTAGAGTGAGAGAGAGAGAGTGCAGGAGAAGTGACAGATTGGAGTGCAGGTTTCTATTCTTTTCTTATTATAGATAATTAAATACTACTGTACCTATAATTTTACAATTCACATAAATAGTGAGATTACATAATATACACACACATAAAATAATAATACAAATAGATACACTCATAGATAGGCCACAACATCCACACACCCATCAGGGAACACCTCTCAGCAGCATGTTAACAACTATTGCTGAGCGATGCTCACTGATTGCTTATTAGAACACAGTGCACAGCAACTTCTGCAGAGTATTTATATGCATGTGCTGCAGAGACCACAGCACAAATCAGAATATTGTTATGAGCCAATAACAAACAAGCCCATGATATAAAGCAATGACTACATCCAGAATCAAAATAACTACATGCCAAATAGATAGGAACACACATCAATCAAATAATCATACCATGATATTGACCATGTACCATTCTTCTCTCATTACAGATGGCAGAAGGTTTGGGCCCACTACAGAGCCAAAGGATTGGGATGTCGGCTCAGATGGAGCCATAGGATGCTGGTAGTGTCCCTGCCAAACAGGATCTGTGTCAGGAGGAGGAGCCCAGGAGAGGATCAGAGGGCCCGGATGATGAGTAGAAGGCTCCAAATTCAGTGCAGATACTTGCTGGACCTTCTTATCACACCAGTGGCATTTGACCCCACTGGCCCCTCCTCCCAGAGATAGATTCATGGCCAGAACCTTCCTATTGGACTAACGCCAGATCTATGCCGCCACCACCACTACCACCACCATCAGCTCCACCTTGTCCCAGCCACCACCACAGCCTTTATATGGTTCCCCAGCACCTCTTTCCTGGGCTGCCACCAACACCTCCGCCTCTTTCCACAGCCATGCCCATCCAACCACAACCTTAATTCCGAGGCCCACTGTTAGAAAGAAACACGGGGGAGATGCTGGTCCTGATGAAAGACTGTAGAGACACTATGCTAGGGTTCCAGGTCTGCGTCTTCTCCCACCAGGTCTTATAATAAGCAGGACTCATTACTGTGATAATGTATTGATGTAAAGGTGGTACCCAGGCATGTTTAGAATCCTCATGTTGCATTTTTCCAAGGGAGTGTGATGGACTATATTGCTGGGGGCCTGGGATAAAGGGAGTCTACATACAAGGGTTACCTGTTTTGAGGAGCAGAAGTTGGCCAGTAGAATAGTGTGTGTGTGTGTGTGTGGGGGGGGGGGGGGGTAATTTTAGATGCCGCAGGGGGGACTGCGCAATAGTGTGCCACAGGCCTTTTAAGGACCTGCGGTGGGAAATTCAAATTTTTAAATGCAGCGGGGTCATGATTGGGCTAATGGGGACCCCAGTAATATGGGGACATTGCGAGGGTCTCTATGGGGACCCGAGCATACAGGGGTTAATTTTAGGGGCCGGGGGGTTACTTTAAGTACCCCCTGCGCAAGGGCTTGAGATTTTAGCTGCTGCAGAGATCTTGACCAGGATTGCAATCTGTTTTGACATTGGCTAAGTCAAACCCATTGCTACAGGTTTTACTAATTGATCTTAGCACGGCCGCACATCCAACGTGCGAGAGACTGGGTTAAGAATTTACTTCTCTCGCACATTGCTCAGAACCCCTTCTAATTTAATAGCGATATAACCCGGGATAATTTCATACACATAGTGCTTAAGATCTAAACGTTGGACTTACGTGGCTGGAATTTAAATTGGCTAATGATCACTAGTAAATCCAGCTTGTGTCACTGAAAAGTTATAGAATTATATAATACGTTTCTAGCTCTATAAAAGTTTCTATTTTCTTTTTTTCGCTAGAACAATATTAAGGTCTCCCCCCATATAGTTAGATTAGATGGATCATTTTGACCATTATTTCATGAAAAAAAGAGAATATATTTAAATCAGCAATCTTCTCTCACAGGTTACAGATCCCGTATTATGTCGTTTATAAACTACACAGGTTATACAAGTCATAACCACACAAATTGCAGTTTAAGAAGTATCTTAGTTTACACAGTTATTTGAAAGTTTGCAACACAAAAACTTTAAAGTTCTGTATGTCTTATCAAAAGTACCGTATTTTTTGCCCTATAAGACGCTCCGGAATATAAGACGCACCCAATTTTAAAGGAGGAAAATCTAGAAAAAAAAAAGATTCTGAACCAAATACTGTAGTAAAATATTTTATATCAACTGTATAAAGTTAACAGCAGTTTAAGAACAATTTTATGTCAACCATGTAACATATTAAGAACTATCTTTACTCTCATTAACAGTCAGTAAAGTCAGTAAACAGTGAAAGTAACAAAAATAAGGCTGTAATGTTTTTATTCGAACCCCAAGAATTCCTCTTCTTAGCTGCTATCAGAAATGAGGAAGGACAGATCCACGCAGTCATTGTCATTACTTTCTTTCTCACTAGTGTCAAATAAGACGTTGTCTTCTGTTCCATTCAAAGCATTACTAATGCCACACTTCTTGAAGGATTTTACAACAATGTCCTCCTTTGTTATCTACGGTTCTGTTAGATGTCACATTAAACGTTAGCGGGACTTCATACATGTTCCCAATCTGGCTAATTGCAAAGTTATTCTTCTTCCTCGCATCAATAACAAACTTATGAAAAGACAGAATCTTTGATTCGTATTCCTTTGGCATAGAAAGGCCAGATCTCTTCATAAATCTATAGCACCACGATGGTGATCCGGTGAAATCCTGAATGCCTTTCTCCACAGCAATGCGTTTGGCCTCATAGATTATCATTTTTGTTGAGACAGAAAGTCCATTTTGCCGGTGACGTGTGATCCACTCCTTCACTTCTACCTCTAACTCTGGCCACTTTGCAGTTGGTCCGCGTAAGGTGTGCTTCCTTTTATCCAACTTTTGGAACTGATCCTCCTGTTTCCTCCACTCTCTTATCATTTTCTCAGTTGGAGGTTGGAAGTGTCTCTTCGCTTTTCTGTTTCCATGTTCCTAACAAATTTGATTACTTCCAGCTTTTCTGCAAGAAATCCAGAAATGAAACAACTGTCAATATTACCAATATGTTCTTCATTTCCCCTCCGCAGAGCGTTGACATGGTGCCCGGGCAGCACCTGGTTAGACTGTCGGGAGGGGGGACAAGGCGCGCTATAGGAGGGAGAGGGAAGCCCGAACACACACAGCCTGGCCGTGCAGGGAGGGTCAGAGAAGTCTCCACAGCCCGCAGTACATGCCACAAATCCAGCCTGCAGCACACACAGTTTAAAAAGAGCACTGCGAGCAAGCACCACACAAAGTTAGGGGCAGTTTTAATGCAGGCAAATGTGTATTTGTAGTATAAGATGCACCAACTCCCCCCCCCCCCCCCAGTTTTGGGGAAGAAAAAGTGCGTCTTATACAGCAAAAAATACGGTAACTACAACTTATTCATGCAAAAGTAAAAAAAAAAAAATTCTGCATAAGCTGCAATTTTCCATCATTGGGCCTCAAATCTTCACAAATATTACATTTTTATAAATTCAAATCATAAATTCTATATATCCTTACTCAAACCAAGCAGCAATAACCCTATTTCAATCAATAAACCTCTATCACAGGTTTTAAATCAAATAAATCCCTTAGTTTATTATTTCAAACAGACTTTACAATTTATATCCATATAGATTGCAATTTAAAGAACAAGTCCATATACATAAAGCCTCAATTATATAAATATTCAGAACATAAAAAATTCTAGGGCCATATTAAATTCCAGCCTCGTAAGTCCAACGTGTAGGGCTGCGTGCTTCAAATTTGGCAGACTTACATTGCTATTAAATTTGAAAGGGATGCGAGCAACGTGATAGAGCAGCAAAATTTTAACCCAGACTCTAGCACATTGGATGTGCGGCCGTGCTAAAATCAATTAGTCAAACCCGTAGCAATGTATTTGACTTAGCCAATGGCAAAACAGATTAACATCATGGCTAATTAATGGGGG
This sequence comes from Discoglossus pictus, assembly GCA_027410445.1. Taxonomy (NCBI): domain Eukaryota; kingdom Metazoa; phylum Chordata; class Amphibia; order Anura; family Alytidae; genus Discoglossus; species Discoglossus pictus. The sequence continues at coordinate 222,079,220 of CM050168.1, read as the reverse complement.
TCTGTACAGACCCCCATGAGACTCTAATTAACCTCTCAGTCCCATAAGGGTCTATACCCTTATGGGACACTAATTAATGGCCATTAGTCCCATAAGGATCTATACAGACCCTTAAGGGACAATACTTAAGCCCCCATTAGTCCCATAAGGGTCTATAAAGACCCTTATAGGACCCTAATCAACCCCATTAGCCCAATAGGGGTCTATGTAGACCAGTATAGGACACTATTAACACCTAGAATAACACTATAAGTGCCACAAGGGTCCTCCAGGACCCTTGTGACACAAAGTCTAAACACTACACCATTAAACCCCCTTTACCCTATCAACCCCCCTCTACACTATTAACCCCCGCTCTACCCTATCAATTCCCCTCTACACTATTAACCCCCCTCTACCCTATTAACCCTCCTCTACCTTTTTAACAGCCATCCACCCTATGAACCCCTACACTACATACCTAATCCCCTGATAAAATAAATACCCCACTAAGTAGACAAAATAAAAAAATAAAAAAAATACAGAAAAAAAAACTACATTACCAAATATAATAAACCATACATTACACAACATAAAAAAACAATAATTACACAAAATAAAAAAACATTATTTACTGAAAATAAAAAAAAACTAGAATTACAGAAAATAAAAAAGCCTAAAGTACTGAAAATAAAAAAATCTACATAACAGTTAAATAAAAAACTCAAAATTACTAAAAAAGGGGAAAACCAATATTACAGTTAAATTTAAATCCCTAAATATACACAATTATAACCCCTAAAACATACAATTAAAACCCCTAAATACATACAATTAAAACCCCTGAAAACATACAATCAAAACACATAAATACATACAATTAAAACCCTTCATAACATATAATTAAAACCCCTAAATTCCACCTAAAACAAACCCCCTTCCTAAACCTAGAATAGTGTAAATAAGACCACTTACCATACCCAAATGCGCATCCAGCGACGAGGGTCTTCTGTGCTTCGTCTCTAGGCAAGGGCCCTTCCTAAATGTCCACAGGTCCGGTACCCCTAGGAGAAAAAGAAACATTAAAATTAATACATAAATAAACACAATATATAATCAAATACATTCTAAATAGTACAATTACATTTTCTAAATGTCCATCGAGTGATGCCCCCGTCCTCATTGAAGTCTTCGCCGGCAGTCTTCAAAGATATCCGCCGGTCTAAAAAATAAAAAAAAACTAACGGAGCTCCTCCCTGGAGGAGTTTCCTGACTCAAATGCAGATTCTCACGCATGCTCCACTGTAAATGTCTTCTGATTGTCTGTTTTAAATGTCAATCAGATTGCAGCCAACCAGAAGACACAGATCCCACCCCGTGGGGTGTAACCCGCTCTGCTTGGCTGAGGGTAATAGCGCCTTCCTGTAGGACCCTCATGGCACTTATAGTGTTATTCTAGGGGTTAATAGTGTCCTATAGGGGTCTATATAGGCCCCTGTTGGGCTAATGGGGCTAATTAGTGTCCCAAAAGGGTCTGCCTAGACCCTAAAGGGACTGATGGGGATATGCATTGTCCCATAAGGGTCTGCATAGACCCTTATGGGACTGGTGGGGTTAAGTATTGTCCCATAAGGGTCTGTATAGAACCTTATGGGACTGATGAGGGTTAATTAATTTCCCATAAGGGTCTGTATAAACCCTCATGGGACTAATGGGGGTTAATTAGTGTCCTATAAGGGTCTGTATAGACCCTTATGGGACTTAGGGGATTAATTAGAGGCACATGGGGTCTGTACAGAGTGATGGGGTTAATTTTTTATGCCTGTGGGTATTTATAGTACCCCCGTGGCAGGGGTTAATTTTTTAGTTATCACGGGTCCTTTAAGGACCTTTATGGCCCTTTAAGGACCCACAAGGCGGGAAATTTGAATTTTTAAATGCAACGGGTTCCCAATCGGGACCCCTGCAATATGGGGACACTGCAGGAGTCCCGATGGGGACCCATAGCTTATGGGGGGGGGTAATTTAAGTTGCCAGAGGGTACTTAACAGTTTAAATGCTGCGTGTGATATCTTACAAATTTAAAAGCATGATTGGATCGTAAGGGCTACGTTCTTGACAGATAAATTGGTTTTAGGGCTGGAACGTTACACGTTGCCTGTCTCTTAGGCATTTCTCATCTGTCCTGCTGGTTACCACGCAAAGTCGGCTGCGAGCTAAGTTAAGATGCATCTTAGCACGCAAATAGCTTTAAGATGACCGTTACGAGCTACGTGTTAACACGTAGCTCCAATTTAATAGGGCTGCAAGTTTCCTTACTTTTTATAAATAAAAATAACATATTACTAGTGTGCTTCAAAATGTAATCTTTATGGTTATCTTAATATAATTTCTATTATAATTACTAATCATTCTTATTTTCATAAACCTGGCTGTATCTCTTTAGAAGATCCCAGAAGATTTAGATAACCTTTTAATGTTATTATTTTTTACAATAAATTAGTCTTTTACAATTGCTAGTACTCTGCGTTCCATAGATCAGGCTGTGTTTCTTTAGGAAATCCCATCCTTTCTATTTATTAATTCTTCTTACCATAAATTATAGATGGGTCGGATCTCCAGCAGTGGCAGCAGTTGTAGCAAGGAGCTGCTAGATAGCGCTGCCAAAATTGTACACAGTTTTTAAGCGCTGCTGAGATTGTACACAATTTCCAAGCTTAATCCATTACCCTTACCCTAACCCTTACAATAACCCTAACTCCCTAACCCTAACTCTACAGCTATGACATCGGCAGCAAAATCTTGGAAGCAACATTTAGTGGATGCTCACCGCCACTGCTGTCACCTGTGCTGGTGGTGTGCTGGAGTACTCATAAAAGGAAATGAGCGATGGACCTTCTATAAGTCATACAGTTTTTATACTTTTATTTTAATCTGATAAAACACAGCAACGTGTCAGGGTTTTCACATTAGATGTTCAAAAATGTTGAGGGGTTAATTGCAGTCAATAAATAAGCAAGCCTCTCTCACATGCCTGCAAATTCCAAACTTCCCTCATGGATTCACCTGTAGTTCACTAATGATTATCAGAATTGCCACTTTTTTTTTAAGCAATCATGGCTATATTTCAATAAGTAAATCTCTCACAAAATTCTGTTAAGCCACTTACGGGTGTGTCTCAATGGGTAAGCTTCATAGATAAATTCCTGCCCATAATATGCATTTTATTCATTCCTAATTAATGCCAAATATGTTTATGAATTACTTACAACAAATAACATAAGGTCAATCAAAGTTTTACACACTGAGGGCCTCATTCAATTGCGATTTGTCCAATTGAATAGAGCTCATTATAAGCACAGAGCATATTTTTTTACTAAAGTTTTTAGTTAATGTACTTCTATCCAAAAGCAAAGTCTTCACTAACTAAAAACTTGTTGTTCCAGTTTTTAAAGGTTTGGAAAAGAAAAAGACAAAATATGCTAATCTAATTAAATTATGTCAGTCCATGAGAGAGATTATCTATTTTCTCATCCAAAAAAACACTTTCCACAGTTTCTTTAGCAGATTTTCAGTTGTTGTCTGACAACCTAGTTAAAGATCAAATTAAACTTGACCCAGAGTTCTCTTAGCTCGGATAACCTGGTGGAAATGGTTCTTGGGGTTCCAGGGCACATAACCATGAGCTTGGAAAACATTAGAAAATATAAACAGGTTAACAATCACATTATGGTAAACCACTCAACCCTCTTAACTAACCAACAACACCCAGTCTTCCCCTTCCCCAATCCCACTTTGAACGGCTTTGATCCTTTCTGCAGAGTATGAAGTCTCCAAACTGCTATCATCCACTTGCCTCACTACCGTTCCTCAGGATCCTATTCCATCTCAGCTCATCTCTCCCCTCTCTACCACACTAATCCCAGCTCTCACACATATTTTCAACCTCTCCCTTACTACTGGCATGTTTCCGTCTTCTCTAAAACATGCCATAGTTATACCCACCCTCAAAAAAACCTCATCTGTCACTGACGTCGCATCTAACTACCGCCCTATCTCTCTGCTTCCCCTGGCTTCCAAACTGCTGAAGCAGCTCGTCTATAACCGCCTTACCAGCTTTATTTCCTCTAACTCCCTTCTTGACACTTTCCAATCCGGCTTTCGGCCCCAACACTCCACTGAGACAGCTCTCACTAAAGTCACCAATGACCTGCTTACCGCCAAGTCAAAAGGTCACTTCTCAATTCTTCTTCTTCTAGATCTCTCTGCTGCCTTTGACACCGTCGACCATCCACTTCTACTCCATATCCTCTTCTCGCGAGGTATTCGAGACATTGCTCTCTCGTGGTTCTCATCATACCTGCAAAATTGATCATTCAGTATCTCCTTCTCTGACATGTCTTCTTCTTCTCACCCCCTGTCTTTTAGTGTACCCCAAGGATCTGTCCTTGGCCCCCTCCGTTTCTCCATCTACACTTCCTCACTTGGGCCCTCATTCAATTGCAATTTGGCCAATTGAATAGGGCTCTAAATAAGCACATAACATATATTTTTTAAATAAGTTTTTAGTCAGTGAGCTTAAATCCAAAAGCAAGGTTTTCACTAACTAAAAATGTATATTAAAAAAATATGCTAGGGGCTTATTTAGACCACTAATCAAATGGCCAAATCACAATTGAATGAGGGCCAAGGTACCCTCATAAACTCTTTTGGGCTTCATTATCATTTTTATGCAGATGACACCCAAATCTACCTCTCCGCACCAGATCTATCCTCGTCGTTGGCCTACCCACCACCCGACTGTCTCCACTTCAATCCATTATGAATGCCTCTGCTAGACTCATCTTCCGTACACAACGTTCAGTGTCAGCATCACCTCTCTGTCAATCACCCCACTGGCATACCTTAGCCTCAAGAATAAAATTTAAAATCATGACCCTAACTTACAAAGCCCTCAACAATAAAGCTCCCCCTTACATCTCTGCTCTCATCTCCAAATACTCCCTCACCCGCCCTCTTTGTTCTGCTAATGACCTTCTTCTTTCTACAACTCTTGTCACCTCCTCTCACTCCCGCCTCCAGGACTTTTCTCGTTCTGCCCCTAGTCTCTGGAACTCCTTGCCTCGCTCCACCAGATTATCCTATTGCCTCAAAACGTCTAAAACCTCACTTAAAACACATTTCTTTAAAGAAGCGTATTACCTTCCACCCTAACACACTTATCACCTCTCTCTCCCTCTTTTACCACTCACTATACCTTAGATTGTAAGTCTGCGAGTTTCTATCCTAAGTACTTTGGGAATTCACCATGGACATTGGATTCCTAGCTCAAAGACAGGGCCCTCCTTCCTTTGCTAAATGTTAATCTACATTTATCATTGTCTGAACCTAATTTATGTACAGCGCTACGGAATATGTCAGTGTGTTAATAATGAACTATAATATTAATAATACCCATAAAAAAAGTGATATAGTCCTTTATTAGAAATGTCCTTATTTTCATTATAATAGCCTTAGTCTATCTGGTCAACAAGGCTAATCTACCTAGGGGTCCAGTAGCAGAAACAAAAGCCCAATAGTTCTGGGGGAGGGGGGTTGGGACAAGACAAACAAGAAAATATAAATGGAGTGCAGCCTTATTAACGTCAGTCTCTATGACCATGTTTCTGAACTCAGAGGCATAATCTCCCACTGAATGGTTGCCCTTGAAAAAAAGAAGAGAGAGAGAGGCGCCAACCCTAGTGCAGGTTAAATCTTAATGGTAAATCGTAGAATGCCAATTCACATGTGATGACCCCACTGTATGAGGTATATAGTGCGTTCGTCAGGAAGTCCCTCTCCAGTCTGATGTCCCGGAGAGTACTGGTGCAACTACTACTGGCCACTGGATCTTCCTGGCTCATAGAGACTCCTGCATGCAATCCTTTAGTGGGATGCTTGTCATTATAGTAATAAAGCTAGGCACCCATATAACATTCACAATGTCACGTCTCATGTGGCCGTTACGTCACTTCCGGTCTGATGGCATTTCATTTCCAGTGCTGCTTTATTCAGCCATTCTTGCTGGATCTTCTGCACAAGGCCCCCGTGGTACCGTGGGAAGCATATGACCACATTAAAAAGAAAAATCCCATAACCTGGCTAGCCACATATATTCTAGTGGCCAGCAATGATGTCAGCTATAGTGACCCCTCACAAACTATAGATGACCACAATGCGGGTCAAGGGAGAAAAATTATTATAATGAAATGTAAGTAAAGATAAAAACAGAGATAAAAATAAAAACAAAAAATATATATAAAAATAAGCAAATAAGTGAATCTATAAATACATACATAAATATAGTCCTACAGAGAGAGCAATATAACCCTATATCCCTGTGTAGTTACCACAAATCCACTGTAAGTGTACTGTATTGAGAGTAATTACAAAACCTAAGTGTAGTGGCAAGGGTTAATTAAGATAATCTAAATGAATTGATTTCATGTAAGATGATGGCAGAAGTCTGTTCAGTACCTTATACCTGATCATGAATACCTCATAGAGAAGAAAAAGGGGGATGGGGGGGTCATCTATATGTGTTTGGGGAATACTCACAGATACTTATATGGATATAATGTACGTCCTACATACATAAATAAATAAATAAATACATAAAACCCAACCTTTACGCTATTCTATAAAAGCCACCAAGTCAATATCTTTATTGAGACCTTCTGGTTCCAGAGTGCGTGGACAAGTTATGAATTGTAGATCTGAGTATGTGGTCTATAATATAATAAATTGTTTTATCTGGAATTTTATCTTCTTACTAGTAGACTTTACGTAATTTCTCCCTTTGGTTTTTAGACGACTGCACTGTCATACATCCCTTAGTGTCACATCTAACAGTACCTGTTATTTTTGTTGTCAACTGTACTCTCTTGTACTGGGGGCAAGAAGATTATTTAGATTAGTACTGATAGGATCAGATTAGTGAGTAATCATGTATTCTGATGTGTGTATATATTATATCTGGGTACCAAGATATAATGAGAGAAAATAATGCACAGAAGTCAGAGTGTCATCAGAATAATCTCTGAGTTTATTTGGGCGGCAGACCCTTATATAGCATAACACACGTGACAGCTAATAGCATAGTTGAAAATAGGGTTAAATTTACATTTGCAAGCAAGTGTCTTTTTCTGTCTAACTCAGCAAAACAATCTTTATCTAATCATGGCTTCCTATAGATATTTGTGCTCGGTAATTGCTGAGACAAAGAGAGGAAACAGGAAACAGATGTGGGAATATTACCTTAAACATTTCTACAAATAACCCACTTAAACATTCTAGTAAGATACAAGGAAAAAACAAGCTGATATACTTTTTATAATCATGATATTCTTAGCCAATTTCTTCATAATGAAGAAATTAAAATGGAGGCCGTCGTATACAGCATCCATTCCAACCAGATGCTTTTTCTGCATACCCAGTCTCAATTTCAAAAGTGTCAATCAGGCGGTCAGGTTCCAAATAGATGACCTGTGAGGGCACAGTCCTATTCACAGGGCTCACCTTGGTGAGATCAATAGTCTCTCTGGGCTCCTCTTTTTGCAGTACCTGAATATGCAAATATTCCATGTTGTTACCTCTGCCTGAGGTGTAGATTCCAAAAGTATGTCTCCCTTCATCACACTTTTGTATAGCTGCTTTTGGCTGCAGGAGGATGGCTCCACACCCCGTGTCAGCTTTAAGCGTCTCTTTGTACTTTTGCACTTCATGTGATTAGGTGGGGAGTAACCCCAGTCAGCTCCTGTATTCCATAAGGCCAGTTTCCAGCTAGGACATCTCTCATTTCCATACGGAGAGGCTATACACAAGTATACTGGTGCTTTTCTCACCCTTCCACTACGTCTTCCTCCAGAAAGTCCACATCTTAGTACTTGACAAAGGTCTATTTGGTTGGTTCCTATCTGCCCTTCCTTGAACACTAGGGTCACTTGGCCAGTTAAATTGACTTCCATCATGTCTCTTTTCATTCTGTGCATCCACATCTCTCTAATAGATTGCGTCTGGTAGCCTCTGGGTCTTGTTACTTATTCCCATATGATTATGGGTGCTACTATGCAAAGAGTTATCAAGATGAGGCATGGCAGTGAGATTCTTAGGCCACACCAGTTAGATCTTTTGAACAGGTGCCAGGACATTTTTTTGGGCCAGTTGAGAACCCCAAACCCGCACCATTCCGTTCTTCACTGGGTTTGAGACTAGTTTCCCTCCCTTTGTAGCCCAGGCTGACTCGCAATGAGTCAGCTAGCAGGTTTTAGGAATCAACTGGCTCAAGCTCTGGCACTTTTACTCTCTTGCAGTGAGTCAGGTGTATCCAGGTGGCTTGTTCGGCAACTTTCAAGGCAGTGGGTGTTGACAGCAGAACTTGGTATGGTCCTTCCCACCTGACCGATGCCCAATTTTTACGCTTGATTACTTTAATTAGGACCCACTGGCCTGGTTGTACCATGCAGGGTCCCTGCTGTTGCTGTGGATGAGAGAGAGAGATGGAGGTAATATCTTTCTTACTTACCATTTTTCTCATATAGTCTGCTAAGTTTTCACTCATGTTCTCATCTTCTGAGATAAATGGTCTAAATTCTGGTAGTAGGAATGGTATCCCATATAATATTTCAAACGGGCTTAACTTCTTCCTGCCTGGAAGCATGTGCATGTTTAGCATGACTAATGGTAAACAGTAAAGCCAATTTTTCCCTGTCGCTGCCATCGTTTTCCTCAATTTATTTTTAATGGTACCATTAGTTCTCTCCACTAATCCAGCTGACTGTGGGTGGTACGCACAGTGGTTTTTCAACTCTATGTGTAATGCTTTACTCAAGTGGTCGATAATTTTGTTCACAAAATGTGTGCCGTTATCGCTATATATTTCCTCTGGTATACCAAACCTAGGAATTATTTGTGTCACTAAGGTTTTAGCCACTGTGATTGCGTCAGGGTGTGCACATGGTTTCGTTTCCACCCACCTAGAGTATACATCAATTATCACTAGGCAATATTTCTTCCCTTCACACTTTGTTAGTTCAATGAAATCCATACATATTGTTTGGAAGGGGTATGTTGGTTCTGGGAATGTGCCTCTTATGGGGTGATAGTTACCCTGAGGGTTGTGTTGTGCACAAACAAGGCACCCTGCACAAAATGTTTAAAATAGGTGTTTAATCCCTAGGCTGAAAATATTCTGCTGACCATGTCTACCATACTAACTCTTGAGACACGACTAATGCCATGGCTCAACATAGCTGCATATCTGAATAGTGATTTTGGTAAAATTAGTTTCCCTTCTGCACTCTCATAAATATTATCATACCTTTAACCAGTATGTTTTTTCTTGTGAGGGTGCATCTGTCTGTATTAGCTGTAGAATACTCTTGTCAATTTGGTCTATGAAATACACAGATGTGTAGCTGTGTAAGAGAAAAATGTGTATGTTTCCTGTTAGAGCCGCCTGCTTTGCAGCTGCGTCTGCTCTGGCATTTCCTATTGAAATTGCAGTATTTTGTCGTGGTATGAGCCACACATTTACATATCGCAATCTTCAAGGGCAGTTGAATGGCTTCAAGTAACTGCAAAAGGAGTTGTTTATGAGTGACTTGCCTGCCGGTAGATGTGGCCATGCCTCTATTCTTCCCTAATTGTGCAAATATGTGCACAGTTGAGAATGCATATTGGCTGTTGGTGTATGTTTACTTTATCTCAGTTACCCAGTTCAGGCTTTTCCTATATATTTTTGTGCTCAGTGAGTACTGCACTCCGAGGTCATAGGGCAAGTACTCCCATTGTATTTTATCTGTCTGAGCCTCTTCTACCATCCCTCCTACCTGTACCCACCTTCCACCAGCTGGCATAGCCAGTGATATGTGTGGCACTGTGTGTCCTGCATAGAGTAGCTGGTCTTGATCATTCAATTTTACTCCCACCCCTGTATACCCATTTTCTGTCCAGTATATGTAAACCAAGGTTATTCTGGTATTGGTGTGTTTGAAACATGTTTTTTCATAGTCCACATCCCTCCCCGGTGTACTGTCAAATTTCATAGTGCAGTGTAATGACCCTGTGCTTTGTTTTACACTGGGAGATGGAGCTAGGTCATTAGCCATGGCTACCAAAGTGCTGGATACTGGGCCTGGCCCTTTCGACACCATGTCTAATGTAGAAGTAATGTGGTTCACACATCCCCTGCACTACATTTACATTAACAGGTATGTCCCCCATGTATGCTTTCATGCCTTACTCTGTAGGAACCACTCTAATGTTGCATTTCAGCATAAGACCTCTACCCAAGAGATTTATCGGGCATCTAGGGGAGAGTATAAAAGGATGCTCAAATGTTTGGCCGTTGAACAATCTCACTGTGAGTGGGCATGATATAGGTTCGCTATTTGTCTGTCCTGCTGCTGACCTAACCAGTATGTTTTGTGACGACGTGTAACTAGTCCATGTGCCATCATCACTCAACACTGATCTACATGCTCCTGTATCGCATAAAAATGTTATCATTACCCCCTCTACATCTAGTTGCATGACTGGTTGTTCTTCTAAAGCCATTAAGTCTATACATGATTCTAAATTCAACATATCATTTATTTCTGGCAAGTTTGCATCATTATTACCATACTCATACAATTAAGATTCATACAATTCTTGTTCAGCAAATATTTGTAAAGGAAGGGTACAACCTGGTTCTAGTTATTTGTCGGTCTGGTCATCGTCATCCGCTCCCTCTTCCTCCTGGTACTTTCTGTTTCTGCAGTGACGTGCTAAGTGGCCGGCCTTGCCACACACGTAACAATTTCCATAAAATTTTCCTCTGCTTCCACCTCGACCTCGGCCACCTCCTCTCCCTCCACGTTTTTGATTATTTCCACCATCACCAGAAAAGAAAGCAGAAGTTATAGGTTGCGCTTTCCCATCAACAGAAGTCATCAAATACACCTCCTTTGGTTTACTATCTTGCTTTTTCTGTTTCTTTTCTTTTGCTCTCTTACACTGCTCCTCTGCATGTTTAGCATATTTTATGGTTTCCCTAAGGGGACCTGTTTTGTAAGTAATTTGGTGTTGTATCACAAAGTCATTTATTTCTGCATGACATCCCCTGAGAAAAGCGTTTTTTTAGTTGCTGAGCATATGGTCCAGCATCATCATATGGGTTAGGTCTGGTCACCCTGCTATGGCTGTCAAATACTACCCGCAACCTCCCCATATATTGTTCCACACTTTCATCATCTTTTTGTACACACTCGTTTATCTTAGTCCAGTCTGCGTGTTCTCTGTGTCTATCAGCTATTCTGCCTATTAGAGCGTCTACTCGTTGGGTCAGTTCTTGTGATCCATATTGCAATGGCTCCCCCCTTGGGTCCAGTGGATTCCAGTCACCTTCACTAAGGATCCAATCGGACCCTAATATCTGCCTCAGACATCTTGCAACCTCAACACCATTTAATTTAAAACTTTTCTGCAATCGCTGGAACTTAAGTCTGAAAATTCCCATGTTGTCATTTGGGTGGGGGACTCCTGCTACAGCTCTCCTCACATCTGCATCTGTCCATGCTCGGTATACTAGCATTGTGGGTGCAACACATTTCCCCCATCTACAAGTTCACCCCCGCCCCCCCTAGGATTGGGAACCTTAATTAAGGGATATAATGGCACAGATGTTATTCCCTTACCTCCGTAATGATGATCTGGTGCCCGCCTGGTTCTGGCGGGCCGCCCGACATAAGGTGGTGGTGTTGGAGGAGGTGGATTTGGAGCGGTGGCGGCAAGCAGGTATTTGCGGGCATCATCAAATTCGTCCTCTACATCATCACTATAAGTGACCATATTCCCAGGAGTCGGAGGGGCGGTCAGTCGTGGACATCTTTTCTGTGTACACATAAACATATCCTCTTCCGAAGGAGAGAGGTGGTTAACATTACATGTCCCTCGCCCCGTAGGCACCGTCATTGTTATACACATTTGCCTTTTTGTTTTCATCTTCAACAATTTTTATTTTTAGTATAGAAAATGTATTTACTTTAAAAAAAAAAAATGTATTTCCCTAATTAAGCAACGTTGCGTTTACTTTTTCTTTCGTATACTTCTTTGTGTATAGTAAAGCTCAATAAAGTTTGAACGTCTCCTATACCTTCCTTTTAATAAGGATTAATATTGCCAAGAAGTAGTGGATACAGGTCACTAATTCCAGCAGAGGTAGTATAGTAGATGCTGTGTATCCAGTGGGTGCGGTGAGCATCGTCATCGCTTAGAAGGGGTTGTAATAACATGCCTTTGTCTCTCTTTACAGCAACCACACTTTCGCCCTTCTGCTATTTTCCCTCAATGATACAGACAGACATATTTTCACATAAAAACTAACACACACACACAGAGGAAAAAATGGGAGTAGGAAAGGGGAGTGGTCTGCTATGTGGGGGGTTGGCCAGACCCTGCACATCTTCTCAAAATAGAGATCAGTCACCTCCCTGTCCAAAGGTAAAACATCGAGTAAAGTTACAAACACACAGAAACTTTATATATATATACACAAATACACATAAGAAAACAATTCTAGAATACAGTGTTCACAATTCCCACACATAAGTGTGTTTTTACCAGACATAAGTTACAGATGCACACCAGAAACCCTTTGCATATTAAACATTTCTGTAGAGATAACCTTGAAAACTGCAGGGTCTAGAAACCACACACCTGGCAGTGCGATTTATGCCCTTGAGAGCCTATCCACTATATATATATCTTGAACTCCTATAACATCAATTAAAGTTAATAGATGTACACAAAAAATAAGATCACAGGTACATGGAAATATACATAGCATTACATATACATACAACAACCAACAAACCTTTTAGACATTTTCCAGAAATAATCTGTATATCTCCCACACCTTGGACCATCCGCCGTCTCCACACCCGAGTGTGGAAACCTGGTTCACGTAGAGAGAGAGTCGTTCACGCTACCTCTCGCACGCTACACCTCAAACACCACCACATATACTCGGCACATCAAGGACCCATAAAGCCTGTAGCTTCTGATGGGAAGTCTTGTTGTGCAGTTCCCTTTAGTGTAAACCTTGCCACCCAACCTGTAGGGCCGACAGGTAGACCACTCAAAGTCCAACTTCACCATATACCGTGTCGTGCCTTTGTGGACGTATCCCTTACAAGTATAGCTCCCACCCAGGGCTTCATACACACAATCTTACAGAGTGTTTTAGTAAGAGGTTATGAATACACAGAAACTTCAGACAAAATATTTCAACATTGTATAACCAAGTGAAGAATGAGAAAGATGGGAATTCAATAAGTTATAGATGCCTGTCGTGCTCGACTGCCACACATTTTGGTTTGTGCGTCTTCCATAAACACAGGCAAGTCACAGGAGTAGCCCTTCGGAGACTAGGTGGGTAATGCGTGACCACTCACTACCAAAAGTGGATAGTTTCAGGTAAGAATTTTGAGAACAACACAAAAGAATACATGTATATATATATACATACACTCACAAGTACACAGAAATATACAGAAAGTATACAGGTATATACAATAACCAATAAATCTGTTATTCGTGTTACACCTCTCACAAACATACATACACCCGGTACCGGTATTTAAAAACATACAAAATGTTAATATGCACACACATACATATTTTCTTGCAATAGCTCATTTGAAAGTCGGACTCATTTACCCCTTTTTCATGGTAAGCTTTCTCAATAACGTTACGTCCGGAGAACTTATTTTATAGTCTTTTCCTCAGGATAATGACTCTTTTACCTCTCTGTGGGTAAGTGTCAACCCTTCTACCTATTACTAGGCTAGAAACCTAGTTGTACAACTCTTTTACCTAATATCACTGTTAGGCAAGGACCTGCAGACATACACACACATGCAAATGCAACAGGAACAGAACTGGTTAGATAGTTTATCCGCAAATCAGTGCACTAAATATGTCTAACATCCGTTAGATAACCTGCTCTGGTCGTTCGATTTATATCAACATAACTAAAATAAAACTTATCATAAATTAACATGTGCCTTTCACAACTTCATTATATAGATTTTACTTATTACCTTATCGACCTTCCACGCCTGCAGCGTCCTCTAAGGAGGTACCATGGAGAGCATTGTCCCGGACCGCTCCAGCACCTAACAGCCTCCCCCCCATGATCAGAGCTCTACTGTCAATGTATCTGGAATGAGTGTTCCGTCCCACTCCAGTCACCCCATATTTCTTTATAAATATCTACTGTATCATTTTGTGTAGCCGTCATATGTTCATAAGTCAGAATAAAGTTAATTTTGTGAATAACCGAGTGGATATCAAGTGATTTTTTCCGCCAGTTCCCAGCCAGACTGCTCTTTGCCGCCAGCATAACAAATTGAAGCCATTTATTTTGGTGTACTCGTAAATTTTGTACCGGTAGCCCCAGTAGACATAGTCCCATATTGGGTAGTATTTTCGTGTTCAGTGTTTTAGAGACCAGATCGGCCACCATTGTCCACATTGCTTGGGCCATTGGGCAATCCCACCAAATATGGCGGAAGGATCCCCCTGTGGTACAGCCTCTAAAGCACTCGGGAGAGACTTTAGGGTCCATTTTGTGTAACCTATCTGGTGTGTAGTAGGATCTAAATAGTACTTTCGTCGATGTTTCCAAATGACTAAAATACCTGGACCCCTTTGTCAACTCTAAGTGTACCTTAGACCATTTGCTCATGTCCCATTCCTCTCCCATATCCAGTTCCCAATGCTTGATGTGTTTAGGTTTGCTAGCCATGTCACTTGAGTTGAATATTGCGTACAATTCCCCCAATATTCCCCTAGTAAGTGGGGCTTTATTACAGATTAGTGTGAACCAAGTTGATCTGGGCGAGCCCCATTTACGAAGTTTAGTGGATACATTATGTCGGATTTTATTATAGTTGAAGTATTCACTGGACGGAAGATTATGTGTTTCTATAAATTTCTCATTAGTTAGCACTGTGCCATCCCTAACCCAGCCTTCAAACCTATCAAGCTTTCTTGAGGTCCACCAGTCTTTGGATAGCAAACCCATCTCATCCAGAGTACTTGGGGAAGGGAGTGTTGTGGTTGCATAGGAGATATTGGGACTTAACTGTCTATTAGTATTGGCTTTTTCCCATTCATTCAGCGTTAATGCTATCATCGGGTTGTTACGGGCCAGATCAGGGGGTAACCGGGAGGATGGATCCCATATTAGAGTATACCATTTAAATGGCATAATTTGATAGTTTTCTACGAAAACCCAAAGTGGCTGATGTTCTGTCGAGTGTGCCTGGGGTAGAAAAGAAATCTGGGCTGCCCTGAAATATTTGAGGAGGTCGGGACAACCCAATCCTCCGGAGGATCTACTCCTCATCATAATGGATTTCACTATTCTTGGGCGTTTGTAGTGCCAAATAAATCTGAATATCGAATTTTGAAAACTATTCAGGTCTCTTTTGTTTAAACGAATCGGCAGAGTCCTGAAAAAGTACAGAATCCTGGGGAGAACATTCATTTTTATTGCATTAATCCTCCCCGACCATGAGAGATTGTATTTATTCCATTTCAACAAGTCCTGGTTCAGGGTCTTGTATAACGGGATATAGTTTGACTGATATAGGTCGGTAATCTCTGGAGTGATCATGATGCCTAAATAATTTATATGTTTTTCTGGCCAAGCAAAGGGGTGTCGAGTTTTAAGAGTGTC
>CM050168.1:221255975-221455975 GCA_027410445.1 Discoglossus pictus | reverse complement strand
TTATGGTGAGTGTTATATTTTGGTGTTAGGGTTTATGGTTAGAGTAGTGGCTGATGATAAGCTTTAAATAGTAAAATAGTTCCACCCATAACCCCTAAATCTAACCCTAGAACTAACTTTAACCCTTGAAGAAAGTCTCAGCGAGCCACAGTAGTGCCACCTAGTGGCTGCTGCACGACATGGCTTGAAACATGTAAAGTTCCAATATTTTCAGAGCTCTGTTTAAGGCAAAGCAGTGATGATGAATTGCATGTCCCTTTAATTTATTAGTAATGAAAATATGATGAAACTATATTACAGAGTGAAAACAATATTTAGCAACATGGACCATGCAAAAGCTTAGTGAATCTAGGACATATTTTGGGCCCTGTCATGTGAATCACTATTCTCAATCATATTAAATATTTGCAACTTTTCTGTTTCATAACAAGCCAGTAAACGATTTCTGCTGATACTAATTCATGTATTTTGACATATGTTTTGCGAAAATATGTTATTGAGTTAAAGGAAAACTGACAGTAGGATTAAAGCTTTAATAGGTTAGTTATATGGACATGATATGCGCATAAGAGCATAACAACTTCTTAATTGACATTATCTAATGTTTAAAGTCTTTCAAGGCCAAAACATCCAGACACATTGCCCCTCCATTATTTGAATTGGCCAATTGTATTTGCCAATGGAAGTTTTTGGTGCTGTTTATGCAAGCTGCCTGGTAAGCCTATCTCACGGCGTATGAACACACATGATTATAACTAAATACAGAATAATTAAAAGAAAAAAGGAAAATAACATTTGACAAAGAAATCATAAACGGTTTTACAAGGAATAATTCTGACACCTTTATTTAAGTACCATGTAATTTTAATTCATTTTAATTGCAAAGTGGGTCGATATGCAAGGCCAGAATTAAACTTGAGCTGTCCCTAGCTAAATATTTCTTAGATGCCAATCCCCAATCTCGTCAAAACGCACATATGTAATTTAGAATTAATGCTTCTATGAATTAGCCTAGAAAACGCTAAATGAGACCTATTGGCACTGAAGTTAAGAGAGGGAGTGCATAGATTGGCAGCACAATTCAGCCAATCAGAGACTAACTTGATTCTTGTTGCACAGAGTACCATGTAAGTTGCAGAAGTATCTGACTATGTTTTATAACATTTTTCATTTACAACAACACAGTGTTGCTGGAAGGCAGATACTCTTAGGCAGCTGCTTTCTCTGCCTAGTGATAATCCCAGCCTTGCTTATATGCTCATGCTGTCTCTGGTACTATACATGAAACAGTCTGATTCAAATCATTGTTAGTATAGTTTAATTTCTAATGTATTTGTCATTATCTTCATGGAGATAATGACAATTCTTCTTGACTGAAAACATACACTATTAGAGTCTTACACTTTGGGTAAAATGAGTGAAGCCCACTGCTATATTTTAAAACATTTTTAGATTTATGTCCATAATATATTTAAAAGCAAATTACAATATATCATGATGCATTTTAAGTGTTATTATGTTCAAAATGTACTCAATAATAATAATAATAATAAAAACATGATATATGCCAGGTAGCAATATCTTAGAAACGTAATTATTTCAGCGTGAAATTTTAGTACCACAAATTTTAGCCTCAGGCTCTAATAATATGGCATAGAATAACTATACAACTGTTTTGGATCCCCAAAAAAAACAATATGGGTTGTGAAAAAGTTCTATAACTAAATTGAAAATTACTTTAAAAAAAATCAAAGACTTAAAAAAAACACACGATAATTTGCTGATAAGCAACTGGGTGGGAATTGAATTACCTTCAAGTCACATATAATTATTGAAAAGAGGCTTCTCAGTCCCTCATGCTTTGATCTTTTCCAAAGGGTTAAGTATATTAACTTATTTGCAAGTAAACTGGAAATGCACAAGTTCTAAGAAAATTCAATGTGGTTAAGTCAAGTGGTTAAGTGAACTCACAGGATTATATTTGTGAGAGAGAATTGTAATTTCTTCCTTATATAAAAGAAATTAAAAAAATGCGAAAAAATTTGTCAATCTTTTCACAATTTTTACAGTAGTATGACTTTACCTTCCTTTTAATTGGAAATACTTAATACTTTATTTTTTGCGACCTTGTGTCTCAATGGCTCGCCTCGCTTTGCGAGGCTCGCAACCATGATGACAAATCGCAGTTTGACAACTATTATATGTGATTTTATATATATATATATATATATATATATATATATATATATATATATATATATATATATATATATATAAATAAAAAGGGTACCCTGGTGATCCAGTGGTTAGGATTCAGTGATTTCACTGCTGCAAAGGATTCCAGTCAAAGAACCAAGAGGTCACACCACCCTGAAGCCATGCAGTGTTGGGCCTGGTCAGTACTTGTATGCTGTGGCCACTGGAGAAGGAACTGGCAACCCAATCTTGTATCTCTGCTATGAATACTAAGTGGACCAGCATGGTGTGTTACGGTCCATGAGGTCACAGAGAGTCAGGCACGACTGAACAAAACATGTATGTGTGTATAAATATATATATATATATATATATATATATATATATATATATATAAATATACAGTATATAAAGTATTTTACTTTTGCATGATTGTGTAATCATGTATAACTTAGCTTTGTGAAGACTTGATTGTTTTAATGCAAGCTTGAACATGCAGATTGAAGATTTATGCATTATTCAACTGAATTTGACTTGGCTTTGCAAGCCTGTCTAGCATTTTAAGCAATTTACACAAAATACCATCTTTCTCACATTTGCATAGAAATTATTATATGCATATGCATGCAATTAAAGAGCAAAGGTTGGCAAATGTATTAATTATTGTATTGGAGTTTTAGGAAACACATCAAAATCATCAAACTTTGATAAAAATGGCACCAGTTTAGTTTTGATCAGATGTGAAGATATACAGTGCCTTTTTAAAAGTATTCACCCCCCCCTTGACTTTTTACCTATTTTGTTACAGCCTTAAGTTCAGTGTTTTGTGTGATGGATCAGAACACAATAGTCTAAGTTGGTGAAATGAAATGAGAAAAATACATACATAAAACTATTTTTTAGAAATAGAAAACAGAAAATTGGTATGTGCGTATGTATTCAGCCCCTTTGTTATGAAGCCCATAAAAAGCTCTGGTGCGACCAATTACCTTCAGAAGTCACATAATTCGTGAAATTATGTCCACCCGTGTGCAATCTAAGTGTCACATGATCTGTCATTACATATACACACCTTTTTGAAAGGCCCCAGAGGCACGACTAACCAAACACTGCCATAAAGACCAAGGAACTCTCCAAACAAGTAAGGGACAATGTTGTTGAGAAGTACAAGTCAGTGTTAGGTTAGAAAAATGTATCCAAATCTTTGATTATCCCCAGGAGCACCATCAAATCTATCATAACCAAATGGAAAGAACATGGCACAACAGCAAACCTACCAAGAGACGGCAGCTCACCAAAACGGACGGACCAGGCAAGGATGGCATTAATCAGAGAGGCAGCACAGTGACCTAAGGTAACTCTGGAAGAGCTGCAGAGTTCAACAGACGAGGCAGGAGTATCTGTATATAGGACGACAATAAGCTGTACAATACATAGAGTTGGGCTTTATGGCAGAGTGGCCAGAAGAAAGCCATTACTTTCAGCAAAAAATAAAATGGCACTTTTTGAGTTTGCGAAAAGGCATGTGGGAGACTCCCAAAATGTATGGAGGAAGGTGCTCTGGTCTGATGAGACTAAAATTGAACTTTTCTGCCATCAAAAAAAAAGCTATCTCTAGCGCAAACCCAACACATCACACAAAGAACATCATCCCCACAGTGAAATGTGGGGTGGTAGCATCATGCTGTGGGGATGTTTTTCAGCAGCCAGGACTAGGAAACTGGTCAGAGTTGAGGGAAAGATGGATGGTGCTAAATACAGGGATATTCTTGAGCAAAACCTGTACCACTCTGTGTGTGATTTGAGGTTGGGACGGAGGTTCACCTTCCAGCAGGACAATGACCCCAAACACACTGCTAAAGCAACACTTGAGTGGTTTAAGGGGAAACATGTAAATGTGTTGGAATGGCCTAGATAAAGCCCAGACCTCAATCCAATAGAAAATCTGTAGTCAGACTTAAAGATTTCTGTTCACAAGAGCAAACCATCCAACTTGAAGGAGCTGGAGCAGTTTTGCAAGGAGGAATGGGCAAAAATCCCACTTATCCAAAGCGACTTGGAGCTGTGATTGCCGCAAAAGGTGGCTCTACTAAGTATTGACTTTAGGGGGTGAATAGTTATGCACATTGACTTTTCCAGTTATTTTTTCCTATTTGTTATTTGCTTCACAATAATAAAAATAAAAAATAAACATCTTCAAAGTTGTGGGCATCCTCTGTATATTAAATGATGCAAATTCTCAAACAATCCATGTTAATTCCAGGTTGTGAGGGAACAAAACCCGAAAAATGCCAAGGGGGGTGAATACTTTTGCAAGGCACTGTAAACCCAATATATAAAATCTCCCAATTGTCCCTTTTTAGGCAGGACAGTCCCATTTTTAAGGTAGGAGACTCACACAAAAGATATGTAGGTATATTAAATTCCTAGTGAAATCCAAAAACCTTTCATATCCTTTTTAAGACTCACATTTTATATGGGTTGGGTTGAGCCTTAAGTACAGCTTCTTCTGAAGGCAACGTTGGCTGCAACCAATATATGGCTTTTTTACTCAATACTGAAAAAAAATGTAAAAAAATATTTTGCATGTTTACTTAAAATAAATTTTTCCTGCACATTTACTTGCCCAAAAATTGCCACAATGGTGAAAATTTTAAATGTATCATCAAGGTATAACTACACTATCTGTACATAAAATTCCAAAAGTTCTTATTAAGTGGGCATGACCATAAACAGTGAAAAATATTTGCTGATTTTGCTTGACAACTGAATCAGGCATCACAATTTTAGGGATCCCATTTATTTCTGGGAAATGTATGAGTGGTGCAAGATCTTAAATGTCATATCTCTATATTACCAAATTTTAAAAATATTATTATTATCTTTACTAGCGACTTGTCCATCAAAAATGACGGCAATAAAATTTGAAGGCTGGCAATGCTGTTTGCCACATCATGCAAGGCTCTCATCCCTCTAAGTTGGGGCCTCATGATGAGCTGCTTTGATGCCCATCGCAAGCCCTGCAATGAGTGGCTTTGCTGGAAGCAAAGATCATCTTATATACATATCACTCATCACATCTACATTGGGACAACAAATAGTGGCCAACTTACGCCGCCACATGGCATATATCAAGTACCAGGGGAACATTTCACATATGGTTGGTTAGTCCCTCAGTTGTGTCCAATTCTCTGTGACCCTATGGACTGCAGCACACCTACTAATGTCTCTGTCTGTGTGTACCCGCAAAGTTTGCATGCCAAAGATACTGGAGTGGGTTGCCAGTTTCTTCTCTAGTAGACTGTGACTTATCTGACCTCTCTGCTATCACCTGCCCACCTACAGTGGCCCTACATGGTATAGCTCACAGTATCTTCTGGATTGCTAAGTGGTGGTGGTGAAGAAGAGGCTTGTGTACCTGAATGAAGCTGTGAGCTATGCCATGTAGGGCCACTGTAGGTGGGCAGGTCATAGCCGAGAGGTCAGACAAATAACAGTTTATTAGAGAAGGAACTGGCAACCCACTCCAGTAGCATCTGTCATATTGTTAGCAGGCCCTCACGGGAATGTTGATACTCCACAATATCACTATTTGGACATTTGCATGTGTAATAACCCTTTATGTTAATTATATATTATATATATATATATATATATATATATATATATATATTATTATATGACTAATATTATTGTGTTATATGTTGATCTATCGCATAGTAACTAGGGCTCATTAGTTTACATATATAGGAATGTGACACATATGTGATGTATGTGGATGTCCCATAACTCCAACCATTGAAAACACACTGACACGGTTAGAACGGTATAACAAAGTTCTATTTCATACACAGAGCACAATCAGAAATGGTCATTAATATCATGGGTGTGGTGTGGGCGGATCCCGAGAGAGCAAGATGTTTGTGGTAAAAATGGGACACCTTCAGGGGGTAATGTCGTAGCCTAGAATATGCATGATGCATAGCACCTACCGGGGTCACATGTGGTCACTACACCACTGCAACCGGAATCTGATGAAATAAAGGATCATCACAAATCAATCCATTTAATTGAAGAAACCATTAATGTGCATAGCACTTACAACTTATCTATATCTGCTTAATGAAACAGATGATTCAACCTCTGTGCTGTGTAATCCAATCCAATTTCACACATACAGTATGGTGACAAAAACATTTGAAAAAGTGGTCAACTAAAAAAAGGCAGAGGAGGATCAACATGCATATACAGTACAGTGCTAAATACTGTAACAAAATACCAACTCACCTGATTCCCATCTGCAAGCATTTCTAACTATTATCTAGGTGTCTGGATAATCAGCAATATGGGAAAATACCCATTAATACGGATAGAACACAAAGGTCAGCCGCCAGATTCACTGTTACTTACATCAGACCCAAGGATCTGTTCTCAGACTGATATTGAGGTCAGGATCACAAGCTTCTCTAGTGCATATATTAATGCTGGCTGTCATTAACATGCCATTTGCAATTTGTCTACATTTTAAGCTAACAACAATCATGAAATCTGGCTATATGATAGTTTTAAGATTGTGGGAGCTACATGTTAAGGGGGGCTGTCATTGAAGGAATGTCAACCTGAGAGGCACTGGGAAAACCTTACACCTCATACATTTCCTTCACAATGCTTGCAGGAAATGCCTTCATAGACCTGAATTGTACCTGAAAAAAAAGTCAAAACCTACAAAATAAGGTTTTAAAAATCATAGGGACTGCAGCATTTCTTCTCAACAGCATTCCTCAGTAACCATCAATTGGTGACATGTTCAACAGAACCCTATGTGTCCACAGAGAAGAGGATCATGGACCATGTAATGGGAGGTAGTAACCTAGCTCTATATGTCTCTGTGTGTTATTTAAATTTATGTGTATTGCAAATATGTGTAATCAAGGACTATTTGTAAAATATTAAATAGAAGATAAAAGTACAAAACCTCAAATTACTGCTCTGAAATAACTCCTGCTCTCTCTCTCACTTTCCAAAACCACCAACTCCGAGGACCTGCGTGCTTCTTCAAAAGAAAATAAAACACAGTCAATGCATGGGACGTGGTACCCAAATGTATAATCTCCCGCTGTCAATCATCTTTGGCTAGACTGCTTTCTATTGGCTGAGAGGCTTGTGCCGCATGACGTTATGATTGGATCATAACGGCGATTGCATCTCGGCCAGCCCCTTAATAGTTTACTGCCGCAGGAGGGATTTACAGGTTTGAGGCTTCAGGCCATAATTCACACCATTGCTCAATTGAATAGCATCACAATTGTAGAGGAACGGGAGTCCGCAACACACCCGCAGATATTTGGCCGTCTGCGATAGAGTTGCAGGCTTGGAATTGAATGCGGCTCTTGATTAGGGAAATACCGCCTACCAAGTACAAAGATCAGGATATAGGCTTGACCCCCTCCCTATAGTTTGAAGTGTTCACCCCCCAGTTGTGTTAATGTACTGTGCCTATAAATGTGCTGTGTGTTTATCAATAAAGGAGTTGTCAGTTTGAACTACATAATTCATGTGTATGTTTCATTCTGAGGGTATAATAATCCTTAGTATTTGGAATATTACCGCTGAGCCTGCATTGGACTTTGTTACAACCGGTACCATTGACTGGGTGACTATACTGGTCCCTGTGATCTGCTGGGCGCTTTGATGAATGTAAGCTGGGTTGGTTCTGTTCCTACTATCAGGGATTTACAAAGAACTGGGTAGGCTTTAACTAGGTTCTTATCAAGCTCAACAGAAGCAGTAGGTCTTCACAATGATGTTTCAAGATGAAAAAAAAATAGGACTGCTGGATATCAGAACATGCTTTAATGCACAAAAAACTAAATATTTCTAACATTTTAGAATTTTTTTTTGTTACATCCCAAAGATGATATCTGATAACGTGTCAATGTATTTTCTTTTTTTCAGAGCACCTCAGAAGATGAACTGCCCTTAGGGGGCTTTCCTGCTGCTAGCCATTGAGACCTACAGACTAAAGTGTGCTGTCTGCATTTCCTGTTAGTTCAATGAAGTTTACACTCATTTTAATTAATTTTTTTTTTTTTTGCATAAATAACTTTAGTAATCAGTGTCAATGCTTTAAAAAAATAATTTGTGTTACATTTTAAACCCTGTTTTGCTTTGTTTAATTAAAAACAAAATGGTTTGACATACAGCCTAAATATTTTCTCCTACGAAAGGGATCATTGTAATTTTTCAATTGGACGTGTGTAAATCACTGTGGGTACATATATTAATTATAGTGCAAGGGCACACATTACACAGCATCATATATCACAAATACAAATACAGCTCTATTTATAAGAAGATAGGCAAGGCTTTGTATATACTACTTGGATGCCATACTGTGTAAACTATAGATAGATACTCACTATCCTGTGTATACTATCTGTGATGCAGCAAACAAAGACCCATCTATGTGTAGTCCCTTTATATCAGTCAGACAAAAGTACTCTGTCAGTCGAAAATAAGCTGTTGTGTGCATAGTACGAATGGCTTAAAAGAGGCATCAATACAAACTTAAATTCAGTATAAACCTAAATAAATGCATTAAATGCATCAGCATAAATATTAATTAAAAATGGCTTGGTTTTTAAGCAAATTTGAAATATTATGCTTATGAACGTAATTTCATAATAAATCTGATTTAAAGATATATCTAAGTCTCCCTGTTATTACCTTTTTCTAATGTAACATACGGGTTGCCTGGTGGTCCAGTGCTTAGGATTCGGTGCTGTCACCAATGCAACCTGGGTTTGATTCCAGTCAAGGAGCCAAGAGGCCACACCACTCTGAAGCCAAGCAGGGTTTGGCCTGGTCAGTACTTGGATGGGTGACCACCTAGGAATAGCAGGATCTGTATGTTGCGGCTCAATAACCTTCAAGCCAGCAGCAGCACAATGCAGAGATTATTAGAGCAATGTCTGAGCTCTTCTTTGTTCAGGGGACACATCCTATGATGCCTTCCTGCTCATACTGCCATCACAGATTGATACAATGTATTAGCTGCCTGTGATTGGCCAAAACAAATTATGAATGTTATGCTAATTCTCCTCTGATGCATTCATAATCCATGACACTTAAATATGTCTTTAAGTATATTTACAAGTGGTTGTTACTAAAATGATGAGTACAATTGCAACTGCAGTGACTGGGATCTTTGCTGTGTCACCTTCATTTCTATTACATTCAGCGACACTGAAGTGTATGGTGTCCCTGGTGGTCCAGTGGTTAGGATTCGGTGCTTTCACCACTGCAAACTGGGTTTGATTACAATCAGGGAAATAAGAGCTCACACCACCCAGAAGCCAAGCTGGGTTGGGCTTGGCAAGTACTTGGATGGGAGACCACAGAGGAATACCAAGAGTTGTATGCTGTGGCCCACTGGAGAAGGAACTAGCAACCCACTCCAGTATCTCTGATATGAAAACCAAGTGGATGAGCATAATCATGAAGATGTGTCTGGTGTGTGGTCACGACTGAACCACACAAAAAAAATCTCAAAACACAAGCTACTTATTTCAGACACACACATTACATTGAGTCATTCTATACACACACAAATGTATTTATTTTTTTATAAAATGTGTTTATCACACCCCCAGAGCTGCTTACATAGGCAGAATGCACCTACCAATAGAAACACTGCATTTGGGTACAGTTTTAAACAGTTTTTATACTAACCTTCAAGTCAACAGAAGCACAATGCAAAGATACACACAGCAATTTCTGGGCTCCTCATTGCTTCCTTGTGCAGAGGACTGCACATCCCATGATGCTTTGTTGCACAAACTGACATCACAGATTAAAACAATATATTAGCTGCCTGTCATAGGCCAAAACAAATTATGATTTTTATGCTATTTTTAGCAGAAATTCTAGGGGCGTTTATTCGCAAAATCTGTTTGCAAACTAAATAGATTCATCAAAATATAGGGTAAGTTTAATAATGTTTATTTTTGTATTTTTTTCACTTAAATATCCCTTTAATGCCAAAAAACAACAGTCTTAAAGGGACATTGAAGGTTTCTGAATTTCACTGGGAATAAAAAATACCTATGTGTATATTTACTTGTATATACAGTATTTAATTTTATTAAGTTCTTAAAAGCAATTTGTTTGTCTAAAATCATACAATTTCTTGCAGTGTTTCATATTAGCCAATCAGTGACCACTCTCAAGTAGAATGTTGGCACTGATTGGTTACTATGAGACTGTGCAATGTACTTAGAAGTACACTGTCTTCATGAGCTATAGAGGGGGAAAAAACAGTGCTTCTTAATAAAATAAAGTACACATAAAGTAAAGGTATATTATATTCCTAGTAAACCTTCCATTTGTTTTCTGTTGATCGACTTCCTGAAATGGGAGGAGACTTTGAATACACAGGAAATCTGCACAATGAGGGTGCAGCCTCTACAACAGCCAATGTGTTCATGAGATTTAATTAGTTTGCAAGGACACCATCTCCTAGGAAAGTAACAAACAGGATCAGCTGATCAAAGACAATGGATCCCTGCAGTAATTAAAAAATGGATATAAAAGATAAAAATGTAAATGTTGTGTTTTTTGTTTTGTTTGCTTTCTAAAAATATTTTGCCCATTATCAAATGTAGTTATTGAAAGAAACAAGCAACAATATTGAAACAATTTCACTACAGTGGTACATTAAAGAAATAAACATATATAAAAGCATTAAACTGTTATGTTAATAAAGAATATGGTAAGAAAAAATATATTGGTCTAAAGACGGTCTATATCAGATTTTAAAGCCAAATGGGGCTTAGTACAAATCCACGTGTGACTTTTCTTGTAATCCCCTAAATGTGGCACTGAAACTGGAATGATTGTTAGCTGCGCATTTGATTAATGAAAGGCAAAACAGTAAACAAAGATCTTTTAAATATTTGAAATATAGTGTGAGGTTTCATATAAAATCATCAATCTTGCTGGTAAACTTATATGCAAACCCTTTCATGATAAATTGTTGTTGGTGTTACCAATTAGATACAGTGACAAAATCCCAATGTGTTTCACTCACGATAGGGCTTTTTCTGCAATTAACTTGTACCTCACTTCTGCCTAACTCAGTATTACCTATCTAATTGTATGTTCTACATCTTGCTTACATATTTTGTGTACATCCTAGATTAGTTTCATTATAACATTTATAACATAATCTTACATGTAGACATTAGTTTTGTTACAGGGTGATATATAGCTATAAATCATAACTAAGTTGAGGTGAGATATGTTTACTCTTAAGTATCTGTGTCCCATATATATGTAACTATATTCTTTTGCATGGGATAAAATGCTAAATCATTTTTAAACTGATATTGAACTAAGGACAATCAACAATTTAATAGTAAAATTAATTAGATAACAAAAAATGGTTTGGTTAGGACCTATTAGGATCTATCCTCCATGCTAATGGCCGTATACAGCCTCATCTATATGTTTCCAGTTTACAATATGCTCAGTGTTACCTGAAGTGACCAATGATTCTATGTGAAATACGATGACAAAAACAAACAATAATAATAAAAATAATCAAATACAAAAAGCAGTGGTTTTATTGCTAGACTCTGTTCTGATCAGGCTCCTAAACTTGTCCACTATTCAAGAGATGGTGATACCAAAATCAGCCTCTCCTCTCTAGACCTATCCTCACTCTACTAACTCATATCACAATATGTCTTACTAACACATCTCCTGGTTGGCCTCTTGACATATGAAAATCAACATCTCAAAGACAGAGCTGTTGCTTGTTCATCCTTATTCCTCCATCTTTATACATGAAATGTCCCTTTCAGCAGACAACACAAAACTTATACTTAAGTCTCAAATTTGATATCTCTGTCTCACACATGATTCAGACCTTTCCATTATCCATTATCCATCATATATCGCCAAACTTCGCTGCCTCCACCTCTGGAATATCTCCAAAATGTGCGCCTTCTTTCCAAAGACACCACAAAGACAATACAAAGACACTACGCCCATGTATCATGACATGGCTTGACTATTGCAACTTTGTCCTAATTAGCCTTCCTATCACCAGTCCAGTCTGCTTCTTCCCTCTGCCAGACCCTACACTGGCTCCCCGTTTACTCAAGGATAAAATTCAAAAACCTAAGCAATTTACAAAATCCTCAATAGCACTGCACATCTCAGTTCTTGTCTCCAGACATATTCCAAACCATCTACTCCCATGCTCGCTAACAGCACTTCTCAAAAGTGGTACTTATTGTTTGGAATTCTTTACCTTGCTCTACTGGAATCTCCCCATGTCTTCAAATATTCAAATGCATTATGGAAACCCATCTGTTCAAAGAAGCACACCACTTACCTCCTTAATGCAGTGATCCACATTTTTACACAAGGTTATCCTTTCTTGTGCACATCATGCTATAACTTCAATCCCTCCTGCAGTCTTCTCGCTTTACATTTCTGTCCTCAACCACCACTTAGACTGTAAGCTCTCCCAATAGCAGGGTACTCATCTCCTCATGTACCAATGCTAATGTGCATTGTTATCTTCTGCCATCTGCCTTCTAATGTATATAAAACATGTATTCATTATTCATTGTACAAATGGAACTTGCTGATGAGCTAACAATAAAATAAAATATAATAATTTTAAACCACTGTTCCCATTGATATCTAGTGTGCAGTTTGGTGTGAAGTAACTGATGGCTGTGTAGGAATATCGTACTGTTCCCGAATTAGTTAAATTTAGATGAACAATGAGCAATGAGTCATACTTTCTGTACTATCAAATGTTTTAAAACATTAAAACAAGTGGACTGATTGACCCACAAGCATAAGGACCTCTCACCACACACAGTACACACTGTTTGTTGTTATGGTCACAATGTTTTTAAATCAGGTACTGGAAGGTACCTGCTGAAAATCCTGTAATCCTGAAATGAAAACAGAATGTACTTTTACTCGGGTTTTATGTTTAGAACAAACTGTAATTTTATGAAACACATACAGCCTTACTAAATTGCGATTCAGTAAATTAAAAAGGGCTCTATTTAAGCCCATAGCATTTTTTTTACAGAAGTTTTTAGTTAGTGAACTTCTATCCAAAAGCAAGGTCTTCACTAACTAAAAACTTCTGTAAATAAAATATGCTGTGTGCTTAAATAGAGTCCTTTTAAATTTACTGAATTCATTTATTTCATTTTCCTCTGCATTTAAATTACACAGTAGAAAAACACATATTATGTGTTAAACATTTAAGGGATGTCATCACCCAAAAATATATGTAGAGTTTAGAGTTCTTAAAGTAAAACAACTGCATACACATTGTATTAGCCATGTAATTCTTACATCGTTTCATAGTAAATGAGCTTGAAAAAATACTTTTACTCCATCAAGTTCAACCTTTTTGATCTCCTCTGATCTGCAATATGTGGATTCATTGTTAATTGATCCAGAGGAAGAAAACCCAAGTGAAACTTTGCCAATTGTCTCAAAAGGGAAAAAATATTCCTTCCTGACCCCCAGATACTGGTGATCGGATTCCTCCCTGGATCAATACTCCCTCTCCAATAAAACAGGATAACCCTGAATGCCCTTTTTATTTAAAAATATATCCAATTACTTTTTAAAGGTATTTATCAAATCTGTTGTCATCACCACCTCCTGTATTAGAAAATTCCACAAAATAACCACCCGTACTGTGAAGAACCATTTTCTTTCTTTAAGGTGGAAACTTTTTACTTCAAACCTCAAAGGATGTTCTCTTGTCAGTTGAAAACCACTGCATAAAAAGTTCACTTGACAGTATTTTATATTGACCCTGGATATATTTATATAAGGTAATCATAGCCCCTCTTAGATGCCTTTTTTCTAGTGAAAATAATTTAATTTGGTTAGTCTTTCTTCATAACTTAGCCCCTCTATCCCCTTTATTAGCTTTGTTGCCCTTCTCTATATTTTTTCCAGCTCTAAAATTTCTTTTTTACGAAGTGGTGCCCAAAATTGTACTCCGTATTCCAAATGAAGGCGTAATAGAGATTTGTATAGTGGCATAATTATATTTGCTTCAGTGGCTTCTATACCCTTATTAATACATGCAAATATTTTACTTGCCTTTGCAGATGCTGCTTGGCATTGAGCACTGTTAACTAGGTAGTTGTCCACAAGCACTCCCAAATCCCATTCAATATTGGAAACCCCTAGATTTGCTCAATTAAGCTGATTATCTACATGGCTATTTTTCCTTCCCAAATGCATAACTTTACATTTATTCGTATCCGCCATTTAGTTACCCATTTCTCTAATTTATGCAAATCTCTTAGGAGGAGGGAAAGTACATTATTTTCGGATTTAATTACCTTGCAAAACTTAGTGTCATCAGCAAAAAGGGAGACACTACTTTCCAGTCCTACATCTAGGTCAATAATAAATATGTTAAAGAGGAGAGGACCTAATACTGACCTCTGAGGAACCCCACTTACCACAATAGTCCAATCTGAATATGTTCCACTTACAACAACCCTTTGCTTCCTGTCGTTTAGCCAGCTCTCAATCCATAAGCAGATATTTACTGCAATTCCTGTACCCCTTAGTTTTTACACTAGTCTCACATGGGGCACTGTATCAAAAACCTTTGCAATATTTAAAATGACTACAGCCACTGAGTTGCCTTAATCCAAGTTCCTACTAACCTCCTCATAGAAACTAAATAGATTTGTTTGACATGACCTATCCCTCATAAATCCATGTTGACTCCTACTTATAATCCTGTCCAAACAGATATATTCTTGTATATTATATCTTATTAACCCTTCTAAAAGCTTTCCCACCACAGAAGTGAGGCTTATTATTCCCAATATTTGCTCTTACTATATTTAAAAAGGGAGCATCACATCTGAGTTTCTCCAGTCATCTGGTAGAGACCCAGTGTTGAGTGAATCTTGAAAAATTAGATATAATGGTTTGGCTATTACAGAATCCAGTTACCTCAGTACCCATGGATGTATTCTATCAGGACCTGGGGCTTTTTTTTTCCATCCTCTTTTGGATTTCTTCCTGCATTAACCAATTATTTGGTGATGGCAGTGTAGCCCCATTATGTTGCAGTGTCCCAATCACTGATAACTCTCTTCTATATACCGAAGAAAAGAACCTATTTAGCTCATCTGCCTTTTCCTGGTCACTAATTGTCAGACGGTCTGTTTCACATTGTAATGTTCCTATAGCTTCCTTTCTGGTCTTCTTCCCATTAATACATATATATATATATATTTTTAGGATTAGTCTTATTCTCCTTTGCAATTAACGTTTCATTTTCTATTTTAGTCAGTCTAATAGCACTTTTGCTGCCTTGTTGATTTTCTTGTATTCACATAAAGCTGTCTTTGTCCCCTCTTGTCTGTATAATTTAAATGCCTGTTTTTACACCTTGATCATTAAGTCATTGTTAAGTCACATTGGATGTAATTTACTCCTTTGACTTTTATTCCCGCATGGTATATGGTGATAAGTATGTTTATTTAGTAAGGATTTAAATGTTGTCCATTTATGTTCAGTATTTTTACCTGTCAGTTCTTTGGCCCAGGCTGTACTTTGTATTGCTGCCCTTAAATTCTGCCCTTTTAAAATTCTGCCCTTTTAAAGAGTTTTTGTTGGTCCCTTATTTCAACATTTGATACCATATCAGTATTATTTGTGATAACTAAAGCCTCATTTCTGGTTGGTTCTTGTATAACCTGGGCCAGATAATTATCTCTGAGTGTACTCAAGAACCTGCCCCCCTTAGCTGAACTGCTGGTCTCATTCATCCAGTTTATTTCAGGGTGATAAAAATCTCCCATTAAGAAAACTTGCCCATGCTTAGCTGCATTTCCAATCTGTAACAATAATTGTAGTTCCTCACTTCATAATTTCTTCAATTATATTAGGGGGTTTATAGCATACTGCTACCTATATTCTTTTGGAATTTGCTCTCTACCCACAAACATTAAACATT
Organism: Discoglossus pictus; assembly: GCA_027410445.1. Lineage (NCBI taxonomy): Eukaryota > Metazoa > Chordata > Amphibia > Anura > Alytidae > Discoglossus > Discoglossus pictus. Next base: position 221,439,744 of record CM050168.1, on the reverse strand, counting down.
ATGGCTAGTTCCAGAATAAATGTCTTCTCTGACTATAGGCTTAAATTCAGGCTTAACATACAAACAAATCCCTCCTCCACGTTTACCATTGCCCCATGTTTCCTAAATAGGTTATAACCATCCAGATTAACAGTCCAGTCATGAGATTCATCCCATGTTTCAGTAATGCCTATTAAATCCCATTTCTCATTAACTGCTAATAATTCAAACTCAAACTCTCCTGTTTTTCCTGGCAAGCTTCTGGCATTAGCAAGCATACAACTTATGTTATGAGTCTCTAGTTCTGAAGTGCCTGCCACTGTACTTGAGTTACTTAGCAATACCTCCCTATTGACTATACTAACCCTCTCCTGTTCTCCAGCCCCATGACTAACTAATGAATTCCTTACCCCCTCTACACTTTCTACCCTATTACCTCTATCTGGTTCCTCCCCCCCCCCCCCACACCTACTAGTTTAAAAACTCCTCCAGCCTTTCTACCATCCTATCCCCTAGCAAACAGGCTCACTCATCATTATGGTGCAATCCATCCCTGTTATAGAGATTGTACCCAAGTGAGAATTTCTAATTATGTCTTCAACACTAATTGCGCAATTTGTATTAAACAAGATTTTAAACATCAGAATTAGCTTCTGTTAAATAAAAAAAATGTCACCAACCATTGCTGGACACATTGGTGATTGTCTCTTTAATAGCCCAGTAACAAATATATACATGTAGCGGTCAGCTTTACCATGTAGGGTCACCTAAGATGGGCAGATCATAGCAGAGAGGTCAGATGAATTTTGTTCCACTGGAGAAGGAATTGGCATCCCACTCCAGTATCTTTGCTAAGAAAACCTTATGGATAAGAACAACCAGACACAAGATGTGCCTGGTGTGCTACGGTCCATGGAGTCATGGAGAGTCAGACATAAGTGAAAGATTAAACAACAACAAAGGTAGTAAGAAGGGAAAATGTAATTAAGCTAGATTTTAATGAGAGTAGAACATACTTTTGATGCCTCTGCTGCAACCTGAAGTCATCCTGGATAAATGGAAGTTTGTGAGGGGGGAAAAGGTGCAGTGACAATTTCATACATCATAGGATTGTGTTAGACGAGCAAGTAAGGGGGAGGGTGTTGTAGGCACAGGGACATGGGGATATTGGGTCAAGTAGCTGTTAGGGAAGGCAAGAATGATGTTTTGTAGAGTAAATAAGGCTAAATAAGTCAACATAATGACACACTTAGTGTAAATGTCAGGTGTTGTGTACACCAATATGTGATTTGATGTTAAAGGATGACGATCTACACATCTTATTTAACACGGAAAGTGTAAACACTTGGCCATAACAACATTATTATTTAAATAACCTAAACATTATTGAAATGCAAACATAAGATTACAGTAATCAAATGTATGAAGATATAGAGGTGTCCAGTCATATTTTACCATCAACCAATATTGATATATAAATATGATTATGCTTATATCCATATTTTATTAATTTCTTCCTGCAGATAATTTCTGATTTATACACATCCTCTATACTTTAACATAGGATGGGTATACTGAAATATGATATTGATATTAACTATGTGTAATATATGTTTATGTCACAAAACCATAACCATTAGAGACATATGGATTATGGTATAATAAGAATATAATTGTATTATATCCACAGAGCAGTGTCTAAAATTGAGCAGACCGTGCATTAATATCATTTGTATGGTGGAAGTAAAATCCAAGAGGACAAGAGGCTGTTTAAAACAGAATCATATAATGGTTTAAAGGTGATACTGTATAATAATATTGATGCATAGCATCTACTAGACTCACATGTGATAATTACACCACAGTAATGATAACTAGATGAATATAAATATCATCATTCATCACTACATATACGGTAATAGAAGAAAACAATTAATGAACATAGCACTTGCATCATGTCTTCATCCGCTCAATTAAACAGATGCACGGCTTATGACGCCTGCCTTATGTAATTCAAATCAGTTACACACAGAAAATGTGATTTAAAAAAAATAAAACTGAAATGATTAGTGTGTAGTCATATTCTAAATAATTAGCAGAAAAGTCTAGCAAGATCTATATGTAAAGTACTTTATACGGTTACAATAAACCAATTTACCGAATGTTCATCTACAGGCAGTGCAAACTGTGCAGTAAGAGATCAGTTGCCATGACCAATTGCAGATATGTAGCCATGATGTGGGATCTCACAAGGAATGCTTAGTGGTGACCACAATCTGTAGCACTATCTATGTTAAAGGTATACAGGTGTAAAAGTTATATTGTAATTGAGGTTTAAAAAAGGCTGTTAGTCCATCAATTGCAACCTTTTTAAAACTCCTCCACAAAAACAAAGATCATCAGCCTTAATGTCTGTTAATTATATAAAGAAAAAAAGGATCTGGTGGCATATTGTTAAGAGGATGACATGCTTATCTCACACATGTGTAACTGCTGGGTTTGATTAACATAGTATTGCAGGACTATACAATACCACATCCATATGTGCAATGGTACATATAAAACGTAACATCAATCATAATGGTTAAAACATGATATATGTGTTTATTTATAGTGCTTGAGATCTTTCTACTGGGGGGGGGGGTGTCATTGATGAAACAGATATATGAAAGTAATTGTGTATATAGTTTACTTACATTATTTGGTAGCAAAGCTTGCAGATGAACAAACTACCTTAATGGCTGTAAAATTTGACAAAAATACATTAAGAAAATGCAGATGGAGACAGTGGCATGAAGGGAGATGGGGAGGGTCCAGGCTGGGGTTGACTGCGCAACTGTTCAAATGTTGATGAGGAGGTGCTCACCAGAGCACTCTACTGTAGGATCAAGCTCATCTGGAGCAGCACACTCTGGTTGTTAGAAGACTGGACAAGCCTGGCCATGGAGGTCTCCATATGCATATTGTGCCTTATCTGCCTATAGATCCTCCTCTGGGTCCATGCCACTGATGTCTGTTGACAGGAGACACACTGAAGGAGACTAACCATCATGGCCTCTTGTCTCTGTTGATAACTGAGCATCTCCTCTAAAAATGCCTCCATTGATGGTGTTTTGAGTGTACACCGCAAAACGAGAATATCAGTGATATTGATTGATATGTAATCTGCACCGCTTTTCTGTGTTGTTGCAGTTTTTCCCCCATACAAAACAGACTGTTTTTTCTGCTTTTATTTGTCTGCTTAGGATCCTCTCTCTCTCTCTCTGTAGCCCCAGCTACACTTGTTGCCTAAATAGAACTGTTCAAGCCTTTCTATGGTGCAGCCTCATTGTGATGTATGAGAGACATTTATCTCCTGCAGTTCTGGATTGGGTAAATGGCTTTATTTTCATACCTACCTAGAACTCTCCCATATCTCAGTGCAGCTTTGTCACAATATACAATTTAAAAATACTGATAATTGTCATGTTGTATATTAGTGATACAAATAGTTATTTTTTTTTTTAACAAATCAGTAAAATCTAAACATGCACCACACTTACATGAAATCACACACTGAGGAATTATAAAAAGTTATTAAAATCTCAGTTTGTTTTATATTGTTCAAAGAAATCTATATATCAGAAGGCAATTATTACAATTTGAAAAGCTGGAAGAAATTAAGCTAATTCAGACAGATTTGAATTCTCAGCTATAGCCTGTTTCTTTCCAATGAGTAGCCAATATCTGTTCAGGCTTAATGCATTTTTACCTGCTGCTGACTAGCCGTGTTACAGGTTATATATTAAAAAATAATGAGCCACATTTAGTGTTCTGAAACCTGTTAAATTATAAAAAAAACTTGTTTTTAATAAAGCTATCAAGTTGTTTTTTGTCTGTAGCTCTTTTTATAGTATGCACAATGTGTAAGGATCTGAGCTCCATCTGCTGGCAAATAAATGAATGTACAACAGATTGGTTATTGAAAAAGTAAATAATCCTTAGAACAGCTTTAAGGTGTTGCTGCGGATGGCTACAGTCAACCATAAAGCTTTATTTCTGTACATCCCACGTGACAGCAGAGGAGGAATCATGAGGCACTCCTTGCTCCTCTGTGTTGTTACTCCAGGAAGGAAAGGAAAGCATATTAACAAAGTGGAATGTGTTGATATTTATGATCACTTGCTAATGCTTTATTCCATTTATATTTTTATAATAATAATATAATAATAATATTTCACCTGCCAGTGTTTTGCCTATACATTATAATGCTACTCTTAGGCTAATAAAAGTTGCCCTTTTACAATTAAGAGTTGAAACACTGCTTTTTAGAAATGTCAAATGAGACTCCGTACTAGTAGGTTCTTGTAATGTTTGGGCCATGTAATGAGGTTAATTGCGTACTCAAAAACGGTCCTTTTCTGTTTCGGGACCACATCCCGCCAGAACAGAGGGGTTGAGCACTGTGCCATAGCACAAAAAAATGTACTGGAGGCAGAGAACTATTTCCACCTCTGATCTGGCTCATAAGGCGCGCCGACAGAAGAGGCCTTGAGCTATGTGAGGCGCGCCCAAGGCCCTGGTGGGCCTAGGGCCAGTGCCGAACATAGCGAGGGGCTCGCTGTCGACTCCGCGCCATTCAAGTTGCCCCATGTCAAAGGTGAAAATAGTTATTTGCCCACAGTACATTTTTTGTACCACTAGGTGGTGCTGTGGCGCAGCCACCCACCCCAGTGTTCCGACAGGATACACTAGATCTCAAAAATCTACTCTTTGGTGTTCTCATTCATGCAGTTTATTTCTCTTTAGTTAATGCCTCCCATATTTAGTAAGAACCTCAATCATATCTCTCTCTGCTCCCTCCCTCACACCATTTCATGTACTTTCTCCAGGGCCTTACCTACAACACCATCCTGCCATTGTGATTTGGGGATAACTCTGATCAAAATCTGAAGGCTGCAACTTATCTGGAAGGTATGAAAAGAACTATGGAAGTTGTCCCATCTCAGGAGCCAGTAGCATTATTAATATTACTGTATGTATGTTATCTGTTTTTGCCGGATAGAATTAAATCTGTAACACAATATAACCCTCTTGCTAAATGCTGTAACACCTGTGTAAGCAAAATGCTGTCTCTAGCCTCCATCAAGCCACCCTACCCCTGCTTTATTACTTGCCTAACTTACTAAGAGCTCCATCTCTTATTTTCCCTCAACTGTTCCTTTGTCTCAGTCCTCTCTCCCTGCTCCCTCCCTCACACCATTTCCTGTTCTTTCTCCAGGGCCTTACCTACAACACCAGCCTGACCATTGTCATTTTTCTTTGCTCTTATCTCCTGTACAGCGCTATGGAATATGATGGCATGTTACACATAAAAGATAATAACTGAAGTAATTTTATTTTGCTGAATTTAAATTATTTTTGGTGGTTTATAAGGATGTCCCTGTAATCATTTTTTGTGGGTTTGTACATCCACAATTTATTTCTACTCACAATACTTCCACATTATCACTAGTTCCACCATAAACATTGTTTCTTGTAAATCAGACATATTAAAACAAATTACTTATCGTATATACTCGAGTATAAGCCGTCCTGAGTATAAGCTGAGGCACCTATTTTACCACAAAATACTGGGAAAAATGAGTGACTCGAGTATAAGCCGAGGGTGGGAAATGTGCTGCCCCCTGTGTCCCTCTTGTGCCCTCTGTGCCCCCCCGTTGTGTGCCCTTTTCTTGTGTCCCCCCTCTCTCTCTCCCCTGTGTCTCTTCGCCCCTCTCCCTCCCCTGTGTCTCTTTCCCCCTCTCCCTTCCCTGTGTCTCCCCCCCCTTATGACGCTCATTCTCAACCTCCCTGCTCAACCCCCCTTCCTCATCCTAAACCACCCTCCTCAGCCTCAACCCCCCTCCTCCACCTCAACCCCAACCCCCCTCCTCAACCTCAACCCCTCAACCTCCCTCCTCAAACCCCCTCCTCAAGCTCAACCCCCCTCCTCATCCTTAACCCCCCTCCTCATCCTCAACCCCATCCTCATCCTAAACCCCCCTCCTCATCCTCCCTCCTCATCCTCAACATCCCTCCTTATCCTCATCCTCAACTTCCCTCCTCAACCCCCCATCCTCATCCTCAACCCCCCTCCTCAACCTCCATCCTCAACCCCAACCCCCCTCCTCAATCTCCCTCCTCAACCTCAACACCCCTCCTCAACCTCAACCCCCCATCCTCATCCTCAACCCCCATCCTCATCCTCAACTCCCCCATCCTCAACCCCCCCAGCCTCATCCTCAACCCCCCCAGTCTCATCCTCAACCCCCCATCCTCATCCTTAACCCCCATCCTCATCCTCAACCCCCCATCCTCATCCCCCCCATCCTCAACTCCCCCATCCTCAACTCCCCCATCCTCAACCCCAGTGTTCCGACAGGATACACTAGATCTCAAAAATCTACTCTTTGGTGTTCTCATTCATGCAGTTTATTTCTCTGTAGTTAATGCCTCCCATATTTAGTAAGAACCTCAATCATATCTCTCTCTGCTCCCTCCCTCACACCATTTCATGTACTTTCTCCAGGGCCTTACCTACAACACCATCCTGCCATTGTGATTTGTGGATAACTCTGATCAAAATCTGAAGGCTGCAACTTATCTGGAAGGTATGAAAAGAACTATGGAAGTTGTCCCATCTCAGGAGCCAGTAGCATTATTAATATTACTGTATGTATGTTATCTGTTTTTGCCGGATAGAATTAAATCTGTAACACAATATAACCCTCTTGCTAAATGCTGTAACATCTGTGTAAGCAAAATGCTGTCTCTAGCCTCCATCAAGCCACCCTACCCCTGCTTTATTACTTGCCTAACTTACTAAGAGCTCCATCTCTTATTTTCCCTCAACTGTTCCTTTGTCTCAGTCCTCTCTCCCTGCTCCCTCCCTCACACCATTTCCTGTTCTTTCTCCAGGGCCTTACCTACAACACCAGCCTGACCATTGTCATTTTTCTTTGCTCTTATCTCCTGTACAGCGCTATGGAATATGATGGCATGTTACACATAAAAGATAATAACTGAAGTAATTTTATTTTGCTGAATTTAAATTATTTTTGGTGGTTTATAAGGATGTCCCTGTAATCATTTTTTGTGGGTTTGTACATCCACAATTTATTTCTACTCACAATACTTCCACATTATCACTAGTTCCACCATAAACATTGTTTCTTGTAAATCAGACATATTAAAACAAATTACTTATCGTATATACTCGAGTATAAGCCGTCCTGAGTATAAGCTGAGGCACCTATTTTACCACAAAATACTGGGAAAAATGAGTGACTCGAGTATAAGCCGAGGGTGGGAAATGTGCTGCCCCCTGTGTCCCTCTTGTGCCCTCTGTGCCCCCCTGTTGTGTGCCCTTTTCTTGTGTCCCCCCTCTCTCTCTCCCCTGTGTCTCTTCGCCCCTCTCCCTCCCCTGTGTCTCTTTCCCCCTCTCCCTTCCCTGTGTCTCCCCCCCCCTTATGACGCTCATTCTCAACCTCCCTGCTCAACCCCCCTTCCTCATCCTAAACCACCCTCCTCAGCCTCAACCCCCCTCCTCAACCTCAACCCCAACCCCCCTCCTCAACCTCAACCCCTCAACCTCCCTCCTCAAACCCCCTCCTCAAGCTCAACCCCCCTCCTCATCCTCAACCCCATCCTCATCCTAAACCCCCTCCTCATCCTCCCTCCTCATCCTCCCTCCTCATCCTCAACATCCCTCCTTATCCTCATCCTCAACCTCCCTCCTCAACCCCCCATCCTCATCCTCAACCCCCCTCCTCAACCTCCCTCCTCAACCCCAACCCCCCTCCTCAATCTCTCTCCTCAACCTCAACACCCCTCCTCAACCTCAACCCCCCATCCTCAACCCCCATCCTCATCCTCAACTCCCCCATCCTCAGCCCCCCCCAGCCTCATCCTCAACCCCCCCAGCCTCATCCTCAACCCCCCATCCTCATCCTCAACCCCCCATCCTCAACTCCCCCATCCTCAACTCCCCCATCCTCAACCCAGCCTCATCCTCAAACCCCCATGCTCATCACCCCCATACTCATCCTCAACCCCCCATCCTCATCCTAAAACCATCTCCTCACTTTACCCCTCTAAATACCTCCCCCTCTCCCTTTTCCATCACTTACCTCCATCTGCAGCTGCTCCTCCGCTCCTCCACGCTCCTTTGTGCGTCTTGACCCAGCCAATGCTTATGACGTCACGTCATTAGCATATGCCGGGTCCCGATGCAGGAAGGAGCGTGGAGGAGCGGAGGAGCTGCAGATGGAGGTAAGTGAGGGGAAAGGGAGAGGGGGAGGTATTTAGAGGGTTAAAGTGAGGAGGGGGGTTTAGAATGAGGAGGGGGGTTTAGGATGAGTAGGGTGGTTTAGGATGAGGAGGGGGAAAGGGAAAGAGACATGGAGGGGGTAGAGAGACACAGAGGGGGTAGAGAGACACGGAGGGGGTAGCGAGACACGGGGGGTTAGAGAGACACGGGGGGGTTAGAGAGACACGGGGGGGTTAGAGAGACACGGGGGGTTAGAGAGACACGGGGGGTTAGAGAGACACGGGGGGTTAGAGAGACACGGGGTGGTTAGAGAGACACGGGGTGGTTAGAGAGACACGGGGGGGTTAGAGAGACACGGGGGGGTTAGAGAGACACGGGGGGGTTAGAGAGACATTGGGGAGGTAGAGAGACACATGGGGGGTTAGAGAGACATGGGGGGGGAGTGACTCGAGTATAAGCCAAGGGGGGCCTTTTTAGCCTTAAAAAATGGCTAAAAAACTTGGATTATACTCGAGTATATACAGTATTTTTTTACATAAACCCTACCTCTTCTAAATAGGGGTATAACTCAAAATTAACTGTTGAGTCATGGGAACCATGTTTTAGTAATGCCTATCATATCATATTTCATGTTAACTAATGTTACTAATAATTCTAATTCTTCCATTGCCAATGTCTTCATTAGCAAGCATACATTTAATTTTATTACATCTTGCTGGCTTGCAGTTTGTTATACTTAAATTTGAGTTTCCGACTCTCGGTAACCATATGGACAATACGCCAGGCACGCCTGTCTGTGTTTCTGGTTGTGCTTATCCATATTCATGTGAACAGTACAGGCCAAGCCAATGATAAATGCATGGTTTTTAAGATGTGGCCTGAATTAAAGAGGCCTGAATTAATGTGCCCAATGTGTATCCATGCAGTATTTTATACGTTGTTAGCACATATTTCTAAATTTTGTGTGAACAACAGTAATACCTATCTTCTGCTAACATATTTATTATAAGTACTAGAAGCTTGCCCGTCAAAAATGACGGGGAAATAACATTTTAAGACTGGGAAAGCTGTTTGCCACACAGTGTGAGTCTCTGACGCTCTTAACCTTTTTGTTATCTATAAAAAAGTACAACAATTATAATAACTTTTTTATTTTTTTAACTTTCAGCTTGTATTTCACCAACAAGTAAACCATCATTTTTTAACAATATTAACTATTTTAATTCTCATGTATGCAAGAAAAATAAAATAATGGCTGAAGTTTTGATGAATACGTATTTTAAACCATTACATAATGCTTTGCAACATGCAACTTATATTTAAGACAATGGTGAACCATTTTTTTTAACAATACTAACATTTTTAATTCAGAGGTATGCTTGAGTAACATAAGAAAAGATAAACTTTCTCTCTAATGCTTTGTAACATGCAACTATCATTTCAAGTACTGGTACACCACATAAGTATTAAATCCAGAGGAAGGCAAACAGTAAAAAACCCCATTGAAACTTAGCCAATTGTATCAAAGGGGGGAAAAACAATTTCCTTCCTAACCCCATTAACTGGCGATCTGATTTACTCCCTGGATTAATACTCTGTATTTAATTATACATTTCAATTTATTAACAAATGGTTATCCTCCTACTAACATAAATCGTTAATTATATACAATGAAACAACTTTGCACAGCTTTTAAAATACAATGTTAACATCTCAAATAGTACCTTAAAATACTAACATTTAACCTTGAATTGTACAAAAATGCCACCTAATTGTTTTGTGGGGCCAATCATGCAAAATGGTAACTTCTAACACATTCCAATATGTTACTTTGTCTTTGCATTTGTTTTGTTTTTTCACTTTTTGTTGTTATTCTTGCAGTTTTGAAAATTGCACATAGAGGTTCCTATGTGAAATAGTGGTCCTCTAAAAAGGGACCGCCAGACATAAAAGGTTCGTCTGTGGGGTATAACCACTTTTCTCTACGTTTTTTTCCATTTTACAGAGTTTTCTTAGTGGAATAAGGTCCTCTAAAAAGAGTCTAAGTGACATCTAATGTTGTCCTCAAAATAAAACCACTGTTCTCTATGTTTACAGAACCTCATAGTACACAACGTTTTTGCTAAAAATGCGTCCATCCTCCAATAAATCACCTTAAATTGGGTTTTCTGCAATATGAACTTTAATTTCCTCTGGATTGTTGCATCTTGAAAATGCAACATAGAGTTGTCCATGTGCAAATACAGGTTCCTGTAAACAAAAATACCCACAGACTTGGGATTTATTAATGGTTATGGCAAATGCCATGATAATGGGAAATTGTCTGCTTTGAAGGACAAAAGGCAAACCACTCTCACTTGGAGCCAAATCAATTATTGGTATAAGAACGGGTTCACCTTTATGAGTACCATTCATAATTTCTGCATGTATAAAATGATCTTTTAAATCCTTCACAATTAATCTGGTACCATTACAAAGTCCTTTTTTTGGGATTCATATTTCTTAGTAGCATGACAATTGCCCCTTTTTTAAGTAGCAAAATATGTGGTGGCTTTCCAGAGGGAGTTAAAGAATTATTAAATTCCATAGTAAAGTCAGATTTACTGTCTTTATCATAAGCCAGAACGGAATCTGCACTGTAATATTTTTTTTGGGGTGCAATGATTAATTTTTAAATTTCGTTATTTAGATTCAAAGCATCTATTTTTTTTATGTTAATATCACTTTGCTTGCAAAATATGTCTGAGAATAGCTCAGCATTGTTTAGTTCATCCTTCATATTATAAAAATTTGCAGAGCATGTAGGTGCAGGGTCACACTAACATTTAGTCAATCTTTAAAAATCATTATTGAGAAATCCATTCCCTTTAAATATGCATTTTATCTTCTGTCATCTGTATTAAGTCAATTGAGTAGATAACACTCATAGGTGCCAATAACTACTTTGGTATTAATGGATCAAATTATGATAAGCGCATAGTTCCTGAAGAGAAAATTCACCTATTCAGAGTGTTAAACCCATTTTAGAAATTAAACTTTTATTAATTACAATTAAAAACATATCTCAATGAAAATACGAGTGATTACAAATTCTGTTAAGATTATAATTAGTCAATGTAATACCTTTATTTTGAATTAATTTAAACAATCATAGCTAGGAAATGCTTATATTAGTTTAATTTTATAGTGAGTTTTTTTTAAATATCACTAATAGGTTACAATAATAATCTTCCAATCACTTAGACAAATATTTTAAGTCAAGTTATTAGGACATTTTTAGAAAATAGGAATCATCTGATAACTAATGAATACATATGCTTTCTGGTCTCATAAATTAAATATTTATTATAGAGATATATGGCACGGTCATATGTGATACAACTTAGACAAAAGTAAAAAATATGTACTGGTCCTAATTAAGTAGCAGGAGTTATCCCCTCTATGATACATCTTTACCATAGAGTCGGTAACTTATCTCTCAAAAATATTACCAACAGATAACTGTTTATATATTTGTGAATAACTTAGCATATGTAGCATTATAATCATCCACTTGGTGTCTCTGTTAACCATGTAGCAGAATCTGCACTCTTTAGAGAAATTTTATAGTTACTATAATTACTACCTACTTGCCGTCAAAAATTAGGGGAATAACATTTTAAGCCTGGTAATGCTGTTTGCCACCCGATGTGAGCACATTTGGAGTGCCTTTGGCTGCCTACTTCCTCCCTTGTGTCTCATTTCCCCCATCCTCTCCTTAACTTGAAACCTGGCAATGGTGTTTGCGAAACATTGTAAGGCTCCCCCCAAACCTGCCTGCCCTAATTTACTGGCCTTGCGATGAGCGCCTTTGTCTCTTCCCCCGCTCTCCCTTCCCTGTGTCTCTTGGCCCCTCTCTCCCTCCACTGGCAGCACTGATTACACACACACATGAAATAGCTGGAGCATGGATGGAGGTTCTTACATTACAGAGAGCTGAGCCTGTCCTGTGGTAGCAGGGGAGAGCTGTTCCCTGGGCATGGATGGCTGGAGCCTGTTGATCTCTCTCTTGTATGCAGGAGGTACAGGGCTGAAACTGCCCTACTGACTGTGTAATACACTGCTTCCTCCTCGTGGGGAAAACGGGTGCGCCTTTGTAGCTGGTACTATCACATTGCAAGAGGTGCTCACCAGCATGAGCCTGGCTGCCTCCTCCCCCACCAGCAGCCGGCTCAGCACCTTGCATGTCCCCGGTTGTGGTGTGGCGAGGAGAGCCAGGGAGGAGAGCCTGGAGCAGTGCCGGGGAGGAAGGAAGGCCCTAGGGGCCTCGCGATGATCATCTTCGGTGCTCATTGCGGACCCTGCAATGAGTGGCTTCGCTGCTCATTACGCATGCGCAAAGAGTAATGAGCGCATTCAGCGCTCATTTTGCAAAGTGCCTTTGTGGTGACCAACATTTCTGCGATCCGCAATTATTATAGTTGATTACAAAAAACAGATCAATCCTTAAATTTAATTTATCTCATATAGCACAACCTGATTATTGTGCTTCTGAAATAAACTATATACAATAGTGGTCCGAACCAGTTTAACAAGAGGATAGTGGGAATCACATTGATTCTCACCAGTAAATAATAGTTCTCTTTTAATGTATTACTTAAAGGCATATCTAAGTGATCTGGATTATGAATGCATTTAATAAAGGAGCATTTGTACTGCATGCTTTTTTTTTTTTTGCAAAAATATCAAAATAAACATTTAAACACTTACATTGAATTTAGCAAAATGTCTTGTAATTTCTGACAGTTGCAAATTAGGGTTAACACCCTCCAAACCCGGGCTAAATTAGCATCAAATTTAAAATGTTTGTTTTGGTCAATCGGGTTAGCTGAAACTTTTGAATTTACTCTGGGTTCCTGTTTGTGGTGCAAAGCAGCCTGGAATATGTAGTGTATCACTATGTGCTATATGTGCTATGGTGGAGATGATATGTGCTATGCATTGCTGACATAGAGACAAGAAGCTGCAAGGAGATTGACTGAGCAAGCAACAGCAGGTAAATAGTGGGTTAATATTGCTCCCCTGGTGCTGCATGCTGACTGAGTGGGGATCAGGGGCTTGTGTAGACACCTCCTGGGCGTGTCAACATAATCATTAGAGGGATTTTAAGATATTAATAAAAATAAAATGATTTATGAGGTGTGCTGCATATAAATAGGCTGCTTTTTGTCTAAGGATTGCAGAAATGTATTAATCCAGCTCACTTAGATACACCTTTAAAATAGTTTTTAGTTTGTATTCCTTTGTAAGCTTATCAAACTATCCAAAAAGTTAAATATAATTAGAAGCTTATGAACTTATGAGAAACTAGGGAATTGCCCGTCAAAAATGACGGGAATAAAATTGTTTTCGATCATGAAAAAATGCCAAATATGTCTCAAACTAAATTTCAACCTCACTCACAGGCTCCCTGTCTCTCCCCCTGTGCTGTGTGTGAGTGTGTAAGTTAATTTGAGGCATGATTATGTTTTTTTGGTGGTCTTTCCAGGTGCCTGGTTTGGCGTTTCTACGTCCTTCAAAACTAAGTCCTACAGGTCTCTTGATGATCGCCTGTGACGCTCAGCGCGAGCCCTGCAATGAAAACCTTCAGCGCTCGTTGCAAGGCCGCAACTCCTGAGAGTTACCAACGGCCAGTAGTACCACAATTATATATATGATTCATTTGGCAGCCTATGTGAAATAAGTAAGAGTTTGAAAATATTGCAGTATTACTTTAAGAGACCAGATGATGCAAGCAATGAGCTTGCTGTGGTTTGAAATCCTATACATGAACTGATTACAAGACATTAGAGACAATTATTACACATCATATAGCGCCAGCTCTTAAACTTGTTAAAAGTTACCTTGTGGTGGGAGCCGCTACATAATACTATAGATTTAATAATTATCTTAGCAGTTTGTGTTCTACTTAACTAAATAAGAGATATAATTTCAAAGAACTCATATTTTTATAGGTGTTTGAAAGATTAAACGCTATCAATATAGTTTGATATATTGATAGATGGGGCATGTTCAATGACTACTAATGAATACTTTGCTATTGCAACAATATACAAGTGCAAACATAAATTGGCAATCAGATAATGATAGAAGTCAAATAGTCTGCATTAGTAGAAAGCCAAATATAACACATCACAGGAGATACTCTTTACAGGCCAGCTTTAATTAATTTGGTTTGCATAGTTTTTGTGTCTATTAAAGGGCTATGTAAGTGAGCTCGGTTATGAATGCATCTGATAGAGGAGAATTAATATTGTAGGAAAGACATTTTGTGCATGAAAAAATACCAAAATAAACATTTAAACCATTACCCTGAAGATTTCAGAATTTGTTGCATTTGAAGTGATCTAATAGATGGTCAATATTACGCTTGCGACAAATCGCAGTTTGACAATCTCATCTTACCCAGCACTGTGCTGCGCATGCACATTGCGCGACGTCAGACGTACATGCGCACTGTGTCAGGGGTGCGCGCACAAGCAGGCGGCCGTGCACACGAGAGGTGGGCCGTGCGCGCACCCGGATGATGAGAGACATAGGAGGAAGGAGGGAGTGAGAGACACGGGAGGAAGAGACACAGAGGAGAGTGGGAGACACACAGGGAAGGAGGGGTTAGAGACACAGGGGAGTGAGAGGAGGGGGGAAGAGACAGGGGAGTGAGAGGAGGGGGGAAGAGACAGGGGAGTGAGAGGAGGGGGGAAGAGACAGCGGAGTGAGAGGAGGGGGAAGAGACACAGGGGAGTGAGAGGAGGGGGGAAGAGACACAGGGGAGGGAGAGGAGGGGGGAGAGACACAAAGGAGGGAGAGGGGGAGAGACACAGGAGAGGAGGGGGAAAGAGACACAGGAGGGGGGAAAGAGACACAGAGGGAGGGCATATACACAAGGGAGAGAGGAGGGGGGTATATACACAAGGGAGGGAGAGGACGGGGGGAAGTGACATAGGGGGAAGAGACACAGGGGAGGGAGAGGGGAGAAAGAGACACAGGGGAGGGTGAGGGGCGGAAAAAGGGACACAGGGGAGTGGAGGAAAGAGACACGGGGGAAGAGACACAGGGAGGTAGTAGAGTGGGGTTAGGTATGAGCGAAAGGCACTCATTGCGAGGCCTGCTATGAGAGCCAAAGACGATAATCGCGAGCCAGGCAGGTTAGGGGGGGGGGGGGGGGGGGGGGGGAGCCTCGCAATGTGTAGCAAACACCATTGCCAGGCTTCAAATTTTATTGCCGTCATTTTTAAGGCAAAGGTTCTCAGGTTTTGTGGCAAACAGCATTGCTTAAAATGTTATTGCCGACGGGCAAGTATCTATATCCACTCATCCAAGGTGCACCGGGAATTGAATCCCAACAGAGTATATTATTGAAAGAAGATATATCCAGTTCAGACCAGTAAAAAGAGTACTCGCATGTAATAATAATAGCTGAAGACATGTATCAATAAAATATAACTTTTATTTTTCCAATTTAAAATAAGTTTAAATCACAAGTAAAAATTGGGAAATGATGGCCAAGTGAGACAAATGGAGATCGCTCTTACAGGTAAGTCTAGATAATGGCAAACAGTGTCTGGATTTGGTCGTATGAAATCAAAGAAAGTAAGAAAGTAAGTGTGGGGTTCGTCAAGCCTCAGATAGCTAGGAACAGAGTTATTCCACTATGTGAGCAAACAGGGTGTGTGTGGATCAGACTCAAAATTCTCAAGATGAGGCTGATAAGGTAACCAGAGTGGTATATGCCTATAGTCCAACACATAGACTTATAAAGCGCACACACTGTGGGGAGTGGGCCAGGGTACAATGTTGTGGACTATGGTAAAATAGTCTAGTACCTATCAAAGAGAGGGGAGTAGATATATGAGGAAAGCAGTGATTGCTCACAAGGTACTAGTAAGCAAGCCCTCTCGCAGTGCATATAACCAGTGACACACATATTGACACTGTTTGGCAAAATAACACAAGTAATTATGTGACAGCAGTGAACACATTGCCTGGATAGGACTACATGTAAAGTATACGGGGACTCCACCCCATTCAAAGTCATATATATAGTTGTGAGCATGCGGGTTGTTGCTAACGCTTGCGGGCTCGCACAGCGAGCCCTCTGCAACTGTGGCCCTGGCAAGGAGCACCAAAGGCGATCCTTGCAATGATGGAGATGAGCGCCATAGGCGCTCATCCCTTCTACCCCCTACAACTTTCCGACCGCAAATGCGGACCCTTGCAAAGTGAGGGGCCACATTTGCAGAGGTCGATGCTCCCAAGTCGGCTGCAATAAGCTCCCACGTCGGTTGCAGAAGTTGATGCTCCCACGTCGGCTGCAATAAGCCGCAGGCATTTGCGTAGGTGGAGGCTCTTCTGCGCCTCACAATCAGTTAATCGGGACTTAAAAAAACCATAAACACGCAAGGACTAACTACGGACTTACACAAAAAAATACGACCTTAACGGCCGAACCGCGTGCACCTGAAAACATTACAAACACAATAAATACACATAAAAAATACATAAAAAGTTTACCCACAGCAAGGGGGGCACCCAGGACCTCTGCAAGTGAAGTTACACCTCAACTTTAGGGGATTTTCGTGTGTGTAAACTCGGGAATTTGGACTAAGTGAGAGAAAAAATAGGCGCCGGAAAAAACGAAAACGAGACTCCACTTCCGCGGACCGCCCAGCCACGTACAAATTACCCAAGAAGGGATCCAAGATAAGCTCGGAAACCCACATTGACCACACATTAACCCTCGCAGTGGGGGTCCCCGGTTAACCCCACATTAACCCTTGCAGTGGGGGATCCGATCGCACGCGATCGGGGACCCCCGCTGCAATCAAAATTCTAATTTCCCACCTTACGGGTCCTTTATGGACCTTAAAGGTCCCTAAAGGACCCGTAATAAAAAACAATTTAACCCTATCACTCATGAGGCTCTATACAAAGCCCCATCAACCCCTAAATAACCCTGTCACGCATGGGGGTCAATCCACACCCCCATAAACCCTTAATTAACTCTTGAAGGGATCCGAGATAACCTCGGAAACGCGCATTAACCCCACATTAACCCTCGCAGTAGGGGTCCCTGATAGCACGTGATACAGACCCCCATAAGAACTTAATTAACCCCCTCCCCCATAATACATATAATTAACCCTGTCACTCATGGGGGTCAATACAGACCCCCATAAACCCATAATTAACCCTGTCACTCATGGGGGTCAATACAGACCCCCATAAACCTATAATTAACCCGGTCACTCATGAGGGTCAATGCACCTGTCAATCTTTATTTAAACCAATCACAAGGCGTAGATGCCTTCAGCCAATCACAATGGAATACCCCCCCCCCCACAGGGTGATTGGATGGAGACATTTGCACCTTCTGATTGGCTGTTGTCAATATCAGTATTACAGCCAATGAGAAGGCGCAGATGTCTTCATCCCATCACCCTGTGGGGGTGTATCCCATTGTGATTGGCTGATGGCAATAAAGCCTTCGGATTGGTTTAAATAAAGATTGACAGGTGCATTATCCAATCAGAGTGGGATTTCGGGGTGTATCCCTTTCTGATTGGCTCACACATTGGCGTCTTCTGATTGGTTGAATTTGATAGACAGCGTTTTTAGCCAATCAGAAGCCGCCATTGACAATTTTCTTCTTGCAAACTATGTAGGAAGCTCATTAGCATCGGGGAGATCCGCAAGTGCGGATCTCCGTTAGTTTATTATTATTTTTAATTTATTTTTTTACAGCGCCGGGGCAGAGGTTGAGGAGGCCGGGGACATCGCGGGGAAGTAAGTACAATGTATATTATGTTTATTTTACTTTGTTTTTATGTTTATGTCTGTTGTACTAATGTAATGTTTTTTTTCAACAGGGGCCGCGCCGGAGAAGAAATGAAGAAGGACGGGGACATGCTGGAAAAGTGAGTAGAATATTTAGAATATTTAAAATGTGTATTTATTGTATGTAAATGTGTTGTATTCATTTTGTTTTCTTTTTTCCTAGGTTGCTCATCTGAAGGGACATCTGCAAAGGTAAGTGGTCTTAATTATTTTATTTCACCTTAGAATTAGGGTTTGTATATAGAGATAGCATTTGTTGTATGTTACATAGGGGAATGTATTTTACATAGTTAGGATTTATTGTATGTTAGATAGGTGGGTATTGTATTGCATTTTATTTGTATTGTATTGTATGTATTCTATGTATTTCCTTTTCAGGTGTGTATTTTTTTTTTATGTAGTGGGGTGAGGGGTTGTAATGTATTTTTTTATTTCCTGTAATGTTCCTTTTTTTTTTTTTTGCGACTTGTTTTTTTTATTTTCTGTAATGTCGATTTTTTATTTTTGTTGATTTTAGTTTTTTGGATTTTCTGTAATTACAGTGGTGGAGGGATTATTAAGGGGTAGGTACGTATTGTAGGTAGGTAGTGTAGGTGTTAATAGGTTAGTGTAGAGGGCGGTTAGTTTAGATTTAATGGTTTATTGGGGGGCTATAGTGCAGTGTAGTGTTTATACTTAGTGTCATGAGGGTACTAGAGAACCCTCATAGCATTTACAGGGTAATGTTAGGCTTCTACCTTTCCCATGAGGGTCTTTAAATACCCTTATGGGACTAATGGGGTTAAATAGAGGCTTATGAGGGTCTGTATAGACTCCCATAAAAGACCGGGTTAAAATGGTGTAGTGCTTACACTTTGGGTCATGAGGGTCCTAGATGACCCTCATGGCACTTATGCTGTTATTACATGCGCTCATTAGTGTGCTATAGGGGTCTATATAGTTGAGGCACACAGTAAACTCACATTGTGTGACAAACAGCATTTCAACAATTTTTTTTATTGCCCCATCATTTGTGACGGGCAAGTCGCTAGTATATATATATATAATACTTAAACCTCCCTCCAGCACCGCTACACTGGGTGACAATATGGAAAAGCAAAATAACAAATTTAACGGCTTACTAGCCCTATGAGTCCACCGTGTGGCGGGTGCCCGGTATCTGGCCCTAACTGTACTTGCGGTCTGGGGTGGCGAAGTAACAGGAGTCCCCCGGTATAATCCAGAGTGCTGCAGGTGATATCCTCCTCAAGGCCCAATGTACGTTTCACCGTCCTGGAGACATATTCGTCTGGATTTCTCCCATTTTTCTTTCAATGTTGATGTCCCCTAAAAATCCTAGTGAAAATTAGAATACATAATACATTTTATCTTTTTGGTCTGAGCTACATCTTTCCTTTAGATTTCTGTAATAACCAGAACAAGGTCTGTGTCCTTCATTCACGGATTGTTTTATCTACATAACATCCGAGGTGAAACTTCCCCCAGCCCCAATAAATTGCCCTTGTGACCTCTCCCAAACCCAGTGAATTGCCCCATCACCTCTCCCAGCCCCAGTGAATTTCCCGTCACCTCCCCCAGCCCCAGTGAATTTCCCCTGTCGCCTCCCCCAGCCCCGTCATCTCTCCCAACCCCTGTGAATTGCCCCACTTACAGACATTCAAAGAGACAGACACTTACACACAGACATAGACACATGCACTTTCACACACACACTCACAGAAACTCACAGACACTCAGACACACACACATTCACAGACACTCACAGAGTCAGACACTCACACCCAGAGACAGAAACACACCCAGACACACAAACACTACCACACAGAGACATGCACTCACAGACACACACATTCACAGATACTCAGACACTCACACTTACACACAGATACATACATTTGCACACATGGACAGACATTCAAGCAAACACACACATAAGGACATATACTCACACTTACAGACACACACACTCAGACACAGACACATGCACTCACAGACACTGATACAGAGACATTCACATGCAGACACACACACTCACACAGATACATACACTCACACACTTACAGACACATACACTCACACACTTACAGACACACACACTCACACAGATACATACACTCACACACTTACAGACACACACTCACAAACAGACACATGCACTCACACTCATAGACACACACTCACATAGACATTCACACACACAGACACTTACACACAAAGACAGACACATGCACTCACACACATTCACACTCATAGACAGAGACTCACACTCAAACACTCACACAGACACTCATGTAGACACTCACACAGACACACACACATACACACAGAGACAGTCACTTACAGAGACACACATACTCACAGACACTCACACAGACACATGCACACGCGGTTCACAACCCTCTTACACTGATGGGTTCTGCTCGGAGGTACTCGGAAGCACCATTGACGTCACGGCTGATGTAAACGCTCATTGCTGATTGACTGCAAAGCCAATCAGTATCGCGCATGCTCACATGGCAAGGGTTCATTTTTACATCACCCCCAACTATTTTTTTTGTTGCAAAGATTAAAAAAACAGTTCATGCAAAATAATCTATTATTACAATACTAATTATCCTCTATCAGATGCATTCATAACCCAGCTCACTTACATATGCCTTTAAGTTGGTTTAAAAAAGTTACCTCTCGGGTAACATAGATAGGAAAGAGAAACATGATACTTGCTTATCCTGATAACTGAATAAGCATTATTTTTTAACTGTATAAATAAAGACAAATGTGTGTTTAATATAAGTTGAATACCTCACAGGGAATATCCATTACCAGATACCTTTGTTTTAAACTACAACAAAATTAGCTTTTGTTATGAAGTAAGTTTCCATTTGGGCCTGCCTATAATCATTACATTAACTCTCTAAATTACCTCGTGGGAAAAGTCTGCTACAGAATACTGTAAATTCAGTGGTTAGCTAGTGCATGGGGGGCCCCGGTGCCCAAAAAAAATTTGGGCCCCCAAGAAGGGGGAGGGCGCAATTTTTTTTTGTTCTTCATAGACCCTCTCCAACATCAAATCACACAGCACATATATATATATATATATATATATATATATATATATATATATATATATATATACATATATATATATATAAATATACATATATACATATATATATATATATATATACATATATATATATATATATATATATATATATATACAGTATATATATATATATATATATATATATATATATATATATATATATATATATATATATATATATATAATTAATAGAATCGGATGGAATGTATTCAGATCATAAGGGTACGAATAAAGATGTAGGTAAAATGCCTTCATATAATTGTACCCAAATTGGAATTAAGAAGTATTCACAACATAATTAGCAAATTATTTGCTAATTTTATATATATATATATATATATATATATATATATATACAGTGGATATAAAAAGTCTACACACCCCTGTTAAAATGTCAGGTTTCTGTGCTGTAAAAAAATGAGACAAAGATAAATCATTTCAGAACTTTTTCCACCTTTAATGTGACCTATAAACTGTACAACTCAATTGAAAAATAAACTGAAATCTTTTAGGTAGAGGGAAGAAAAATAAAAAATAAAACTAATGTGGTTGCATAAGTCTGCACACCCTCTTATAACTGGGGATGTAGCTGTGTTCAGAATTAAGCAATCACATTCCAAATCATGTTAAATAGGAGTCAGCATATTGACGTCACGGCTGATGTAACCGCTCATTGCTGATTGACTGCAAAGCCAATCAGTATCGCGCATGCTCACATGACAAGGGTTCATTTTTACATCACCCCCAACTATTTTTTTTGTTGCAAAGATTAAAAAAAACAGTTCATGCAAAAAAATCTATTATTACAATACTAATTATCCTCTATCAGATGCATTCATAACCCAGCTCACTTACATATGCCTTTAAGTTGGTTTAAAAAAGTTACCTCTCGGGTAACATAGATAGGAAAGAGAAACATGATACTTGCTTATACTGATAACTGAATAAGCATTATTTTTTAACTGTATGAATAAAGACAAATGTGTGTTTAATATAAGTTGAATACCTCACAGGGAATATCCATTACCAGATACCTTTGTTTTAAACTACAACAAAATTACCTTTTGTTATGGGGTAAATTCAGAATTAAGCAATCACATTCCAAATCATGTTAAATAGGAGTCGGCATACACCTGCCATCATTGAAAGTGCCTCTGATTAACCCCAAATAAAGTTCAGCTGCTCTAGTTGGTGTTTCCTGAAAAAAGCCATGGTCCACAGAGAGCTTCCAAAGCATCAGAGGGATCTCATTGTTAAAAGGTATCAGTCAGGAGAAGGGTACAAAAGAATTTCCAAGGCATTAGATATACCATGGAACACAGTGAAGACAGTCATCATCAAGTGGAGAAAATATGGCACAACAGTGAACTGGAGCTCCCTCCAAAATTGATGAAAAGACGAGAAGAAAACCGGTCTGGGAGGCTACCAAGAGGCCTACAGCAACATTAAAGGAGCTGCAGGAATATCTGGCAAGTACTGGCTGTGCGGTACATGTGACAGCAATCTCCCGTATTCTTCATATGTCTGAGCTATGGGGTAGAGTGGCAAGACGAAAGCCTTTTCTTACGAAGAAAAACATCCAAGCCAGGCTACATTTTGCAAAAACACATCTGAAGTTTCCCAAAAGCATGCGGGAAAAGGTGTTATGGTCTGATGAAACCAAGGTTGAACTTTTTGGCCATAATTCCAAAAGATATGTTTGGCACAAAAACAACACTGCACATCACCAAAAGAACACCATACCCACAGTGAAGCATGGTGGTGGCAGCATCATGCTTTGGGGCTTTTTTTCTTCAGCTGGAACTGGGGCCTTAGTTAAGATAGAGGGAATTATGAACAGTTCCAAATACCAGTCAATATTGGCACAACACCTTCAGGCTTCTGCTAGAAAGCTGAACATGAAGAGGAACTTCATCTTTCAGCATGACAACGACCCAATGCACACATCCAAATCAACAAAGGAATGGCTTCACCAGAAGAAGATTAAAGTTTTGGAATGGCCCAGCCAGAGCCCAGACCTGAATCCGATTGAAAATCTGTGGTGTGATCTGAAGAGGCCTGTGTACAGGAGATGCCCTCGCAATCTGACAGATTTGGAGTGTTTTTGCAAAGAAGAGTGGGCAAATCTTGCCAAGTCAAAATGTGCCATGCTGATAGACTCATACCCAAAAAGACTAAGTGCTGTAATAAAATCAAAAGGTGCTTCAACAAAGTATTAGTTTAAGGGTGAGCATACTTATGCAACCATATTATTTTATTTTTATATTTTTTCTTCCCTCTACCTAAAAGATTTCAGTTTGTTTTTCAATTGAGTTGTACAGTTTATAGGTCACAATAAAGGTGGAAAAAGTTCTGAAATGATTTATCTTTGTCTCATTTTTTTACAGCACAGAAACCTGACATTTTAACAGGGGCGTGTAGACTTTTTATATCCACTGTATATATATATATCACATATAATAGTTGTCAAACTGCGAGACGTCGTCACACTTGCGAGCCGTTGAGGCATGGAAGCTTTCCAAGCTCGCACTTAGGCCCGCAATTGCGGGAGGACAACTGTCAGTCTGACAACTTCCCCCTCATTCTCCCTCCTGCCCCTCATCCTTCCCCTTCATCCTCCTTCCTGCCCCTCATCCTTCCCCCTCATTCTCCTTCCTTCCCTCTCATCCTCCTTCCTGCCCCTCATCCTTCCCCCTCATTCTCCTTCCTTCCCTCTCATCCTCCTTCCTGCCCCTCATCCTTCCCCCTCATTCTCCTTCCTTCCCTCTCATCCTCCCTCCTGCCCCTCATCCTCCCCCTTATTCTCCCTCCTGCCCCTCATCCTTGCCGGCATATGCTAATGACGTGACACGTATGTGACGTCACGTCATTAGCATATGCCGGTTCCGGCCACAGCAAGCAGACGCACTGCTGGGGAGAGATGAGCAGCAGGAGGTCAGTTGTTGTCTCTCACCCCCGGGATGCAAGGCGAGCAGTTAAGGGGCATTAAGGATGCATGGACTTAGGCCACATGCGAAGCTCGCACCACATTGACAACCCCATCCACACAATGGGAGCCTTGCAAAACATACCACATTGACCACCAGCCTCGCGAACATCCACGCAGGCTGCACAACAAATATCTATATCGCAAGGCTCGTATTAGTAACAGGACTCCTCTTCCTCAGTACCACTTGGGGGCGCTGTCACAGGGTACTGCACATGGAGGCAACAAGCACCCTCCAGCAGCACAATGGTGACATATACAAGAGTGCACACACTACTATGAGAGAGAGACTGCATGGAAAGAGGGGGAGAGACAGACAGCAGGGGAAGAGGGGGGAGAGAGTGAGTGACAGCAGGGGAAGAGGGGGCAAGAAAGAGAGAGACAGCAGGGAAAGTGGGGAGAGAGTGACAGCAGGGGAAGAGGGGGGAAGAAAGAGAGAGACAGCAGGGAAAGGGGGGAAATAGAGTGACAGCAGGGGAAGAGGGGGGAGAGAGTGACCACATGGGAAGAGGAAGAAGAAACAGAGAGACAGCAGGGAAAGAGGGGAGAGAGCAGGGAAAGAGGGGGAGAGAATGAGAGCAGGGGAAGAGGGGGGAGAGAGTGACAGCAGGGAAAGAGGGGTAAGAAAGAGAGTGACAGCAGGGGAAAAAAGAGAGTGACAGCAGCGAAAGAGGGAAAAGAGAGTGACAGCAGGGGAAGAGGGGGGCAGAAAGAGAGAGACACCAGGGAAAGAGGGGAGAGAGCAGGGAAAGTGGGGGGAGAGAGTGACAGCAGGGGAAGAGGGGAAAGGGAGAGAGTGACAGCAGGGTAAGAGGGGGAAGAAAGAGAGAGACAGCAGGGAAAGAGGGGGAAGAAAGAGTGACAGCAGGGAAAAAGGGGGAAGAAAGAGTGACAGCAGGGAAAGAGGGAAAAGAGAGTGACAGCAGGGGAAGAAGGGGGCAGAAAGAGAGAGACAACAGGGAAAGAGGGAAGAGAGCAGGGGAAGAGTGGGGAGAGAGTGACAGCATGGGAGAAGAAAGAGAGAGACAGCAGGGAAAGAGGGGAGACAGTAGGGAAAGAGGGGGGAGAGAGTGAGAGCAGGGAAAGAGGGGGGAAAGAGTGAGAGCAAGGAAAGAGGGAATGAGAGTGAGAGCAGGGAAAGAGGGGAAGAAAGAGAGACAGCAGGGGAAGAGGGGAGAGAGCGACAGCAGGGTAAGAGGGGGGAAGAAAGAGGGGAGACAGCAGGGAAAGAGTGGGGAGAGAGTGACAGCAGGGGAAGAGGGGGGAAGAAAGAGACAGCAGGGAAAGAGGGGAGACAGCACGGAAATAGGGGAGAGAGCATGAGAGCAGGGGAAGGAGGGAGAGTGACAGCAGAGGAAGAGGGGGGAAGAAAGTGAGAGACAGCAGGGACAGAGGGGAGAGAGAGTGACAGCATGGGAATAGCGGGGAAGGGAGAGAGTAACAGCAGGGGAAGAAGGGGGGAGAAAGAAAGAGAGAGCAGGGAAAGAGGGGGAAGAGAGTGACAGCAGGGGAAGAGGGGGGGAGGGAGAGAGTGACAGCAGGGGAAGAGGCGAGACAGCAGGGGAGGGGGTGGAGAGAGTGACAGCAGGGTAAGAGGTGGGAAGAAAGAGAGAGACAGCAGGGAAAGAGATGAGATAGCAGGGGAAGGGGGTGGAGAGAGTGACAGCAGGGGAAGAGGGGGGAAGAAAAAGAGAGAGAGACTGCATGGAAAGAGGGGGAGAGACAGACAGCAGGGGAAGAGGGGGGAAAGAGTGAGTGACAGCAGGGGAAGAGGGGGCAAGAAAGAGAGAGACAGCAGGGAAAGTGGGGAGAGAGTGACAGCAGGGGAAGAGGGGGGAAGAAAGAGAGAGACAGCAGGGAGAGGGGGGAGAGAGTGACAGCAGGGGAAGGGGGGAAATAGAGTGACAGCAGGGGAAGAGGGGGGAGAAAGTGACCACATGGGAAGAGGAAGAAGAAAGAGAGAGACAGCAGGGAAAGAGGGGGAGAGAATGAGAGCAGGGGGAGAGAATGAGAGCAGGGGAAGAGGGGGGGAGAGAGTGACAGCAGGGAAAGAGGGGGAAGAAAGAGAGTGACAGCAGGGGAAGAAAGAGAGTGACAGCAGCGAAAGAGGGAAAAGAGAGTGACAGCAGGGGAAGAGGAAGAAGAAAGAGAGAGACAGCAGGGAAAGAGGGGAGAGAGCAGGGAAAGTGGGGGGAGAGAGTGACAGCAGGGGAAGAGGGGGACGGGAGAGAGTGACAGCAGGGTAAGAGGGGGAAGAAAGAGAGAGAGACAGCAGGGAAAGAGGGGGAAGAAAGAGTGACAGCAGGGAAAGAGAGAAAAGAGAGTGACAGCAGGGAAAGAGGGAAAAGAGAGTGACAGCAGGGGAAGAAGGGGGCAGAAAGAGAGAGACAACAGGGAAAGAGGGAAGAGAGCAGGGGAAGAGTGGGGAGAGAGTGACAGCAGGGGAGAAGAAAGAGAGAGACAGCAGGGAAAGAGGGGGGAAAGAGTGAGAGCAAGGAAAGAGGGAATGAGAGTGAGAGCAGGGAAAGAGGGGAAGAAAGAGAGACAGCAGGGGAAGAGGGGAGAGAGAGTGACAGCAGGGGAAGAGGGGGGGAGGGAGAGAGTGACAGCAGGGGAAGAGGCGAGACAGCAGGGGAGGGGGTGGAGAGAGTGACAGCAGGGGAAGAGGGGGGAAGAAAGAGAGAGACAGCAGGGAAAGAGATGAGATAGCAGGGGAAGGGGGTGGAGAGAGTGACAGCAGGGGAAGAGGGGGGAAGAAAAAGAGAGAGAGACTGCATGGAAAGAGGGGGAGAGACAGACAGCAGGGGAAGAGGGGGGAAAGAGTGAGTGACAGCAGGGGAAGAGGGGGCAAGAAAGAGAGAGACAGCAGGGAAAGTGGGGAGAGAGTGACAGCAGGGGAAGAGGGGGGAAGAAACAGAGAGACAGCAGGGAGAGGGGGGAGAGAGTGACAGCAGGGGAAGGGGGGGGGAGAAAGTGACCACATGGGAAGAGGAAGAAGAAAGAGAGAGACAGCAGGGAAAGAGGGGGAGAGAATGAGAGCAGGGGGAGAGAATGAGAGCAGGGGAAGAGGGGGGAGAGAGTGACAGCAGGGAAAGAGGGGGAAGAAAGAGAGTGACAGCAGGGGAAGAAAGAGAGTGACAGCAGCGAAAGAGGGAAAAGAGAGTGACAGCAGGGGAAGAGGAAGAAGAAAGAGAGAGACAGCAGGGAAAGAGGGGAGAGAGCAGGGAAAGTGGGGGGAGAGAGTGACAGCAGGGGAAGAGGGGGACGGGAGAGAGTGACAGCAGGGTAAGAGGGGGAAGAAAGAGAGAGAGACAGCAGGGAAAGAGGGGGAAGAAAGAGTGACAGCAGGGAAAGAGGGAAAAGAGAGTGACAGCAGGGGAAGAAGGGGGCAGAAAGAGAGAGACAACAGGGAAAGAGGGAAGAGAGCAGGGGAAGAGTGGGGAGAGAGTGACAGCAGGGGAGAAGAAAGAGAGAGACAGCAGGGAAAGAGGGGAGACAGTAGGGAAAGAGGGGGGAGAGAGTGAGAGCAGGGAAAGAGGGGGGAAAGAGTGAGAGCAAGGAAAGAGGGAATGAGAGTGAGAGCAGGGAAAGAGGGGAAGAAAGAGAGACAGCAGGGGAAGAGGGGAGAGAGAGTGACAGCAGGGGAAGAGGGGGGAAGAAAGAGACAGCAGGGAAAGAGGGGAGACAGCACGGAAATAGGGGAGAGAGCATGAGAGCAGGGGAAGGAGGGAGAGTGACAGCAGAGGAAGAGGGGGGAAGAAAGTGAGAGACAGCAGGGACAGAGGGGAGAGAGAGTGACAGCAGGGGAATAGCGGGGAAGGGAGAGAGTAACAGCAGGGGAAGAAGGGGGAAGAAAGAAAGAGAGAGCAGGGAAAGAGGGGGAAGTGAGTGACAGCAGGGGAAGAGGGGGGGAGGGAGAGAGTGACAGCAGGGGAAGAGGTGAGACAGCAGGGGAGGGGGTGGAGAGAGTGACAGCAGGGGAAGAGGGGGGAAGAAAGAGAGCGACAGCAGGGAAAGATGTGAGATAGCAGGGGAAGGGGGTGGAGAGAGTGACAGCAGGGGAAGAGGGGGGAAGAAAAAGAGAGAGAGACAGCATGGAAAGAGGGGAGAGAGAGTGACAACAGGGAAAGAGGGGAGACAGTAGGGCAAGAGGGGGGAGAGAGTGAGAGCATGGAAAGAGGGGGGAGAGAGTGAAAGCAGGGAAAGAGGGGGAGAGAGTGAGAGCATGGAAAGAGGGGGGAGAGAGTGAAAGCAGGGAAAGAGGGGGAGAGAGTGAGAGCAGGGAAAGAGGGGAAGAAAGAGAGACAGCAGGGGAAGAGGGGAGAGAGCAGGGAAAGAGTTGGCAGAGAGTGAGAGCAGGGGAATAGTGGGAAAGAAAGGGAAAGAGAGCAGGGAAAGAGGGGAGAGAGTGACAGCAGGGGAAGAAAGAGAGAGACAGCAGGGAAATAGGGGAGAGAGATTGACAGCAGGGGAAGAGGGGGAAAGAAAGAGAGACACAGCAGGGGAAGAGTGGGGGAGAGTGACAGCAGGGAAAGATGGGGCGAGCAGGGAAAGATGGGGGGAGAGAGTGAGAGGAGGGAAAAAGGGGGGAAAGAAAGAGAGGGAGAGCAGGGAAAGAGGGGGGAGAGAGTACAGCAGGGGAAGGGAGTGGCAGCATGTCAAGGGGGGAGAAAGAGGGGAGAGAGCAGGTAAAGAGGGGAGAGAGCAGGGAAAGAGGGGGAGAGCAGGGAAAGAAGGGGGAGAGAATGAGAGCAGGGGAAGAGGGGGGAGTGACAGCAGGGGAAGAGGGGGGAAGAAAGAGAGAGACAGCAGGGAAAGAGGGGGGAGAGAGTGACAGCAGGGGAAGTGGGGGGAAGGGAGAGAGTGACAGGGGAAGAGGGGGGAAGAAAGAGAGAGACAACAGGGAAAGAGGCGAGATAGCAGGGGAAGGGGGGGAGAGAGTGACAGCAGGGGAAGAGGGAGGAATATCCACACTCCATAAATGACAAACGAAAGAGTGACAATAAAGGTTACAATAGCCACCAAAGGAAACATTGTTCATATTGTTTTTAATCTTTCCTTTAAACTCTTTTAATCGACGTTGTTTTTTCATTAAAATTTCTACTAAGTGAATATGATTAACCCACTGTTGCCCTTATATATATATTTATACACATATTTGATGGATTTGATAGAAGTGTGCATTGTACTTCATCAGCAAACGTGGATTGTATGGACCTACATATCTATTATCGACCTTTTGGCCATGAATAATAGCTGTTTGTCCTTCTCTTCTTTTATACAAAGGGAATCCATCACAATTAGCATAAGTCGTCATTTGAAATTGTTTGGGGAACTCTTTTGTGCATTTTTTATTTTTCATACATGGGGAATTTGGATTGATATCTCCACATGGACCATGAATCATTCCATGAGTTACAATCTCATAAAGTTTTGAATGTTGTCCTGGATGTGGTAGTTCAGCAATAATTACTGAATCCACTCTCTCTGCTGTATTCAATTTATGTTTTTCTTGCAGTATTAAAAGTATATGTGCATGTGTCAGGCCTCTTTTTTGAAATTCATTGGTATAAGCAAAAGCCACACATTTCCCAAATAAGTGTGCTTTAGTTATAGCATGAATTAATGAATTTAGTTTTGTTTTGAATACTCTAGCCACCAAATCTGGTTGGTCAGAAGTATTTTGGCCAAGTTTGAAATGTTCTTTGATCTCTGGTCATTGTGGATTACATGTGAATGTAATTAATAAATCAGTGACATAATCCATCAATCCACAATATTGTTCCACTCTAAGCTTGTTTTGTTGAAATTTGACAAAGTTTAGATTATTTTCTTCGACTTGTAGATATGAATCAATAACCCATTGTTGTGTGAGTTTTCCCCCAGATAAAATAGAATTAAAATGATCACGAATAGCAGTTTGTGCCACTTTATATTCCAGCATAGAAATATTGTTTCTAACACAAACTTTACTTGGGATAACTTTGCAATTGTAATTTTGGTTGCCATCCTGGCTCACCATTTGGAAAGAAAATGGGATATGTCATTGGATCCAAATTACTAGTTAATATATTTATGTTTATAAAAGGTTGGTCTTCATTGCGTGGATATATTCTAATATCCCGCTCAAATGGTGGTTCACCATAATCATTTTTAAAGACCATGGCAACCTCATTTGCTGTTGGTAAATTATACCATATTGGATATGTATGGTGATCTCTTTTGAGAACCATTTTACTCTTGGCATTGGCAATCAATATAGTTGCACATGTGCCTGTTCTTTTTCAATCTCTGCTAACTTTTTGTATGCTTGACTATATGGGTTGTTGGCCATAATGTTACAGAGCCGTTCAAAGACTATGGGTAATCATTGTTTTTTTTGTTCAGGAAGCATCATTCATTGTTCAACAGCTTCCATTGTATCAAGGACTACTTATAACTGTGCACATTTCCTTTGCTCTCCTGCTTCTGGGTGTAAATGTGAAGTCCGGTAAGGACCATTTCCTGGGACATTTTCTGCTAATGTTGCACCCAATGTAGCAAATTAAATTGCACTGTTATAAGACCTAATGTTTTTTGTTTTTTTTATTGGTATAATTTGGAAATTTTGGATCCCTCATTATACTTTCTAAATATTCTGGAAATGCGTGTCTTGCTGTCAGAAAGGAAAGGTAAGACTACCAGGAACTAATAAACTCTCCATCAGTTGGTCTTTGCTTCAGAAAATGATAAGCCCCACAAAACTGACTGTGAGGAATTGACTCTGCTGGGATTCGAACCCTGGTCTGCATGCTTGCTAGACCTTTTCCCTACCTGTACACCAGCCTGCCTCTTGCAGATTTGCCTGAGACCTGATACCTTGACTCTAAAAACAATGAAATCAGTGACAACTCTCTTTAGCTGTGTCTGGTCAGCGGTTCTTGGCCTATATAAGGCACTTCCTGTCTCTGTATCCTTGCCAGATTATTGTGTTCCTGAACTCTCTAATCAAGCTTGTTCCTGTTTCTCCTACCTGTTGCTGAACTTGGATCGTTTTTGACTTTGCTGCTTCTCCTTCCCACTGACCTCGGCTTGCCTCACTAAGATTATTATCCTTCTGTTCCTGACTCCCATCTCTGCTTCAGAGCAGACAGCCACTCAAGGCTCAGGGGCTCAGGGGCTCAACCACCTGGGTAACGAGTGGCTATCTCTGGCAGGGAGTTTTTGCTGATCTGGCTACTGGACTCCAAACTTTGTACCACCAATATCATAACAGAATAATCTGGCCCTAATCATGGAGACCGTCGGATCAGATTCTGCATTTGCTCAGCAGGTTGCTTTTAATACAAGAACTATGCAGACCCAGGCACAGACCATTCAAGTGCTGCAGGATCAAGTAGCTGAACTGCAAAATGAAGTTCGATCAATGCATAGTGAACTTACCAGCTACAGGGCACATGATGCTGCGGCTGCTGCTACTACTAATGTTACACCTGCACAACATGCCCGCTTGCCTCTGCCTGAAAAATTTGGAGGAGACCGCAAAAAATTGAGGGGTTTCCTAAATCAATGCCGTTTGCATTTCATGATGTTACCTAATCGTTTCCCATCTGAAAGAGAGAAGGTGGGATTTATTTTTTCCCTATTCAAAGATGAAGCCCTGGCTTGGGGCTCCCCTCTTCTGGAACAGGACAGTCCAGTCTTGGGTAATCTAAATGACTTTCTTGAGGCAATGTGCCTAGTTTTTGATGACCCCAATCGATGTGCTACAGCAGAAGCCACTCTCCTTCATTTGCATCAAGGGAGGCGCTCTGTGGCTGAATATGTTGCTGAATTCAGACAGTGGGTTGCTGATACTACTTGGAACCAATCAGCCCAGAGGTTCCACTTCAGAAAAGGTCTCTCAGAGGCTATAAAAGATGAGCTTGCTCGTGTTGATCTTCCTGCTGAGTTTGATGCATTTGTGCGTTTGGCTATCCGTATTGCTCGGAGACTTTCAGAAAGAAAATTGGAAAGACAGAGCTCTTTTAAACAAAGTGCTACTCCTACTTTCTATTCAAGAAGTTCTACCCCAAACCCACAAACACCTACCGACTCTGAGCCAGAGGCTATGCAGGTAAATCTAATAAGATGGCCATTATCCAACGAAGAAAAACAGTGGCGACGCACTCACAATTTATGCATGTATTGTGGTAGTGCAGGGCACTATGCCATCAATTGCCCTAGCAAATCCAAGAGAACAATAGCTATGGCTGCTGAGGGTGCGCAGATTCAACCCCAATCCCAGATTTCAGACCAACTGGATTCTGTCACACAACCCTTGTTTTCTCTGGCTCATGGTGAAGAGGGTATGATGACTCAACATCCTCATTTTGTGGTGCCTATCACTTTGCAATGTGGTGATAATAAAATTTCGACTACAGCTACGATAGATTCTGGAGCAGGCGGAAACTTTATGGACATCAAATTTGCAGCAGGAAATAAAATTCAGTCTATCCCTGAATCTTCACCTGTGTTAATGGAAACAGTAGACGGTTCTCCACTTACGTCAGGCCCGGTTACACATGAGACTGTGCCTTAAAATTGATTCTGGAAGTGAATCACCATGAGTCTATATCTTTTCACCTAATCTCCTCAACACAGTTTCCAGTGATTTTGGGTATACCCTGGCTTGCTCTGCATAACCCACAGATTGATTGGAAGACTAGAACCTTGTCCTTTCCTTCAGAACACTGCTTAATGAATTGTCAACCCTCTAAGGTAACACCTGTTGCCTCAACAATTAATGAAATGGTTGCTACAAACTTAACTAAGCTTCCCCTACAATATCGGGATTTTGCAGATGTCTGTGATAAGAAGAATGCTGATCAGCTTCCACCCCACAGGCCTTATGATTGCCCCATATAGATGCTACCTGGAGCTGCTATCCCATTTGGCCGTATATTTTCCCTTTCTGAGCCTGAATTGAAAGCACTTCGTGAATACATACAAGAAAATCTTGCCAAAGGCTTTATTCGACCATCTACTTCTCCAGCAGGAGCTCCTATATTTTTTGTAGAAAAGATGGCAGCCTACGGCCATGCGTTGACTACAGGGACATTAATAACATCACTGTTAAAAACCGCTACCCCTTGCCTCTCATTCCTGAACTTCTGGAGAGACTTCGCTCAGCTAAAATATTTACGAAGCTTGATCTATGAGGGGCATATAATCTGGTTCGTATAAGACCAAATGATGAGTGGAAAACAGCCTTCAGAACCAGGTACGGACATTACGAATATCTAGTAATGCCATTTGGACTTTGTAATGCCCCCGCAACTTTTCAGCATCTAATCAATGATGTACTATGGGATCTCCTGGATCAGTTTGTTGTGGCATATTTGGATGATATCCTGATATTTTCTGATAATCTTGAAATTCACAGAAAACAGGTCTGCATTGTTCTTGAGCGCCTTCATACCCACCACCTATACATTAAACTGGAAAAATGTGAGTTTGAACAAACAGAAATTTAATTCCTGGGGTATGTAATAACTCCTACAGGTTTAAGTATGGACGCAAGTAAAATTAAGGCTGTGCTGGACTGGCCCATCCCCAAGAATGTAAAAGATATTCAGAGATTTGTGGGGTTTGCCAATTTTTACAGGCGATTCATTAAGAATTTCTCTGCCATTATTACACCGATCACTGAACTTACACGTAAGGGGACTCCTTGTCAGTGGTCCGATAAGGCTGATACCGCATTTTCCAGATTAAAGACTCTGTTTACATCTGCCCCTATCCTGATACATCCTCAGCCAGAATTGCCATTTACTGTAGAGGTAGATGCTTCTGATTCAGCTGTTGGTGCTATACTGTCTCAAAGGACTGGACCTAAGATGTTGTTACATCCATGTGCTTTCTATTCCCGCCAGATGATGCCAGCAGAAAGGAACTATGACATAGGGAATAAAGAACTTTTGGCTATAAAAGCTGCCTTCACCGAATGGAGACATCTCTTGGAGGGAGCTACCCATCCAATTACTGTCCTCACAGATCACAAAAATCTGGAATGTATTAAATCAGCTAAGAGACTGTCAGCCAGACAAGCACGCTGGTCCCTATTTTTCTCAAGGTTTAATTTTTTGATTTCATACCGCCCGGGCTCCCGAAATGGTAAAGCGGATGCCTTGTCTAGGATAGCGGACCCCCTCCATACTACAGTTACCGAGGCTACCATCTTGCCGGAGAGTAGATTTTTAGGTGTTACATTTCCTTCTCATCTAATGTCCCGCATTAAGAAGGGCTACGCTGAAGATCCAGTTTTTCGTGATCCTCCTCGTGATCTTCATATGACAATGCATAATGGGTTTTGGATTTTTCAACAACGCTTGTTTGTCCCGGACTCAGTGCGACTGGGCGTTTTACGTCTCTACCATGACTCAAAACCAGCAGGTCATCCAGGAATCCGAAATACACAAGAACTACTTGCCCGATCCTTTTGGTGGCCTAAATATCATGAGGATGTTAAGAAGTATGTGTCCTCTTGTGACGTCTGTGCCAGACATAAGACTCCTCGCTCATCCCCTGTTGGTTTGCTTCAGCCTCTTCCTATTCCTCATCGGCCCTGGGGATCTATATCCATGGACTTTATTGTGGAACTACCTCCCTCTAAGGAACACACTACCATTCTTGTTGTTGTGGACCGGTTAACCAATATGAGTCATTTTATACCAGCTCGTGGTCTCCCTTCAGCTAAACAGACTGCTGACCTAGTTATTCGGGAAATATTTCGCTGGCATGGAGTGCCTGTTGAGGTAATTTCTGACAGGGGAGTGCCGTTTACATCTCGTTTTTGTAAATATTTTTGTTCTATTCTAGGTATCGATGTAAATCTGTCATCAGCTTTTCATCCACAAAGTAATGGACAGACTGAGCGAACCAACCAGACTTTGGAGCAATATTTGCGGTGCTATATTAGTCACCTGCAGGATGACTGGCTGGATTTTTTATCCATGGCGGAATTTGCCTATACCAATGCCCAACACTGCTCCACTTCTTTGAGCCCATTTTTTGACAACTATGGTTACCATCCGACCTTTCTAGTCAGTCTCCCAATTACTACTTCCATTCCTGCTGTCGCTGACCGGTTAACGGCCTTACGTGATTCCCAAGCACTGTTGAAAGAGACTCTTTTGGAGGCTCAGGAATGTTACAAGAGAGCTGCTGATAGGCATAGAAAGGAGGCCCCAGTCTATCATGTTGGTGACAAGGTGTGGCTGTCCACAAAGAATCTTAAACTTCGGATTCCTTCTCATAAATTGGGTCAAAGGTTCATGGGACCCTTTGAGATCATTGCTCAGATCAATGCTGTCACTTTCCGTTTGCAACTTCCAAATTCCATGAAGATACATCCAGTGTTTCACGTTGCACTGCTTAAACCTTTTCATGAAAATACTTTCCCTGGCCGAGCCCTACCGGCCCCACCTCCAGTCCTCGTGGATGGTGAAGATGAATATGAAGTGGAAAAAATTCTTGACTCCAGGATATTCCGTAACAAGCTTCAATATTTGGTTTGGTGGAAAGGCTATGGTGAGGAGGATAGATCGTGGGAACCAGTGGACAATATTCACGCTCCTGATCTTCTTCGGTCTATCCATGCACAGTACCCTGCTAAACCGGGTAATAGGGCATCCAGAGGCTGCGCCTATAGAGGTGGGGGTAATGTGAGGAATTGACTCTGCTGGGATTCGAACCCTGGTCTGCATGCTTGCTAGACCTTTTCCCTACCTGTACACCAGCCTGCCTCTTGCAGATTTGCCTGAGACCTGATACCTTGACTCTAAAAACAATGAAATCAGTGACAACTCTCTTTAGCTGTGTCTGGTCAGCTGTCCGGTTCTTGGCCTATATAAGGCACTTCCTGTCTCTGTATCCTTGCCAGATTATTGTGTTCCTGAACTCTCTAATCAAGCTTGTTCCTGTTTCTCCTACCTGTTGCTGAACTTCGATAGTTTTTGACTTTGCTGCTTCTCCTTTCCACTGACCTCGGCTTGCCTCACTAAGATTATTATCCTTCTGTTCCTGACTCCCATCTCTGCTTCAGAGCAGACAGCCACTCAAGGCTCAGGGGCTCAACCACCTGGGTAACAAGTGGCTATCTCTGGCAGGGA
This sequence comes from Discoglossus pictus, assembly GCA_027410445.1. Lineage (NCBI taxonomy): Eukaryota > Metazoa > Chordata > Amphibia > Anura > Alytidae > Discoglossus > Discoglossus pictus. The sequence goes on along the minus strand of CM050168.1, from coordinate 221,403,379 downwards.
GTTTTTGCTGATCTGGCTACTGGACTCCAAACTTTGTACCACCAATATCATAACACTGACAAACCACATTTATCAATCCACAAAACTGTCTACTGTTAGTGCTTTATTTACAGCACTATCATGAGCTATCTCAACATAGATATCACTGCAACTTTCTACATTTACATTGGTGTCATGTGTATGAACATTGGTGTCATGAGGCAATATTGGGTCATTAGGCAATGTTTTACAGACTTTTTTTGTTAGCTTTTTCTTTCCTTGAAGCTCCAGCACACTTAGTTTGTGCTTTCTTAGTCATTTTTCTTTTATTTAGAAGTCTCTGTCGGTCTTCTTCTCTTAAATGTCTCAGGGAACTGTGCATCTCTCCATCTTTGCTTCCTTTCCCTTGCCATTCTTCTGCTTTGTGCGCCATTATAATCTGTAATTTTAAATGCAGGTGTAAGATCTGTAATTTTTTTTATTGTACATATTGTTTTTACCTATCATCAATGCAAAACCTAAATAGCAGTAATGAATCAGTAAAATTACTTGAAATGCATTTGTAATGTTTTCATTAAATGAATGAATGAATTAATCAATAAATGGGTTATTTTTAATTTGCATACATGAAAAGCTAAAGAGCTAAGCATATATATAAGATAAGTTCAGGCTAAAATATGTTGTTTTATTATAATTATGAAGTAATTAATAAATCAATATACATTAATGAAATAATCTAAAACTGTCATCATTGCAAAACATAAAAAGGTTACATAGTAATGGAGGTTGAAAAACGACATTTAGCCCATCAAGTTCAACCTTTTAAGATCTCCTCTCATCTGCAATATGCGGATTAGTGGTTTATTGATCCTGAGGAAGGCAAACAGAAAAACCCCAGTGAAACTTTGCCAATTGTATCAAAAGGGGAAAAAAACGAATTCCTTCCTGACCCTAGATATTGGTGATCAGATTCCTCCCTGGATCAATACTCCATCTCTAATTTACCAGGATAACCCTGAATGGCCTTTTTAATTAAAAATATATCCAATCCCTTTTTAAAGTTATCTATCAAATCCGCTGTCACCACCTCCCTTGGTAGAGAATTCCATAAATTAACTACCCTTACTGTGAACCCTTTTCTTTCTTTAAGGTGAAATCTTTTTAGTTATAACCTCAAAGGATGTCCTCTTGTCAGTTGAAAACCTCTTGGCACAAAAAGCTCCCTTGACAAATTTTTATACGGACCCTGGATGTATTTATATCCCCTCTTAGACACCTTTTTTCTAGAGAAAATACTGTATGTTTAATTTGGTTAGTCTTTCTTCATAACTTAGCCCCTCCATTCACCTTATTAGTTTTGTTGCCATTCTCTGTCCTTTTTATGAATTGGTGCCCAAAACTGTACTCCATATTCCAAATGGGGGCGTACTAGGGATTTGTATAGTGGTAGCATTATATCTGCCTCCCTTGCTTCTATACCCTTCTTAATACATGCTAATACTTTATTTGCCTTTGCAGCTGCTGCTTGGCATTGAGAACTGATACATAGGTGGTTGTCCACAAGCACTCCCAAATCCCTTTCAATATCAGATACCCTAGATGCTTCATTAAGTTTATATATTGCATGGTTAGGTTTCCTTCCCAGATGCATAAGCTTACATTTATTCGTATTAAATCTCATCTGCAATTTAATCTGCTGTTTTTTACTACATATTTTGATCTTTAAATCATTAAACCACGTTGGATGTAATTTACTCCTTTTACTTTTATTCCCACATGGTATATGACAAGGCGTATGTATATTTAGTACGGATTTAAGTGTTGTCCATTTTTGTTCAGTATTTTTACCTACCAGTTCTCTTACAGTCTATACTTTGTATTGCTGCCCACAGACCTTTAAAATCTTCCCTTTTAAAATTAACAGTTTTTGTTGGCCCCTTACAGTTTTTTTTTTTAATGCAATCTCAAATGAGACTGTGTTGTGATCACTGTTTCCCAAAGGTTGCCCTATTTCAACATTTGATACCATATCAATATTATTTGTGATGATTAAATCCAAGATGGCCTGATTTCTAGTAGGCTCTTGTATAACCTGGGCCAGATAATGATTCCTGAGTGTACTCAAGAACCTGCTCCCTTTATCCGTACCGCTGGTCTTACATCCAGTTTATTTCAGTGTAATTAAAACCTCCCATTATTAGAACTTGACAAGCGTAGCTGCTTTTCCAATCTGTAACAATGATTGCATTTCCTCACTTTCAGCTATATTTGTGGGTTTATAGCATATTCCAACTCTACCCACAAACATTCAACATTACCGCTAGTTCCACCATAAATATCTTCTCTGACTAGGCTTAAGTTCAGGCTTAACATACAGACAAATCCCTCCTCCCAATTTACCATTGCCCCTATCTTTCCTAAATAGGTTATAACCATCCAGATTAACAGTCCAGTCATGAGATTCATCCCACCATGTTTCAGTAATGCCTATTAAATCCAATTTTTCATTAATTGCCAATAATTCTAGCTCTCCAATTTTTCCTGGCAAGCTTCTGGCATTAGTAAGCATACATCTTATGCTATGAGTTTGTAGTTTATAGGTGCCTGCCTCCGTACTTGAATTACTTTGTAATACCACCCTATTGACTATAGTAACCCTCCCCCATGAGTAGTTAATTCCTCCCTCATCCCCTCTACACTTTCTACCCCATTACTTCTATCTAGTCCCCCCCCCCCCCCACACACCCGTTCTACCATCCTTTCCTCTAGCACAAAAGCTCCCTCACCACTAAGGTGCAATCCATCCATGCTATAGAGATTGTACCCAAGTGTGAAGTGAGCCCAGTGCTCTAAAAAACATATGTTCCTAAAGAAGGGCAAACAGAAAGAGCTATGAGCAAACTATAGATTGGCCTGAAAAGGATTTGTAATGTTTTGATTAAATTAATTAATCAATAAATCAGGTTATGAGGTATAATTACCATTCATTAAAACATAAATGGCTAAGCATATATGTATTCATAATTATTTTTTTTAAAATTATGAATAGTTATTTAAGAAAAAACGTTAATCAATAACTGTCATCAACGAAAAATAAAAAGTAATCCTGTTTTCCTAAAGAATGTCATCATTAAATCATTTACCTGTCAAGTTGATCTTATAGCAGATCAAATCCTGCAGAACTCACACACTGTCTTCAGGCAGGTGCAGAGATAAGGAATCTGTAAAATGACATGAAAAGCATTTTAATGTTTTGATTCAATGAATTCATTAATCATTGAACGTATCCTGTTTAATTGGCATACATGCAAAACGTAAAGGCCTAATCATCAATATATTCATAAGTAAATGCATGAAAAAATATTAAAAGTGTCATAATATAATAAACGGATTTAAATATTTAAGTGCTTATAGGGTCCTATCCCTGTTAGGCAATGAGAAGGAACAGAGATATATAAGTGCATTAGAAAATGTACCTAATTTTTGGGCAAGTTTAAAATGTTTTTTTTTCTGTAATAATTAATAATTAATCAATGAATATATGTTAATGATCAGTACTCCAGATATCTAAATGCAATATGAAATCTATACATTGTAAAATAGACTATATTTATTTTTTATAATGATTACTAATTAATAAATTAATAGATGTTAATTAATCAATAACGGTGATCAATGCAAAACAAAAAGCCTTTATACTTTTCTCCTAAAAAAAGAGTATCATTAAATGATATACCTGTAAGCGTGACCTTATTGCAGTTGAAATGCTGCAAACGTCACTCTGTTTATTCAGTCAGCTGCAGAGATGATCAAACTGTAAAATTAAATGAGAAGCATTTTAAATGTTTGAATGCAATGAATCCATTAATCATTAAGAGTATGATGTTTAATTGGCATACATACAAAACATAAAGGTGCAAGCATGGATATATTCATAAATAAATTTACTATAAAATATTAAAATGTAGCAGATGTCATAATATAATAAACTGATTTCAATATTTAACTGCTTTGAGGATGCTATCCCTTTCAGGCAACGAGCAGCAACACTACAGATATATAAGTGTACTGTATAATATACATATTTGTTGAGTCAGTTTAAACATGTTTTTTCATTATTACTAATTAATAATGACTACATTTATGAACATTAATAATTAACCAAAGCATAAATATATTAGAAAGAGCTAAGCATTTATATATTCATAAAGTAAAGGCAGTCACAAATACACCTTTATTTTTCTTCATAGTGATTAGTAATTAATAATTAATACATTAATGAACATTAATGAGTAATTAATCAATAAATACATGTATTAGAAAGAGCTAAGCATTAATATATTCATAAAGTAAAGGCAGTCTAAACACATTTTTTGGGGGATAATGATTACTAATTACTAAATTAATGTCCATTAAAAATTAATTAATCAATGAATAAATATATTTGAAAGTGTAAAGGCCGTGTAAAATATAAGATTGTGCATATTCTTTTTTAATAATATATATATATATTTTTAGTAATAATTAATTAATAAATGTATATACTTTACCTATTTATAATTAATAGCCAGCAATCAATATCCTGAAGAGCTAAGAATCTCTTTGGGTTTTCCGACAGCAAAAAACGTCAGACAGTCATCACCTGAGGAGAAAGTGTCAGCAATGTGGCAAATGTGCCCTATACATAGGCTGTGTGCGCGAAACAGAACCTTTGGTTTAGGCGAGAAAGCCGCCATTTCATAATCGTCATTTGTAGATTTGCAACTTAGTGTTGTAAAATGGTGGCGATATTCTATGTGTTACTCGCCTCCCAAGCATTTTCCGTGCTTCCTAACAGTGTATTTTTGTGCGCTTCGGTGTCGTGTTGCCTTGTTTTCATTTTTGTTTCGGCTGACATTTTTTTCTCTCGCTTAGCAGATTTTCGAGTGCCGAAACTCAGCAAATTCGGCCTTAATTTGCATGCAACCTCACTCCCAGACATCCTGGCTGTCCCCCCGTGCCATGTGTGGGTTTTTTTTGTATTTTTTGTGTTTTTCAATTTGCGCGGTTCGACCGCTAACTTCGTATTTTTAAGACCTCAAATGATTGCAGCCGAAGGCAATCCGCTTTTCCTAACTGCTTGCAGGCGAAGTGCCGCATTTTTCAATCCCTCCTTTTGCGACGCTCGCAGGAGCGCCTTTGTCGATCATTTCTATTTAACTCCGGCGTGTTTTAATGCCTCAACTGCTCGCCTCGCTTTTCGAGTCTAGCAGGCAATGAGCGCCTTTTGGCTTCGGGGCTCATCGCCTAAGTGCTCCGAGTTCCAAGGGCTGGCATCTGATGAGCGCCTTTGGCGCTCATCGGCTGAGTCTCCCAAGCTCGGAAGACTTGTACCTCGCTACTATTATATGTGATTCATATTGTAACATGCATATTAGCAATGGCTGTTGATGGAGGTACGTTTCCTGGGACTCCTTCTGACTCTCCACAGCCTCCTTGTGCTGTTGCTTGCTCGCTCGCTCCCTGTGCCCACAACACCCTCTCCCTTACTTGCTCCTCTAAAACAATCCTATGATATATAGTAATTTACCGGTTAAGGTTCACCTCCAGCATGAAATTGGCACTGTACCTCTTTCCCTCTTACAAACTTCAAAACATCAAGGATGACTTCAGGTTGCAGAGGAATCAATAGTATTTTTTTACTCTACTTAAAATCTAGCTTAATTAAATTCTCCCTTCTTACTACCTTTGTTGTTGTTTAATTGTTCAGTCATGTCTGACTCTCTATGACCCCATGGACCGTAGCACACCAGTCACATCTTTTGTCTGGTTGTGCTTATACATAAGGTTTTCTCGGTAAATATACTGGAATGGGTTGTCAGTTCTTTCTCCAGTGGACCACGATTTATCTAACCTTTCTTATATTACCTGCCCATCTTGGATGACCCTACATGGTATAGCTCAAAGCTTCATTGAAGTACACAAGCCCCTTCACTATAACAAAGTAGCAATCGAGTTGGGGTTCATAATGTTACCTTCATATTAATTATAAACTTCCCCACACCTACTCCCAAGAACAGATCCCTTCTTTCCCTACCCTTATCTTCAGTTTCTTTGCAATCAGTTTTATCTATTCACCAATCCGTTTTATAATTTCTCCTCCAGCTTTTATACTATGGCTCCCTTAGAACAAAAGCCACATCTTCATTTTAGGAACACTGTGATCGTATTTATAAACTTACTATTTTGAAGAACTACACTTAAAACAATAAAAAAGTAAAATAAAATAATACAGCTTGTAATAGATGATCCTTTATATGCAACTAGCGACTTGCCCGTCAACAATGACAGCAATAAAATTTGAAGCCATGGCAATGCTGATTGCCATACAATGTCAAGCTTTTCATACTCTGAGGACCTTGGTTTAGTTGTGTAAAGCGCCCTTTTAGATTCGTAATGTAATTAGTTGCAAGTTAGTGTTGTAAAATGGCATAATTTGTGTATGTGTTACTCGGCTCGCAAGCATTTTCCGTGGTTTGTAATAATGTATTTTGTACCTCGTATGTTCCTGGGTAAAAGTTGTACACGGCTGACTGTGTTTTGCACGGTTCGGGGTCGTATATCCTCGTTTTAATTTTAATTTTCTCGGTCGCCATTTTCTTTTATTGCTTAGGCGATTTTTTAGTGCCGAAACTCTGCAAATTCGGCTTTGTGTGCTGTGTGTGATGTTTCTTTTTGTATTTTTTAGTTGTTGTGTTTTTCGCTTTGCGTGGTTAGGCCGTTGACTTCGTATTTGCTTCAACCTCATGATTTTTTTTCCCCCCAAGGCCCGCGTCTCCTATTTTTTTCCCCCCAAGGCCCGCGTCTCCTATTTTTTTCCCCCCCAAGGCCCGCGTCTCCTATTTTTTTCCCCCCCAAGGCCCGCGTCTCCTATTTTTTTCCCCCCAAGGCCCGCGTCTCCTATTTTTTTCCCCCCAAGGCCCGCGTCTCCTATTTTTTTCCCCCCAAGGCCCGCGTCGCCTATTTTTTTTTCCCCCAAGGCCCGCGTCGCCTATTTTTTTTTCCCCCAAGGCCCGCGTCTCCTATTTTTTTCCCCCCCAAGGCCCGCGTCTCCTATTATTTTTTTCCCCCCATGCCCGCGTCTCCTATTTTTTTTTCCCCCAAGGCCCGCGTCTCCTATTTTTTTTTTCCCCAAGGCCCGCGTCTCCTATTTTTTTTTCCCCCAAGGCCCGCGTGTCCTATTCCCCCCCCCCCCCAAATACACAGATCGATGGTATGTTTAATTTATTTATTTTAAATTCGCACTTTCAAAATATCACCCCTCCCTAGCAAAACAGGGTATTAGAGATTAAAAATTCTTTCAATGTATGGGCTTTGAAACAAATAGTTTTGACCTCTTTCTAAAAAATTATATTAGGAGTCTCTACTAGTTTATTTGGAGAGAATTGTTTTTACCTAATGATTGGTCAACTCAAGAAAAAAAACTATGATGAAATAAATGTAAATAAACTTGTCCAGATGGAACACAAAATGGTTCTTGAGGAAACAGAGTTTTGAAATGGCCAAAACATCATTTCTAATTGATCAAGACTTCTTTGCTGTAGGTTCAGTATGAGAAGACTGTAAAAATGCAGATGTTATAGCATTATTTATGAGAACTAGAGCAGATTTAGGAAATTATAGACCTGTAAGCCTCACTGTACAAATGCTCCAGTAAGATCTCACCTGGAATATGGAGTAGTTTTGGGCAGATTGTAGAGCTAGAAAGGGTGTGGAGAATGACAACTAAATGAAGAAGAATAGATGGATTAAGTCTTTCACTTAAGAAAAAATGTGGATGTTGCATTTATAGGGGATATTTTTGTATTCTAGTTAAGATATTTTTGAAGGACATAACATATAAAAGTGAATACATAATAATAAAAAAGGCACAAAATATATCATTTTTATTTTTTATTTTACAGCAATATTCCTCTAGAACAGAAAATCACTGGATATTTAACAACAAAATCTAATAATAATGGAAAACAAAACATTGTTATTGGGCCTTGTAATGAGATCTTTAAAAGAACGCAGAAATAGTTTTAAAAAGTAGACATATGTATAAAGAAATTGGTATACTGCAGTTGGGTTAACATTGGCCAGTAAATAAAAATATAAAAAAAACTAGAAATGTAAGTACAAAGTGCAGATAAAATGCAGCCGTTTAGATTGGTGAACTCCTTTCCCTGACGTAAATGATATCCTCAACAGGCCTATTTAGTCTGCCCATTTTTATCTAAATTAACACTAGCTCATGTCCGGCATTAACCAATATACACAAAGCAAACATGGGCCAAAGGAGTGGTGAATGGGCAACATTTTGTCTTAAGTTTGCACAATCAATTATAGATTACTCATACATTTATTTACAAAAAGTGCACCACTACATCATACATTTTCTATCTAGTTATTTCCATTTAAAACTATGTTTTGTGTTCACACAGATTATTTAAGTATACAGACCCTACAGAACCATAGCAGTCCTCTGCTAAAAACATCCTCTGGCACTAGAATACATCCAATGGTGTATTCAGCTGCTGGCTTTGGATCAGCGTTGTTCTGATGGCTGAACCATTCAGGTAGAAGTTGAATTTGCTTTGTTCATGATTGAGTTTATTCCCTGTGTTATTGTCTTCAGGTATTTCTCTCTGAGAGGAGGCAGCTGGTCATACAGCTCAAAACCCACCAGACTGTCATTGGACAATCGTTTATAATACAAGAGATGTTTTCTTAAGGCCTGGAAGATGAAAGTAGAGATGTTAATTATGAACAAATATCTTCTAAAGAAAAAAATTGACAGACATGTGTAATAGGTTGAAATTGGCATGTGACCTCTTGAGTCAGGCATAAAGGAGAAATAATAAACAAATGTGCTTTAGACCAGTGTGAGCCTAACGCTTTTAGCATGGTTCCCTGGTGGTCCAGTGGTTAGGATTTGCTGCTTTCACCACTGCGACCTGGGTTTGATTCCGGTCAGGGAACCAAGAGATAACACCACCCTAAAGCCAAGTAGGGTTGGGCCTGGTCAGTACTTGGATGGGAGACCACCTAGGAATACCATGCTGTAGATCAGAGTGGTCAAGGAGAGTCAGACACGACTGAACAACACAAAACACTTAACATACCACTACATTAATCATCATTAGAGATTATTGATGAACTTGGCTACAATTTATTACTCAAATCGGTGCAAAACTAAATGAAAAATGGGAGTGCCACATTTATAGTATCCCCTAGAGCCCTGAATGGTTATTTAGAATTTTAGCAATAATATATCTATACAAAAAAACTTTTTTTTTTTTAAGAATATAAACCAAACATTATTTGAGTATATCGAGGCTGTTCTATGTTTAGAATTAGCATTTCTCTGCTCCACCTGTATTAAATGTAAAACAAGTAATAACATTGATAATGTACTTGGTATTAAAAAATGCATTTCCAACATTAAAAGTTTGCCATTTTTAGTCTGCCTTTGTGATCCAGCCACAGAGATTTACATCTTTTGTTCATCGAAGATTGTTGCCATTAATTACTGCTAAGCTCCTGAGGCAGAGTCCAATATCTTCAGAGCAGTTGTTGTTTAGTTGCTCAGCCATATCAGACTCTCTGTGACCCTATGGACTGCAGCACGCCAGACCCATCTTGTGTCTGGCTGTGCTTATCCATAAGGTTTTCACGGCAAAGATACTGGGGTGGGCTGCTAGTTCCTTCTACAGTGGACTGCGATTTGTCTGAACTCTCTGCTATGACCTGCCCATCTTGGGTGACCCTACATGGTATAGCTCACAGCTTCATTGAGGTTCACAAACTCTTTCACCATGACAAGGTAGCGATCCTGAAGGGGTAGTCTACACACAAAAAAAAAAGGACTAGGCACGCTCAACGTGCAGACATCTGCAATGAAAACAATGCAGTTTTTTTTAAATAACAATCAAGTACTTATTATTATACAAAAGGTGGAACCTCCACTGTGGTACCTTAAATACATATTGCGGACTATCTAGAAATGTCCCAGTTACAAACAAAATGTAACCCTTGTGCATGTTCAAAAGCCACCTAAATCACCAACATGCCTGATAAATACTGATTTTGTAGAACAAGAATATTAACATATATCCAACTTCTGGTGTTATACACACCTCATCCGTGAGTAGAAATGTTTTTCTGAGCAGGCTTTTTCGTGCCATGTCCACATCCTGTAGGGATAAACATAATCATTACCCAATTTTGCAAGCAGTTTAAAAACGGTGCTGATATAAGATTTTACTGAAGAATTCTATAAATATATGGTCTTCAGTGGTTTTCAAGTAAATACATCCTAATCAATTATACCCTAAATATACATTCTGGGCACAAGTCCTGGGAAGGCCAGTAACTCAAAGGATGTGCTTTGAAGAAGAAATGTTGGCGTATAATGGTATACTCCTAAAGAAAGCCAGTCATTAAGACTGTCCATAGAAGCAAGTTGCAATATTGCAAAATCTCTTATAAGCAAAACATACCTGAGCCACAGAGTCTTGAGAATAGATGAAGCTGTTCACGTGAGCCACGGCCACGACATAAAGCACGGGACACCATGGCTGTCGCAGAGCTTGTGTCACCAGAGCCCTGTAGTACAACCTCAGTAGAGTTAGGTTACCCTCTGGAGGAGATGTGTACAAGTCCAGAGATATAGGGAACTGGGAAAAATAAGAGGAATAATAGTGATGGTGGCTATTAGGCGATACTCACAAAGTAAGATTGCAAAATCCCTATGAGCCAAGACTTTACAAACAGCATTGGGGGTCAGGGAAATTTAGGGATGTATGTATGTACGTACGTACGTACGTACGTACTTACGTACTTATTTACATACATACATACATACATACACACAGTACAGTAGTACAAATGAGGAATAGTACATTGGTGATCCTATTTGAATATGTAAAAAATAAGTTATAAATAAATAAGTTATAATAAAAACGTATTTCCTACTCAAATTTTTCAGAAACACAGTAAATGCACTGTATACAGTATTATAAACACATACATACATAAATCACAGTTATACTACCCAAGAGAAATGTACTATTCCTACTCAAGTCATAATAGCAGTTGCAAACTCTTATAGCATTCTTCACACTACTAGCAAACTAGACTTTACATGCTTTTTCCTCCTATCTTTAAATTTATATTCACTTCAATCTTTTCTATTGTGTCAATAGGTGCTATTGGGAAAGCTTGAAAGCTTATAATTTTCCAGATACTAATATAAGAGCTTAACATCCTTCCTGTTCAGTGCACACAGAGTAAATTGCAGTATGAGTATGTGCTGAAGAGGGTAGCGTCAAATACTAAAAGCTGAACTCCTTCACGAAAGACAAAATTACCCTCCCATGTCAGAGCACACTTCATTAAGCTAGCAGGGGATGCTGAAGAAAAACACCATGGAAGCCCATGGACAAAGCAGGGTCTGCCAAAATTATTATTTTCTCTATTCTATTTACACGTGTAAGCTTAGGAGGTTAAACATTTTCTAACGTTATTTATTTATATACTTTACAAATGTGTGGTATTCCCAAAACTAATGTACCTTAAAATGGACATGGAAGGTTTCTGGATTTCACTAGGAATATAATATACCTATGTATCGCTTTGCTTGTGTACTCTGTTTTTTGTGACTCTGTTTTTTCTGCCTAAAATCTTTAAAATAGTTTCTCACTGGATTCTGGATTGCAGTTCATGAAGATAGTATACTTCTAAGCACAGGGGTTGCCCTGTCTCATAGTAACAAAAATCAGTGGCAACATGCTATTTGAGAGAGGTCACAGACAGACATATTTGAAAAACTGCACTTCACAGTCTGTGTATTCATAAGCTGCATGAACTACAGATGGTAGATTGTATGAATCTAGGCAGAAAAACACAGAACTTTTAAGCACCTAATAGAATTAAGTACATAAAAGTAAATGAATACAAAGAAATATTATATTCCTAGGGAAATCCAGATGTCCAAATGTGAACACAAAAGCATAGAATATAGAATTTGCTATCAGCAACATGTCCAGTCTCCATGTAAAAGGTTTATACAACACAGGAATGCTAAATGTCTGAATTACCATCACAATAGTTCTGGCTATGTTACTCTGCAAAACTATCTGAACTTTATTACAAACACAAATGTAATTATAATTACCTCTTTCAGAGGTACGGAGAGGGATCTCAAACTGCTTACATGCTCCCCTAAAACAGCGTGCTTCAGTTGTACACTAAACCTCCTTTGAAGGGGAAGAAGCACAAATGACCCAAATAATGGATCCCCGAATGAAACGCCTTCAAATTGTTCCAAAAGATCCATGTAAAAATCGTAAAACGAAGCAAGGCCAGGCAAAGGAACATCAAGATTCAAAGAGTCTAGGCACTTGGGCTGACAATAATGTACCAGGAGGACGGCGACGTATGCATGGACAAGACCTTCTAAGAAGAGGTCACCACCTGTGAGGAAGACACATGCCAAGCGGGTAAGCTTAGCAGCAATGGGGATGCTTGTTAAAGAACTGGGACGCCAGGTTTCCAAAACAAGGATCCACTGCAAACTTCTGGTCACAGTGTTCACAAAGTCAGGTGGAAGAGTGTTCATCACATGGCCCCTTTTCTCTGCGTTGGTTACTTTGTTGTAGAGATTAATGAGTGGAAGGAACGGCCAATCAGAGGGCAATATGGGACCTGTGGCTTCAGGCAGAATAGCAGATTGTACAAAGCAAGTCCTCTCTTGATAAATGAGTTTGGATCGACTTAGGGCTTGTTCCATATTGGAGAAATGTGAAAGATAAGAAGACTGGATAGAAGGGAGGTCTTTGCAGGCTTCTTCCAGCAATGCACCTCTGCTAAGGCTATTAGTCAAAGCAACAGATCCAGGCTGTACCATCTTGGATTCAACAGAAATATGTAAGATATCTGACAAATCCGCTGCCTCAGGCCCTCCAGCTCTTCCTTCTCTGAGAAAAGTATAAAATAAAAATAACATCAGAAACCCCATACACCAGCGCAAACACCACAATTAAAGATATCCTTATGGTTAAAATGCCCATACAATTATCATAGAAAGACAAAAATACAAGACGTCTTTTAAAGGAACTCTTCAAGTTTAATGCCAGTTTAGTATTTCCGCAGCATGTCACTGACTGGTGTCTAACAGCATGACAGTGGTAGTGCTCTAAAAATAAAACATAATTATGATGATATTATTATTAATAATAAAATTAGGGGTATTACAAGTCGAAAAGTGATATGAAAAATACATCACATTAAATAAAAAATATACCTTGTTAAAATATTCAGAATCATTTTATCAAGTCTAGATCTTCAAACATATTGTAATCACGGGACTTCAAAGGGTTTTTTAAAATCTCCACTTTCATAACATTAAATTAAATTTACCATGGAAAATATGTCCACAATATTTAAAATACATGTATTTAAGACAGGAAAAGTAACACCAGAACTATTATAAGACTCACGCAGTTGTAAGACATGCCAAAGGTTTTGTAACTTCAGAAGATGGTAATCAAGCAAAAATGAGAATATAGAGAATACTTACGGAATAAATAAAGGATTAAATGCAAAACTAGAAATGAGTTTGTGAGCCAAATGTTCACTGCCTGGCAGCAGCCTACTTAGCAATGTCAGCGACAAAGAGTGGTAAAGTGAAGCATGCTGGGAACAGTCTGGACACGACACAGCCTAAAAGATAAAATCATAAGAGCATAACAAATTGTTTACTAAAGAAAATTGTTTAAGGTACACAGAAAATAATGTATTTTAAGAGATATTATGAAGCTCAAAAGACATTCAAAGTATGGTGTAATTTAAATCAATATTAACATCAAGTTCTCTATGAACAGAATGTTATTTGAAAAATTGCATTTTGTTCCAGTAAAAACTTTTTATCCTGGCAATCAGACTTTCTGATCAACCCACTAAGCCTGTACTGTTATCAGTGTAATGTTGTTAATAGTTGATTATTTCTCCCTGGAGTCTCCTTGAATTGTTTTTAATCTAAACAATCTGAACACTACGATGAGTAATTAGAAACTATTAGCAGTAATTATTCTTTAACATAAAATAACTGTACTACACATGTAAACATTATGATTAACAAATATGTTTTATCTAAACAAGTGCATTACCATTTTATGTACCAAGGACAATAAAAAATACTGCAGGTGATACTCGTGCCGCAGGAGCCAGTTAGAGGATGGAGTCACGGCTGGAGGTGCCGCCTCACAAACCCGGAGCAAGTAATCTTGCAGACCTTTAGATTCCAGAATAAAGGAAAACTGAGGAAGACAGATCGGATTATCATTCAATGTCATCTTAAGTACCAGACATCTAATAAAAGAAACTCTAGATATTTTTCTTTGTTTTAAATGAATGTTTACTAGATGAGTTAATGTCATCACCCTGAATTATAATATTTCATTTACACTTAATTTACTTAAGCTCTTATCCTTCTGGAGCTTCCCGCTTCCTTTCTGTTTTCCCTCATGAGAGCTGCCATGTTGCACAACCGTGACCTAAAACCATTCCCACAAAGGTGGAGCTTCATATTGCCAGGGTCTCGTGCTGCTACAAAGCAGACAGTGACATGCTCTGTATCCGAGGAGCAGCTGACACTAATAAAGTGAAGCCCACCACCTGTGTGCGTGACCTTAGGTCACATCTGTGAAACATAACATCTCTCAAGATTGTTTCTGATGCCTACCCCTTTCTCAATCTGTTACTATAAGGGCTTCTTAAAACTAAATGAAGTGTACATTTTATAGCATTATGAGAAGGATACAATTAATTAACTAATTAGAAAATGTATATAAAAGAAAAAAAAGGTTGCCTAAAACACTTGGATTTGTGGAATCACAAAGAAAGTTAAGATGTGACAAATAAACCTACTAGTTAAAACCCTCCCCTTCTGGATCACTACCTTGTCATGGTGTGTATCTCAATAAAGCTATAACATGTAGGATCACCCAAGATGGGCAGGTCATGACAGAGAGGTCAGACAAATTGTGGCTAACTGGAGAAAGAACTGGCAACCCACTCCAGTATCTTTGCCAAGAAAACTTTATGGATAAGCACAACGAGAGACATGTGTACCTTATATGATACGGTCCATAGAGTCGTTTTAACGGCTATTTTTTTAATAGTACAGCAGTCTTTTATAGCATATTGTACAGGCATGTGCAGTTTTTTTTCCAATTACCCCAGTCCTTTAAAGCTTGCACAAAAGGTAAAAGTGTAAAACTCCTATGAAGCACTAATTTACATAAAAAATGATATATACATGAAACTGCCTTCCAGCATAGAAACAAAACAAAAAGCAATTTGATGGCAGATAAATAAATAAAAATCCCATATAGTCTGCCCATTCTATCTAAAAGTTTGGATTAAGTAAGCCTCAGAATAGTGTTATGTTTATCCAAGGCCTGCTTAAATATCTTAATTGTATGTTGACCCAACCAGTTCCAAATAAGTCCACTTTTTCTGTTAAGAAGTAGTTTCTCATCTCCCTTCTAAATTCAAAACAAATCATGATCTATTGTTCTTGCATTCCTATTTTTATATTTTATTAAATTATTTAGTAGATTTGAAAGTTTCTACCATATGGACCCGCTAACTTTTGCCCTCTATAGAAACATTGATTTGTTGGTGACAAATGGCCAATATTGCTACAAATAGGCTATCCTGACCACAGAAAGATGGCACCAAGATTATATGAGGGCAGAAATAAAGGCTGCATAAAATTGGTAGACCAGATGCCGCAGTTGATTGTGCTCTAACAGCCAATATTATGATTTAGCTGTAAACAACTCACCTTGCTTACCAGACCCTTATGGGTGTTGGTAATACTGCAGACAAGGTGCAGAACAGAAGTCAAAATGGAGAAAGGAGACTTCATTCCAGACAGACTCAAAGGTGGTTTTCCACCTTCACAACTCAGAGTCACAATGCTGGGGACTGACTCTGGCAGTGGGGAGTAGGAGACAGGGTTACATACAGCAGAGCAAGATCTGGGAAAACAGGTTAAAATAGGTAAGTGCCGACCAATAGCCACATTAAATTCTCTCTACGTTGAAAACCGAAGCTTGTAACATAGCCCGCAGGACTTACAGCTATTAAATTGGACTCTTAAAGCAGCCTGCCAACGACTTGCGGGGTAAAAACGAGAAAACCCTACGGGACGTGAGCATTCGACTTGTGAGCCCGCAAAGCCTTTGATCTGTCAAGCCCCGAACTGCTACATTTCCCCATCATGCTATTAAATTGCATCAAAATCACTCACGTTCAAGCCTGTGACCGCAACTGGAGCCAAGAAGCCAACAAGTGCTAGAGAGCACTTGGCACGCGTGTGTGTGCGTGTGCGTGCGGGGGGTCAATATAGCATTATGTCTGGAATGTGGGTCCGATCGTAACTCGTAATTGAAATCCGTAACACTTCAGTGACGTAATTCTGAAGATCTCTGTTGCCATTTGCTCCATCTAAACCCGTAACTACAGGTTTGACCAATTAAGTTCGACAGATGGTTTACAGGTTTGCCTCTCCGTCCCGTAACTCGCTCCCTGTTTTAATTTAATAGCTACGTAACTCTGCGAAAAGTCAAGCTCTGGGCTGCTGTGGGTCTCAAGGTTGCACATACAAGCTCAAAATTTAATGTGGCTAAATGATGGACAATATTTACTAAGGATGGAAGATCAGTGCCCCTAGAGAGAGAATACACAAAATATTGTCTTTATACAAAAGTTGGATTTGAATAGACCATATATACACAAAAGCTTAAAAGTGACAATATAGATATAGCAGTATATAAAGAAACTAGGAACTCCCAGAGGAATCATGGGGCTTGCTCCTATGTAGCAGTCAACTATTTAGAGCAGTATTGGGAAACCTCAAATGTGTTGTGCTTTAAACATATTTTACCTAAACCAAAATGGTTAAATCACTATAGGAAAAAATGAAGTGGCAATAAAGGGGTAGATCTTGCCTGGGAACTTGTACAGACCACATACTTCTAGGTTTCATTTATCCAAATCTTTATCAACAAAGATATGATATTTTGTTCTGCACATGTTAAATACACTACATATGCATTTGAAACTTTTGAGAGATTTTGTCACACCTGTGACAGCAGGAAGTTTCTGATTGGCAGTTTTATAGTGATGAGGTGGACACCACAAAACTCCAGAAGATGTCATCTGTCCAACTTGCATAGAAGGTTCAGAGAATAACATGAAAACTGTATAATTTCTGAGTACAGGAAAGGTTCTGTTTTGTGACACATGTTGAATACAAAAATTCATTTTCAGTAAAAAATAAAAAGCTTTAAAATTGCAGGTTTTACCTGAGCAGGTCCCACATGGACTGTGTGTTTGGATGCTGAAGGAAAGGGATTAAGAGATCTGCAGTGAGCCTCTCAACCTCTTCATTACAAGCCACTGGATCCAGAGAACCCTGTAAAAGAAAAAAGTGTTCCTAAATTAAAAGGATGCAAAAAACAAACAAAAAAAAACACAGGTTTAAACCACTGGCTATAGGAGGAGGTTTTTAAATTACAATAAAAATAATCTGTGTCCTCATGGGCAATTAGTTCATGTTTATCCTTGTAATCTTTCTTTAACACATTGGTGGCCAGGGATGTTTAATTCTTTACATATGTTTATTTGTTTACATATAAAAAAAAAACATCTGATTACATCTCTGGGTCAGTTTATTTGTACATTGAGTCACCCCAGTACTTTTCTGTTGGGAACTGTGGTTGGGGAGTGTTATTCATTGGTAATTTAGTAGAGGAAGGATGCAATGCGTGTATAAGCAGAATGATCTGACACCCAGGAAGGATTGCAGGTAGACAAAATGACCATCTGAATTCACCTGACCTACCCACAACTCCTCACAGCTGTACCAATACATATCATATTAACTAGCAAAGGCAACAGTGAACACTTTTTGGACCTACTTGCCGCCTGCAAGCCTGGTAAAACGAAGCAAGGAAATTTATGCACGTTGTCGCGAGAGGTTTAAGAATGTGCCACAAATTGATACTGGAAATCTCCTGCAAACATCTTCTTAGACATCCCTCCACCAGGGGTAGGAGCCCAGTCACATGAGCCCAGGATACAGGAGGAGGTGGGATTTGTGGCTCTGAATCTTCCTGAGAACTGAAGGCATAGAAATGGTTTACAGGGTAAGTACTAATTTCTAGTATAGAATTGTAGGCATTTTATAACTCTTGACCCATTTTAGCAAGGGTGGGAAATTTCTATTTTTATTGGTATAATCAATAATTAATGCATTACCTCCCAGATTGTTAAGAAAAAGTACTGGCTATAATTCTTAAAGTGTTCTTAGCTACAACTATTATATTCTATAGCAATGCTGGTAGCATGTCACGGAGCTGTGTAGACTATAGCACAATGTGTAGACTATCCTGATTCTGAGGTATTGTGACAATGCTTTGAAACTGGACTAAACATCTGGATTGTGCTGTTCCAATCTTGATTTAAAACTATCATATGGAAAAGTGTATACAAATGTGATTTGTGTATGCCAATATATACTATAAAATTAGTAATTTATTTCTAAATGTACTTCTGGTACCTGTGAAGCTGTGCCTGTATCTCGGCCGTACAGCCTGCCGTTTGAGTCACATGAGTCAGAAGGATTATTACAGCAGCAGCACGCTGGATGGATAGGAGGAATATGGAACTTTCCTCTTTCGGTACACAGGCCAAGTGAGGTAAAGACTGCAAAATCCTCACAAGAACGGGATACAGCTCCCTGAGGTGAAAACATAGAAGAGGCAGAAAATAAAAAAAGAAACAAGATTAGTTTGGTTGTCTTCCCATTAAAATGCAAACAAGTTGTTGATTGTATGATGTTTTAGAGTAGTAATTCTCAAGAGCCGGTCACAGAGACCTTATCTGCTGGTCTCCAGGAAAAAAAGAGATGTGGGGAACCTGGACATTTTATCTATTACCACATAGAAATGTATTTCATTAGAAAACCTGACCTGTTAAACTCTGCAGTCATATCCTACAGATTCTACACACCTGTATAAATCGCAGGCTTGTCCATAACCTGCAGCCACAGCCCACATCCGAAAAGTCTCGGTGCTCAGCCTCTCTGCCTCCTCTCTCTGCAGGGGCAGGTCCTGGGGCTCCTGGGCAATAAACCTGCTAAGACGATTCTTCATGTCAAACTTGTTCAGCTGCAAACAAAAATGAAAAATACTACTGAAGAGTATATTTATTCACGATATAGATTCAGATCACTGTAGAAAGGGTGACTAAAGATGGGAGCACCCCTTAAGGTTTTATAATAAAGAATGTTAAGAACAGTGCTTCACACTACTAGATCAAATATAGTTATTGTGGCATTTTCATATTAACAAAAAAAAATAATATACTTATAGATGATATTATATAGCGCTTTAAATAGCTATAACTCAATTAAGGGATCACTGTAGTTTAAGAAAAAACAGGCACTTGTTTGTGAAGTATGTAACAAACTAATACAATTAGGAGTGGTGTAAGCCATGAACATACAAATAAGTTGGAAAATATTCCATTTATAAATATAGAAATCAATTTTGTCTTTGTTACAAAGTCAGAACAGAGAGAGGTACAGAAGCTTTGCTAGATAATAGGATTTAATTAAAAATGTACACCCCCTTTTTTCTTTTCAGAATTCCATGTAACTATAATCTTCAGGAGGTCTTTTATTTTTTAATGTAAGTCGTACACTATTTTAGTCGGTTGCTTTGCATATTTTTATTCTTTTGGTGTCATGGAAATAAAGTACAACAATATTCCTTGTTATGGGGTGGATAATATCAAGGTGTTGCGTTGTCATCTAGTGATGGGGCTGAGTTTTGGGTCACCATCTTACCAATCTTGCTGAAGCATGGCGACCTGCGGATGCCAGGACCCGCATCAGTTTCATGGCAGATGAACATGGGATACCATGAAGGTTGGAAGGAACATCAGTAACATTCTGCATGTTCCATTGTATGGGTAGGAACTCTTGAACAATGGTCTCCATCAACCTTGGACAATCCAGAATCTGTGGTAAAAAAGCAATATACACAAATGATCCATTATGACCTTTTCAAAGCTGTGCCCCACAGTTAAACATTTTAAGCCATTAATACTTATCATGGTTTCTTTTCTATTTGGTTTGGTAGACCATATTTTGCTCAACCTTTAAACCTGGTATCTTAAAGATCCATGAAATCAACTTAAAGTATAATTGTGGACCAACTCCAGGAAATAACTACTGAAAGAACAGGAAAATAATAATAATAATCACTAGTACAGAAGAAAAAACATGGATCGGTGATTGTGATTTTTTTTTTTTAGTCTGTTTTTGGTAATTTTGAAAAACAGTTGATCTACAAAACAAACTATACACCAAAAACACCCATAAAGCACATTATGAAAATGATAGCGTACCATTTCAAATTGAACTTTTATTCAAAATTGTTAAGATATAGAATTATAAAACTCCCAGAGTATTTTTATATTTATATGTACACTCTACTTTATATTTACACTCTTAGTCCATGAACTAGTTAGATACAACAACTGGACTTCAGCCAGTAACTGGTTCCCCAAGATCAAAGGGGGGAATGCAATCATGGACTCTAACTTTCTCAACTAGATGTGCAGATGATTAGCTACACTTGAGTAGAGCGGAAGCTGGAATTTGCTTGTGGCTGTGTTTATGGACTGCAATAGGCAATTTGTTTGAGGCTGCTGAATGTGCATGTAATTTATTGGAGCAGGGGAAAAAAAAATTATATATATATATATATACAGTGCCGTTTGCCTGAAAGCACCAAGACAGAGAGATAGCAGCTTGGAGCTTATGAGCATTCAGAAGAGAGGAGACCTGGTTTTCCGTAGAATAAATTCCAGTGTATTTAAACACATTTTTGGATTGTTTTGTTTTTGCACCCATTGTTAAACAGTTCCCTTTTTATCCAGCTGTCATCCTCAAATAGTAAAGGTAATGCTTTGGTGGAAGCTAGGTCTATTATTTTCTTTGTTTTGGCTTATTATTGTATTTTTTGTAACACTGGCTAAAGTTTTGGTAAGATATGGTTTTGGAGATATTTTAGGCTCCTGAATTGTGTTGCTCCATAAAATTGTTAGAATCATCGCCACAAACCTAGATGAGAATGATAACTTCCACAATGCAGACATGAGCTTCCTTCCAAATGAATGTGAACATTTCTACAAGTGAAACTATAAACCCATATACGTGAAATTCCTTCCAGTAAGGGATGAAAAACATTATAAGTGAAACTATAAACCAGTGTACGTGAAGTTCCAACCAATATATATTGATGTGATTGATTATTCATGAGATGTCTTGTAATGGAATAATAATGAAAGTTTCTACAAGTGAAACTGTTGTATATGTGAGATTCCATACAATGAAAATGTGGAAAATACTATTTGATAGTGAAGCGAGATGGGCCCTATGATGCCTTGCTGATAAGACTGCAGGGGTTGATGGAATCCCTGCTAAGATTTTTAAAATCCTAGAAGATGATGCTGTGAAAGTGACCAGCAGACTATAAAAAATGTCTGTCTAAATTCCAATCTCTAAAAAGGCAGTGCCAAAGAGTGATCCAATGATTAAAAAATTGCACTAATTTCATGTGCCAGCAAGGTAAAGCATAAGATCCTACAAGCTCGATTCCAACAATATATGAGCTGGGTTTCGCAGAAGCAGAGGTACAAGAGAACAAATTGCAAGTGTCCACTGGATAATAGAGAAAGCATGAGAGCTCCAGAAAAAAAAAAACATTTACCTTTGCTTCATAGACTATTCTAAAGTAGCAATTTCTTAAAGAGATTAGGATATCAGTGCATCTCATAATCCTCCTGAGGAATCTGTATGTGGACCAAGAAGCCACTGTCAGAACAGAACACAGAAAAATTGAATGGACCAAGATTGGAAAAGGAGTGTGAACAGGCTGTATATTTTTACTTTATTGATTCACTTAATATGCAGAATACATCGCGAGTAAGGCCAGGCTGGATAAATCCGAAGGCAAAATAAATATTGCTGGAAGAAATAACAACCTCAGATACACTGATGATACTACTCTCATGGCTGAAAATGATGAGGAACTAAAGGACCTATTGATGAAAGTGAACGAAGAGCGTTCAGGTGCTGGCATGCTGGGGAGGAAAGCTATGGCAAGTCTGGGCAAGCTATTAAAATGTAAAGATATTACACTATTATTATTAACTTTTATTTGTAACTCTGTACAGGGGATAAGAACAAGGAAGAATACAAAGTTAAACTGCAGAAAATGCAAGGCCCTGTTTTGAGCTTAGAATCTCTGTAGAAAGTGCTTTTTCCAATGCACCCTACAAGATTGAAATCTCGCTTACAATCTAAAGGATTACCAAATTCTGCATATTTAGAACTATGATATCTTCAGTAGTATGCATGAAATTCCTTTCAGTAAATAGGCAGACATTTTCATGGAAATATCTTATATGGAAGGAATCTCACGTATAGGATTTACAATTTCAGCAGCAATCGAATGCAGATTTGGATTCATTTAGTGATATCACTGTATAGCTATTTTTCCATATAGACTCTGCTCCCATCTGAAATGGCTCTGCCTCCTCTTTGCCAGGGTATTTAGACAATGTGAGCTCTGCCGCTAATGGAGCCTTCAGGCTTAACATTTAAGGCATTCTCTTCCCTAGTTTTATCACATCTAGTTGAGAAAGTTAGTGATGAGTCCATGATTGTTGCACTCCCTTCAATGCTGGGATACCAATTAACAGCCAAAGTGGGTTTACTGTAAAACACTTTTTGTTCATGAACTAGTTGGCAACAATTTCTTATAATTTTGAAGTTATAGGAAGCTAGTTATGGGGTCACTGTAGAATATATTAGCTATGATTTTGGTTCATGACTTGCTTTTACCCTGGCAGGAATTACCTCTATTAGCGAACAACAGTGACTAGCTTTATGCACATCATTATTATGTCTTGCTACAATTTCTATATGCCAGTAAGTTTTCTGGTAAGTAAATGTTTCATAAGCCTTAATTAACACATAGTAATTATATTACACAGACAATTACCCGGACATGTGAATAAACCTATGTTTCAACTTTAGACACCAATAGGACTTAGATGAAGGCCGAAAGGTTTAATTGATATTCGTTATTACCCTTCAGGGCAAATACACTGGTTATCAGACAGGTGGTGGCATTAATTGTGACACACAGAGGTTCATAATCATATTTCCTATTAATCAGGGAATTTTATAATTCTATATATCTTAAGAAGTTTTAATACACGTTATATTTTAAAAGGTGCACTTGGTTTACAAGAGTGCATTTTTGGTTTATGCTTTGTTTTGTAGATCTATAGCACCTTATCCATATCCAACAATATCCCATAATGTTAATGGATTGTCCAGGGAGTTTTCTTCTTTCTTTATGATGCACTATTAAAACAGACAAATCTCTCTCTAGTAAGCAGAGTATTTTTTCCTCAAAAATCATAATATAACTATTTTTTTTAAAGCAAAGTGTGCATGGTTTATAAAAAGCATATTCTGAATACATTATTATATCTACTGTAAAAAAGGTTTTGGTTGGTAATCCAGTTTTGCCAGGTTTTTAAATTATTTAACAGAATTATTTTTTTATGTTTGACTCAGGAATTCCATTGTGGTAATAAAATTAAATGTTCCTCTAACATTTCTGATGTTAGTAAATCCTATCTGATAAAAAGACAAGCAATAGATCTAATAGGTGCATAAGTATATGATTTGGTGAGAATTCTTTCTGGTTTGAATGGCCTTGTTTTCTACACCCATAGGGTGTCTCTTACCTGATTACAAGCCACTGTAGAGTGCCTGGCAACGCGGGTTAGAATATCTATTATATCTAGGACCACAGATGGCGCTGGACGCACTACTTCCAAAATGTACCTCAAACGCTGAAGAATCTTGGTTTTCAGAAGCCCCTGAGAAGGAGTAAGAACAAGTTGTCTTATATGAAAGAGATCACTTACAGAAGTTCACATACGTGTAAACGTTCTAGCACTTGCCTTCTATTTCTACAAATCATTTTATATATGAGGGGATGAGAGATGCTGAAGAACTCAGAAAAATGAACGTAACTGTCAAAGCACAGGACTCTGATGCAATTTCACTGGCTCTTGATCTTTTGACCTAGTCAGCTCAGCATTCCAAGTGTCAGTGGCAAAAAATGAAACTCAAAATGGCAGTCATCCACAAACATGGAGGATGAACTGGGAAAATAAGCACCTTTCATAACGTTTACCCTGGTAGTTAATCTAAATTAAAATAAGATTAAATATAATAATTTAACTCCTTAGAGATAAATCCCAAAAGTCAAATTAAATAACAGCTTTTTCTAACCTTTACAGCATCATACCGAGCCACATCAGGGTCAGCCTTTTTTTCTTCTTTAGCCTTTTTCCTTTCTTCTACTCCTAAGACCCTCCCAAAAGCATCATCCTCTTCATCTTCATCATCCTCCTCATCTTGGCTGGGTATAAAAGGGAAGACTTTTGTACCTTGATACCAGGAGAAAGTCATGTCTAGGTATTTCTGTGAGTAAAGAGAGTAAGTATACAATAATACATCATTTGCATAGGTGGAAAAGCACAAATTAAAGAGTCTCTTTTACATAAAATGTTTTTAACTAGATTTTATTTTATTTTTTTAAGTTTATGATTTGCAATATAATTTTCACATAAAATCTATTAACATACCTCATCATCTGGGGAAACCAAGAGGCAATGCAGGGCATGGACTGATGCAGCTATAACATTTTCTGCAGTATCATCTATAGAATAACGAAGGAGGAAGAGAAAACCTGTGTCCAACAGGAGCCGCAGGACACTGCCCTTTAAGGTAGAGCTGAACTCCCCCTGCTTTGCCTGTATATAAAAAAGTGGAGTAGATATTGAACATATATGGAGAGTTTAAAATATTTCCTTGCTTTGGACTCGATTGCATGGCTCTCATAATATATATTGAGAGTGAACGTTATGTTTGGGGAGCTACGTAGCTAAAACATTCCTCCCGCAGCAAACCCTTACAAGTGATCACTATGTAAGAACTATTCCTTGCTCCTATCGGATATAATGTGATAAGAATACATGACTCCCATAGTTACTGAACATCAGATAGGCAATGGAGATCATTATGTTGACACACTTTGTGTCTAAAAATGTAGCAGCTTAGGGCAAGACAGAGCCACATCCCACCATAGACCTTATAGTGGGTGGATACGCAGCAGCGAAGTAATTGAAGGTAAATGTAATTTTTTTTAATTTTTTTTCAGCGAATACTTTCCTATTCAATATTCAGTCTTGTCAATAAAATCTCAAAGAGCAGGCATCAATGCTTTAGACATATAATATAGAGAAAGGCAATCAACATTTCGCTTTTCCTTTTATTTATCTTTCCCTTATATTACCTCCTCTAGTTTAGCAATACTCTTTGTTTACCCGTTGACAGAACATACTGAAACACTTTATTTACATATATTATTTGACTTAATGGAACCATAAATTTAACATATCAATGTGCCGAATGTATAATTTCTTAGGTTGAACGTGAAAATTGGACGTGATAGGAAGAGACTTTGAGAGGTAATTTGAACCAATTTTGTTTTACATTGATATTCTTTCCATAGAGACCATTTAGCCTCTGTTTTTTTATTTATTTGCATTCATATTATTATTATCCAATTCAATCTGTTTATTTCTACCACACTCTTAAGTTTTCTCCATGAAGGTAGAGAGGTATTTTTCCGATTTGTTGCTATTAACCATTTAGCGATCAACAATATATTAATAACAATATTTTTTTGCCTATAATTAATTTGATCTGGGAAAATATGAAATAGCACAATGTCAGGATTTAAATCAAGTTGATATTCTATCATTTTAGATATATGTAAGATACAATTTGCCCAAAATACTTTAATATATTAACATGACCACCACATATGTTCCTGTGTACAAATGTGTTTGTTACATCTCCAACAGATACCTGGATTATTTTGTGGTGCAATTTTGTTTAACGTATCTGGAGTCATATAGCATCGTTGTTTGAGTTGGAAATAAGTTTCTCTAAATGAAGAACAATTTGAGAATCTCTCAGTTTCTTGAAAGGCCCTATACCATTGATTTAAGTCCCAAACTTTTCCCAAATCTTTTTCCCATTTCTCCATCTTAACAGTGTTTCATTGTTACTTTTTGTAATTGCAAGCTTTTATGGGAAGTGGATACTGTAAGGTAAATTTAATGTTGAATGTTGTTTTTTTGTAAAATTATTGACTGTGAATTGATCAATCAATACCCAATTAAAATATCTAGATTATATTGTTAGGGCCATTCACTAGTTGTTTAATGAACAAGATAACATAGGAGATAGAGAGGTTTCAGATTATTAGATGGTAAAATTTCACCTTGGAAATATAACTTAAAAAAGAATGAGCAGATGATCAGGGAGCCATCTCTTACCTTCAGGACAATACGTCCCAGCACTTGTAGTGACAGAGTCCTTTGCTGGATGAACTGGCTGCGCGTGAGGTGGAAGAGTTCCTCAAGGGAGTACCCAGCTCTCTGTAAAAAGACCAATTGAAAAGAGTGAGAAGTAGGGAGAGGAGCAACATAACACAAAAACCCAGGGAGAACCAGCTTTCTATAAAAGAAAAGTGGGAGAAACAGACATGACATCACAGGGAATGAATATATGAGGAATCATCTCTTATATTAAACCACTAGCGACTTGCCCATCAAAAATGATGAGACAATAAAAGTTGCAACCATGGGAATGCTGTTTGACAAACAATGAAAACCTTTTTTACTCTGAGGACCTCTGGCGCTCATGGCCGAGCCTCGCGCTGAGAGCCATCGGAGCTTATTGCGAGCCTCTCCTCTCCTGTACTTTTGCTCCTCAGAGCACCTTCGTCACTCATCAAAAAGAGAGATATATATTTATCTATATTTAGTTAACTAATAATGAATGAATAAGTTCTTGAATAAATTAATATACTTTACCTATTTGTAATTAATACATCCAGCAATCAATAGCCTGAAGAGCTAACAATCTGTCTGTATTTTCCGTCAGCATACAATGTACAGTGTGAGTGTTGGTGCCCTGATGATAAAGTGTAATGAATGTCCCAACTGTGCATTAGAAACATGCTGCGTGCGCGAGGGCAAACCGTTGGTTTAGTTGTGTACAGCGCCATTGTAGATTCGAAATGTTATTAATGTGTTACGGCTCGCGAGCATTTTCTGTCATTTGTAATAGTTTATTTTGTAGTTTGTATGTTCCTGTGTGAAAGTGCTACGTGTTTGGCAGTTTTTTGGCGGTCCGGGGTCATGTAGCCTCATTTTCATTTTTTTTTTTTGGCACCCATTTTGTTTTCTCGCTTAGGTGATTTTCGGTGGCGAAAGCTGTCCAAATCGCCTTAAATTTGTGTTCCACCTCATTCCCAGACGTCCTGGCTGTTCCCCCGTGATGTTTTGGTTGAATTTTTTTGTGTATTTATTGTGTTTTTATTGTTTTCGGGGTTCGGGCGTTAACCTCGTATTTAAAAAAAAAAAATCAAAGTCATGCGTCTCGTAATTTTTTTTTTTGTACCGCGTTTGACAACTGCTTGCAGGCGAAGGCGATCCCGCGTTTACGAAGAGTCCCGCGTGTTTCATTGCCTTCACTGCTCGCCTCACTTCGCGAGGTGAGCAGGCAATGAGCGCCTTTGGCGCTCATCGCCTTTGTGCTGCGAGTTTTAGTGCCTTAATGGCTTGCTTCGCAAGGCTTGAAGCAACAACGTCTCGTAGTTTGACAACTATTATATGTGACTAGCGACTTGCCCGGGGCAATAAAATTTGAAGCCATGGGAATGCTGTTTGAGTCATAATTGAAACAGTTTTGTACTGTGAGGACCTTCGGCGCACATTGCGAGCCTCAGGACCTTCGGCGCTCATTGCGAGGCTTTCCTGACGTGTACTTTTGGTTCTCAGAGAGATATATATTTCTATGTATATGTAGTTTAGTAATAATTAATGATTTTTTTTTTTCTAAGTCCTGCGTCTCGTATTTCAAAGGATCGCCTCGCTTTGCGAGGCTCGCAACGGCTAAGTGCTACGATTTAATGGCTCGCCTTGCTTTGCGAGGCTTGCATCGATGATCGACGAAGGCGCTCATCGGCTAAGTCCTACGCACCTCACAAAGAGTGATGACGTCTCACAGTTTGACAACTATTATATGTGATTAGTAGTATTGAGAATAGAATATACAAGGGGAGTACAGGTCACGGGCAACATATTTCATTTGAATAATCTCATATATGGCCTGCTTCGAAACAACATGGTAATAGGAATGGAAAATAAATAAATAGGGTATATATAATGAGGAGAGGTATTTAAAATCTATAATGGACAGTGAGTGTATTGTTGAAATGGGTTCATGCTCCCAAACTTCAGAGAACAGTTCGAGGCCATGTGGGATGTGCCTTACTGCCACATGGGGCCCCCAAGCTTTCTGTTGCACAGCACTGGTCTATACAGAAGGGCCTAACTCTGTGTGCTAGTGTTCTTTAGAATAGGCTCTTTTGAAGAACTTGAACAGATAATGGGGAAATATTTGTTAAAGAGGTATTTGCCCTATAGTTTTGCATTCAATTATTACCATAAAGATTACCAAAACAAAAAAATAAACAAACAAACAACTTACATTTGTGTAAAAAAACAAATTTACAGCACACAGAAAATGAGTGATCTCACATTTTTTGTTATAAGTGAAAACATATGTACACATTTTTGTTTGGTGCATAATCTCAATAATTAAACAAATATACCCCCTTGCATTATTTAAAGGCATGTTTAAGTTTCCCTGTTTTTACCTTTCTCTAATCTAACACAAGCTGCTTATATCAGACACACATTACATGGAGTCATTATATACACACACAGATTCATTTTATTTAAAAATAAAAATTGTCTTACACACCCCCAGAGCTGTTTACATAGGCACAGTGTTCCTACCAATAGAAACACTGCATTTGGGTACGGTTTTAAACCCTATACTAACCTTCAAGCCAACAGCAGCATAGTGTAGATATCTACAGAGCAATGGCTGGACTCCTCCCTGCTTCCTTGTGCAGGGGACTACAAATCCCATAATGCCTTGTGCACAAACTGCCATCAACAATTGAAACACTGTATTAGCTGCCTGTGATTGGCCAAAACCAACTATGAATTGTATGCCAATTTTAAAAGGGGTTTTCCAGGGATGTTAACGCTGCAAATCATCTGCTAGCAAACTCAAGAGATTTAACAAACTTTAGGGTGAGTTTAATAATGATGTTTATTTTGGTAATTTTCCATGCCAAAAAAAAAAAAAATTTCATACACTGCTGATGCTCCTCTATCGGATGCATTCATAATCCAGGAAACTTCAATATGCCTTAAACAGATCATGCCCAAAATGTCCTGTAGTGCACAATGTTCAATGCAGAGAGATTCAAATATCCCTGTACAGGGAGAACATCGTTCCCAAGGGATGTGGACTGTTTAATGCTCCAATAAGAACAAGACCAGATACAATTATCTTACCTTATCTTCTGTAAAGTCCTGGGATTTTCTGCGCATCTATACGCATGTTTGAAGTTGCTAATTTGCTACTGAATTCCAATAATAATTCTCAATTAATTATTTATTTGAAAACTAGCAATACTTCTCCCAAAGCAGCGTGGGCTTTGATAGGCAACTCGGAACCGTTAAGAGAGTTGATTACTTAAAGATGATCTATGAAAAATATATGATCTAACATTAAAGAATGGACTAAATACAACTAAAATTCTAACCCATTCTCTCTCCTCATGTCTCACCTTGACTACTGTAACTCTCTCCTTGCTGACCTCACAATTACTCATTTGTCACCACAACAATGTATAAAGAACGCATTCGCTAGAGACTCATCTACTATACCAAACACTCAGTGTCTGCAGCTTCTCTGTCAGTCACTCCACTGGCTTCCCATGGCCTCCAGAATAAAATGTAAAATCATGGCCCCAACGTATAATGCCTTAAATAACAGCACACTCCCTTATATCTAGTCTCAACATACTCCCCCACTCAACCTCTCTGTTCTGCTAATGACCTTCTATCCTCCTATCATCACCTTCTCTTACTCATGCCATCAAGACATTTCTCATTTTGCCCCCTATTCTCTGGAACTCATTGCCTCGCTCCACTAGACTATCTTCCTGTCTCAAGACCTTCAAAACACCACTTAAAATACATCTGTTTAACGAACTTTATCACCTTCAGCCTTATAAATGCACAGTGTATCGATCAACCTCCTGTTTCTAAGTTTGCAAGTGTTTAATCTTATAAAGGTGCTCAAGAAAGCACTTTGTATACACTCTAAGCTCAAAGACAGGGCCCTCTATTTGTTTACATTGTATTGAAGCGGTTTTTGTACATATCCCATCTATGGTGCTGCAGAATATGTTGGACATTAAAAATAAAGGATAATATTATTATTATTATTATTATTATTAATAGACACCTCTAGTTTAAAATGTATGGGACAGGGGAAAAACTCCCCTTGCAGCTTTGTTAGGTCTTTAAAAAGGATGATTATGGCCATATATTTAAAATATATTATTTTGAAGAACTACATTTCAAAATACACAAAATGTTTTAGAATGTAAAATTATATATATATATATATATATATATATATATATATATATATATATATATCCTCAAATTTATTACCTTCTTTATGAATTTGTGCTGCTGTGAGATCTGCCATTTCCATTCTTTGAATGTTCCGGAAATTTCTATATGAACATTTGCAATATGGTATCAACATGGTCGAGTCATATATTCTTTTGATGTTAGCAGCGCATACCCAATGAAATACGTCACGTGTCGTGAGCTGGTTTGGTGGATATATAAGGTGACATGCAGGCATTCTGCAAACATATCAACCATTACGGTCATGGGTAAAACGTGAAATGTATCCGTTTTGAAAAGGGGATGATCATTGGATTTCGGGCCAAGTGTGGTAGTATTTCTGCTGTGGTAAGAGTGCACCATGATTGGACAAACAACACCACTGCAAATAAACAGTGGAAACTGCGGAGCACTACTTGCCATTGATGTCGGAGGTGAACGTCATCTGTGAAGGTGTGGGAGGGCAAACCAATAAGCTACAGTTGAGCAACTCCCCATCTAAATGAACCAGGGGCTATCAGACATGTGTCTAAAACTACAGTACAGCAAACCCTGTTGCGTATGGGGGTCCAAAGCAAAACAGCTGGTCACTGCATCCATGCCAAGGCTCCAAATACCCTTGTCAACCTTCCAGCATCTTACTGACTCACTACCACTCCATCTAGCTACTGTCTTTGCTGCACACAGTTGTTATTCCGGATATTAGCTCGTGTTCATAATAATGTGACTTAACTGTCTATATGTTTAACATAACTGATAGAAAGTTAATTAATTTACAAGCACACACCCCACTGAGAAAGAAATGGTCAAAACCAGGTGAGAAAATAAAATAGACCCCTGAAGTAAAGCAAACTTCATTGAATAAAAGTACATATAGAGAAATGTAACCACAGTGTTCCTTTAATAGAAGTGTCTACTGAACTTCAAATTACAAATACGTCACAGAGAATTTGGAAAGACTGGTTAATAGCCATTGCTCCCTTACCTCTGCTTCCTCTCCATGATGGTGCAAGCCCAGGTGAGTGGGGATCTCAGAATTTGGTGGGATCAGATCTCCCTTCAAGTTAAAGCGTGCCTGCATCCCCTATGCACAAGAAAGACAATGATACAATATTAGTAGTCTATTATGATGACAATATCTAGTTGATATCAATTTCTCCAAATCATCCCCTACTAGGTTCTGCCATAGACAAAGTAAACTTTTCTAGAACAGATGAAAAGCTCAGACATAGGGGATATCTTAAATGGATGAGGTTATCAGAGAATACTCAAAATTAGCATACAGTATCTGTTAACAAATGCCCCTAGATATAAAAAGCACACAATGTGGGCTTGTACTTCAATTCACTCTCCTATATTATGGTTCTAAAAATACCGAGAACAATGTACACAGAAAAATGCAAAAGCAAACTATTTTTCTTTTCAGTCTTTACATTACAAAAACTTTAAGCCAATGTTAAATCATAGATATCCATGAACATATGGCACTTGACTAATGAAGCTATTTAACAAATAGAAAACAATAAAAATACAAAATTGCACAAGTTTGATATGATGTGTTGATAAATACAAAAGAAGAGTTACCAGGAGTACCAGAGAGAATTTTATATGGAGAAGCCAGATTTGATGATATACAGCCACATTAAATTCAAAGCTTGTTTCTGCAACGCGAGACCCGCAACGGCTGCAAGCTTTAAAAGTTGTAGATTTACGGTGCTATTAAATTACAACATGCTGCGAGTTACGGGCTTGTTGCGGCAAACCCGTAAACCATTTTTTGAGTTGCGATGGAGCCAATGGAAACAGAGATAGTCAGAATTACATCACTGAAAAATGGTGGTGGGATTTCAAAGTCCTACGGGGTTCAATTACGAGTTACGATCGGACCCACATTGCAGTTATGATGCAATATTTATAAAGCTGTAAATATGATATTCTGTCACATGCGAGTTACAGTATATATGTCTCAACACATTGATTGCCGGGATTGATACAACACAAAAATTTAAACATGAAATAAAGTATTTTATAGGTCCGATTTGCGAGTTCAAGAATGTTGTGCTATTAATTCTAAGATCTAACATAACTTTACCTTTTAATAAAAGTACAGTAGTGTGGTGATATTTGAATTTAAAGTGTTACGGATTGGACTTTACCCCCCTTGCGAGTCCTCTCTATGAATCATCGGCCTTTGGGCTCTATTTGAGCGTTACAGGGTTGAAAGCAATAGCATGACTGGAATTGTAGCGGTTACGGGCTTGAGAGAACAAAGGATTTGCAGCCGTGAAGTTCCACGTTCCGTAGGCTTTTTTCTGCATTTTTTGTATCTAACCCGCAAGTCATCTGCGGGTATAGTTAAGAGGCCAATTTAATAGCCGTAAGTCTTGCGGGCTACGTTACGGGCAACATTTTAACACGTAGTGGAGATTTAATGGGGCTGAAAGAGTTTTGTTCAACAACATATAGCTCTAGAACCAAATAAGGCTCAGTACATATCGACTTTGCCATCTCCAATACAACATGGCTAGCAAACAAATGAGCTGGATACACAGACCATACAAAAGGACACCGCAAACCTATTTATTTCTAGTTCTGCAATACTTAGGACAATATTTACCATTATAGGCAAAGTGCTTAGGGATTTCCTGTCTGCAGGGGCATCCATTTTTTTACACTTAAAAATGTATTTAAAAAGTTAGAACATACATTGTAATTTATATATATAGCTCCCCAAAAGAAGTGCTATACTTTGGGGGTGTGAATAACAAAGTTCCTCTCTGATTGAGTTATTCTACTTATAAAGTCACGTTTCCTTACAAAGCATGCTTGGAGATGTAGTCTCAGCTATACACAATTCTACCTCTTGGTAGCAGGCTCTCAGGGAGTGCACAGAGCTGAAATCTGACAAGTGACACCATGAGAGTTCAATTTTGCCTATAGCGTCCATGAGATTATATTTCCAAAATTGCATCACTGATTCTTTATTTTGTTTTATACGAATAAGTTGCTGAAATGTGCAACAAAGATAAAATGCTATAGAAACTTGATATGACTCCTTGATCAATTGGTTGGATTAAAGACGTAGTGTTGGGTGGCAGGAAAACCAATTCAACCGGAATGCAACAGCTTAAGTCGGACAAGTGGGTAGGACGGCTTGGAGCATTATTAATCTGTAATGGCGCTCTTGTGTGGTAAACCACTTTTTAAAAATGTTCATAGTGATCCAATATTTCATATTAAATTCCCAAATCACAAGAAAACTCTATTTTAAAATTTGTTTCATGGCTTGGGTTGTTTTGTAATCATACACAATCATTGAATCAGTGTTAATCAGGGATGTGTCAGCCAAAAACAGCTTTATATCAAATCAGTGTTAAATGGGGTCAACCTGTACATACTTTATGGCATATACATAGTTTGTCAGCAAATAGGCTACCTAACAAACTGTAATGTTATGATGTGTGTATGGCATAAGCAGAGGAGGAACCTTTGCATAGGGGTGCCTCAGGTGTAAATCCAGCCCTGGCTGTACTGTAGGCATCCATGTTTGGCTCTGACTTTTCCTTCCCCCGCTTTCAATGCAGGGTTGCAGGCTGTTTGTTCTAGTTACTTGAAGTCCTTATCCTAAAGTAAAACTATTGGACGATGCCTCTGTGTTTATGAGTCTTGTGCTGGGTACTGTCCATCCCCTAGTAAACAATGCAAGCAATCAGTGACCCTACACTGTGGCTGAGGCAGGAGCAGACCAAAGGAGTATAAGACAGATGCCTATAATAAGCCAGAGAAATAAATAATAAACATCAGTAATTATATTAAAAAAGTAATGAAATTATATTCAAAGGCTTTTATTAGCACAATAATTTACTGTGATTATGCTACATTTCAAAGTGTACCTGCATTATAGTGTCCTTTTAAGAAAAAAATAATAATTTATTCTCTGGCACACAACAATGAACATGAAGCCTATCAATCAGATATAAACAAATGGTTCAAAATACCAACTAATTAACTGAAACCGGTTGTCTGCTTAATTATATTCACTGTTCTCAAATACGCAAACAAAAAACGTCTTGGGGCCAGTAAAATATTTCTACTAAGCCCAGCAGTATTCAGTTGTGAATACAGAGTATTAGTTTGTATAAAAATGCCTACATGTAGTAATGCATGCACACCTATTTATCCCATATATAGTTGTGGATCTTGCGATGTTGGTGACGTCACGAGGTCACAAATGCAAGCCGTGTACGGAGCACAACTTAGGCTGGATGAGCGCCGAAGAGTGCTCATCTGCAAAGCGAGGCAAGTCGTTGAAGCACGCGGGACTTGGGCTGCATTGTGAGGGGCGCAACTGCAAGCCAAGCGCATAACTCTTAAAACAACAACAAAAAATAACAAATAGAATAACACACTCACAGACAGGGCAGGGGGAGAGCCAGGAAGCCTGGGAGTGAGGTTACAAGCGATTTTGAGCAATATTTGGGGGTTTTCGTCAATCCAAAAATCGGCTAAGTTATGGAATAAATGGCAGACTAAAAACATACTTTTTTTTTTGAAACTGCATGAAAACGAGGCTAAGCAAAGCCAGGCACGCGGGACACGACGGCAAAGACAGTAACACTTACACCAACAACACCAGGCACGCGTGACTTCGAAAATAAAACAAAAGGCCTTCAGCGCGTAACACGCGAACATTCAGCACACACACCGAGGACAAACACACAGGGAAGGGACGGGGCAGATGCTGGAAAGAGACACATGGCGTTCCCAAGCACAAAACTTGCACGTTAATGAAACCTGCAATGAGCGGCCCCGTACAGTAGGCGTTCAGCGTGGGGCTTGTGATGAGCTCCGAAGGTCATCACTGCAAAGCAGGAAAGTTGAAGTACACGGGGGAGAGGCTCGCAATGAGCGCCAAAAGGTGCTCAGAGGAGCAGAAGCCTCACATTGTGTAGCAAACAGCATTGCCAGCGTTACAATTTTAAACCCGTAATTTTTGACGGACAAGTTCTTAGTAGAGGAATAGTTCTGGTATTATTCAGCCTTTGGGTATTTCTGTTTTATATACTGGCTTAATATGCATCTCTTGACATGAAGCTAGTGGTTAAAGACATTGAGTATAAAGAGATCTGAAGTAAAATGACTAGACCATGGATCCAAATCTTATATAATGAGAGGTGAATAAAAGTAAGTATAAATTACAGGTTTGGCATAAACAGCATAGTATTTCTACAATGATGGCATAGAGTCCATAGCATAGGCCAAGTAATATGGTCAGAAAACGAAGGCTTGAAAAGACTGCATACCTTCTTGGTATTGTTCTGTCGGACCTTGGGAAGATCCTTCATCCACTGCAGTTTCTCAAACTCCACAGTTTCCATGTGGATCCACTCCTTCTGGGGTTTCACTGGAAGGTCGTCAACTAATGAATGAAGGACAAATTCAATGTTTAAAAGGTCACTGTAATGCCCCAACAACATGATCTAGAGGTTTTAATTAGACACTGATAATTGACAAAATGTGGTGATATAAAAAAAAAAAACATTCAACGTTAAGCTTAATTTCAAGGTTCATTCTTGGCTGCTGTTGGTATCCACTATAAGGAAAAATCCCTTCTACCTTGTCATGGTGAAAAGGCTTGTGCACCTCAATGAAGCTGTGAGCTATACCATGTAGTGTCACCCAAGATGGGTAGGTCATAGCAGAAAGGTCAGACAAAGTACGGCCCACTGGAGAAGAAACTGGTAACCCACTCCACTAACTTTGCCATGAAAACCTTATGGATTAGCACAACCAGAAACAAGAGGTGCCTGGCGAGATGCGGTACATTGGGTTACCGAAGGTCAGACATGACTGAAAGACTAAACAACAACACCCATCAACAAGAAAATACACCATTACATTTATTTGAGTCAACTGTTAAACAACTCTATGAAGTAACTACTGGCCACGGACAATGATGCCTCCCTGTCCTTGCTGTCTCTTGGAATATGAGAGGCTGTGATGGCATCACCAAGGTAAAAATGATAATGTGCTGGGTAAGAAATGCCACAAGGAAGCAAGTATAGGGCTGTACACAGAGTCCTAGACCTGGCACAGAGA
This sequence comes from Discoglossus pictus, assembly GCA_027410445.1. Lineage (NCBI taxonomy): Eukaryota > Metazoa > Chordata > Amphibia > Anura > Alytidae > Discoglossus > Discoglossus pictus. The sequence goes on along the minus strand of CM050168.1, from coordinate 221,366,470 downwards.
GGCACATGGATTATGGATGGATCCCACCTATGGACTCCTCTCCAGTCCTCTAAGGCAGAGATCAGGCCTGAATTTATTTAGCTTCGTTTTTGCTTTAACCTTAATATTATAATGGCAAACGGTTATAGTTGTAGAGAAATCTACACAATAGAAATCCATCTATACAGAACTATTACTAAAAGTAATCATCCGCTAAAACCAATATTCTGTACCACAGCCAATTCAGCAAATTGTACTGCTTAATGAGTATAAGAGGAAGTCAATTTCCTACTTGTGTCAGACAACAAAGAGGTTCTTATGTACAGTCTCAATTTATGTCCATAGATTATATTCAACTCATTCCACAACATACTCACAATGTTATAGGAATATAGAAAATATCAAAAAGGTGATCACAACCATGTGGTAAAGGGCAAATTAAATCATATATTTATAGTATACTCTGAAAATATTTTGTAAGTTTTAATACATCCACAAAAATATAACTTTTACATTAATACTCTCATTTATGCTGCATTTTTATGCATAGGAGCTGCTCCCGGATACTATAGCCGTTTTGATATGTTCCCCATAACAATGACTCCCAATGTGGTCATTCAGTTAGAACCCCTTCCCACAGTGAGCCACAAATTAGCACACTAATGTGTACATTAGCTGCAGAAGCAATAATGTATTTCTCAATATTGTAGAGAAAATGGCTAGTTTCATGCTCAATATGATGAAACCACCTTCCTCTTGGGGTGACAGTGTCCCATTAAACTAACCTAAAAAAGAATAAAGAAACTAAAAAAAAAATCTATCTGCCTAAAATGCTTTGACACAAAGTCACAATACGGCCAAATACAAATCCTAAGCAGATTTTTCCTGGATCAATAACTCCCACTGTAGTTACCAAACAAAACCAAATATGACATTTTAATTAAAAAATATAGCCAACTCCTTTTTAAAGTTGTCCATTCTGCCATCACAAATTCCTTTGGTAGAGAGTTCCACTGTCTGACTGCACTTTGTAAGGAACACTTTTCTTTTTCCCCAAGATGAAATCTATTTCAGTTGTCAATATCATGGCAAGAAGATTTGACCTGGCAAAACCTTATGATACTTAGGTTTCTTTTTTCTAGAGAAAATACGACTTTACTTAAAGAACTACATTTCTATAAAAATAATGGCTGTTATAATGAAAGTTTGTGCATAAGATGATTTACAATTTTCAAAGTTTGTAATGCTGGCAGATATACTTGAAAGTTCTTTTTTTGTAGGTTTCTGGCTGACATGGTGCGCTGCTTAGCTCCACCCCTTTTTCATAATTCAACTTACTGCTGTGTGCTCTGGTGTCTGACTGGTCTGATCTACAACAGAACAGCAGGAAGTCTGCTGCAGCTGCCCATCACTAATTGTGCAAAAGGGGCTGTACTCCTTTAAAAATAAAATGAAAGCAAGTATGCATGATTTTCAATGTTTAAAGTACAGTAATCCTTTAAAATACATTTAAAGGACGGACATTTTTTTATGTTTGAAAAACATTTGCATAAAATAAAATGTGGAATTCCATGACAATTGAATCAAGTAATGTTTTTTGTGCCACTAACACACACACACACACTAAGATTGAATTATTATTTACTGTGTATTTAAAGAAAATTATTGTTCTTCAGTCGTGCCCAATCAGATTTTCCATAAGATTTTCTTGAAAAAGATACTGAGTGGGTTTTCAGTTCCTTCTCCAGTTGGTCCCAATTTGTCTGTCCTCTCGGCTATGATCTGTCCATCTTGGGTGACCCTACAAGGTATAGCTCACAGCTTCATTGAAAAGCACAAGTGCCTTCACCACAACAAGGTAGCCATCCGGAAGGAGTTAAGAAAGAAACAACCTTATTATTATTGTATACAGTTTAAAGGTAATTACCCTGTGCACAACCACATGGGAGGAATAACTGAATTCCACTGAAGAAAAGATGGTTGTAACTCGCTACATGATGTGTGTCTAATGCCGTACAGTGTTGATGTTTTAATTTAAAGTAATTGGAAGGCAATCCACTTTTATGAAATTATCTGAAGACTATAAAGATATTTCCATTATATACAGTAATATGGATTACAGAGAATGACTGCCCATTACTCAGTATAGATTTCTATAGAGTTTTGCTGGGTCTCGCATGACAGCCGCTCACTTCTCCTGCTGAGCTCATCTCCCATGCTTTATCATTATTGATCCGCTCTGCAGAGGACCTGTCAGTAAGCAGACATATTACCTGACAATGCATCCTCTTTTCCATCCCCTCCTGGCGTCTGTTCAGATTCATTTTCTTCTGAATGAGATTGTGGAGTCTCCATATTGATGGTCTGGGGTTCCCCAGATGCACGGTTAGAGCTGCGGTCCAGCTGTGGGGGCTTCCTCTCTTTCTGCGATTTCAGAAAGGCAACCAATTTGGGATCTTAAAGAGACACATCAAGGGGATTACAATCTTAGAAGACTGGAGCTATCCTGACACATCGATCTAAACCTGGTTGAAAGGGCATTGTATTATTAACTATGAGAATCCGTATCTGTAAACTCCTCAGTCTTCTCTCTCAGTGAAGCAATTTCTCCATCTTTGAGGGATTCCTCAAAGTTATATTTTATACTATGACAAAATGTATTAACTCACAGGACTGAAGGAGTAAGGTGTTCTCACAGACAAACAGACATAAAAGGGACACTCACTGCAAAATAAACTTTTTTCAGACTTTAATTTAAGAGTTAAACCATATTTGATACCCCTACCAAGATTTTATTATTACACTTTCCCTTCTTTAGAGCTCATTTGATCATCTCTAGAGTAACCCAGTTTCAGTATCTCACTCCAAGTGTCATACTCTGCTGCATCATTTAATTGTGGGGATGGGCAGGTCTCCTTTTATGCTTGCACACTGTAAATCAGGGGTGTCCAAGTTCGGTCCTGGTGGGCCCCACTCCCTGTGCACAGAATGGAAACCCTAAAATGCCGGCCTGTGTGCAGCCCACCAGGACCAAACTTGGACACCCCTTGTGTATATAGTTCATACTGAATGCCTCTCAAAGCTCTTTATTATTTTATTATCATTGTTGTTGTTTATTTGTAACACGCCAACATATTCGGTAGCGCTATATATGGGTTATCAAGGTAAAACAATAGCAGTATTAACACATTGCAAAGGATGGAGGGCCCGGTTTCTGAGCTTAGAATCCAGTGTCCATAGTGCTTCCCAAACCTCAGAGCAAGATCGAGAACTCTCAGACTTACAAGCTAAAGGGTTGAGGAAAGGAGAGCTTCCTGTGGCAACTATCAAACAATGCAGCAGATTAAGACAAACTATGGGGGAGAGGGATGAACACCGCTAACCTAAGCCCCGGGACAGAATAACATATATCCTGCCCTCTGCAGCCTGGGCTCAACTGGACCCCACACCGCTAACCTAAGCCCCGGGACAGAATAGCATATATCCTGCCCTCTGCAGCCTGGCCTCAACTGGACCCTGCACCGCTAACCTAAGCCCATGGACAGAATAACATATATCCTGCCCTCTGCAGCCTGGCCTCAACTGGACCCACTAGCCCACCCACCTAGGATTCTTGTCCTTTTATTACACAGGTCCTTGCATTATCACCTGAATTTCTAACGGCTGCTACTGACACACATTCATTACTTAACTCCTTACTCTCCTGACACACCTCAAGCTCCCTGGCTCTTTGTAACTTCACTCCTGTCAGCATGCTACCTGACACATCATTGCAGAAAACACTTTCCAGATCTCTCACCAAAGTAAATTTCACTTCCTTCCTGACCTTCGCTATTCCTTATCTCACACTTTTACCCCAGCTCTCTGCCTATTCCACTCCCTTTAGATTGTAAGTGGTGAATTTCCAATCTTATAGGGTTCTTTGGGTAAAAGCATTTATATAAGATTCTAAGCTCAAAACAGGACTGTTCATTATTTATACTACTTGTCAATATTGTATTTTTCCACCCATGTTCAGCGCTACTAAATATATTTGCCCGTTATAAATAAGAGTTATTATTATTAGGGTGGTATATATACACAACAAAATTAAATATATTCATTCAGTATTGCATTAACATTATTAGTAAACAGCAACTGAATAATAAAAAAAATGTTTTAGCAACTACATTTCCCTTTAGACAAATTGTATGTTTGTAATGAATTCAGGGACAAAAATGAAAAAAAAGAGTCCGGCTTCTATACTGCAAATATTTTGAGTCTGCATCAGACTGGGTGCCAGATATACTAGGGACAAAGTGACCATATTGTAAAATACCAAATCATAATGTAAGAAATCAGATTAACAATAAAGAATATCAACTATAGATACATGCTAACAAATCACGTTATTCATACAAAAAGGAATCACTCTCACTTATGCTATATAGGTTTGAAGGTGAAAATATAAAATTAGAAAGACATATACAATGATACTTGGAAGCCATGGAGGTCACATATACAAGGGTCTTTTGTGGCATAATTTAGATTTTGGCCATTTATGCCTCTACTCTTCTTCTATACAATTTGTTTTGTTGATTTCTCAGACTCCATTGCTACTCGATTTCATCTCTGAAATGTCATTGAAACGAAGGAATAGGCAACCCCCCAAAAACAGGAAGCTCTAGCCCCACAATGTCATAGCGACTTTGACACCCACAAATGCCGCTCTGAGGATGTGATCACAGATATCCATACCAAGCTGTGACAGGAGTTTGTCTCTTTCTTGAATTATCTCGGTTTCAGTCATAGCTTTCAGCCTCTCCACGTTCTCCTCATGTATCTTGTGGGCTTCCTCCTGTCTTGCTGAACTTCGGAGACCTTCTCCTGTGATCAGATGGGACGTGTCTAGTTCCATTGCATCTAAAACATTAAAAAAATATCTAATTTAAATCCAGGCAGTGTAAGCAGTACATATGCATCTTGAGAATGCGCAAATCATCCAAAAACACACAGGAATGTCAATGTTATATTTTGTTGCGAGTGGTGCTCTGTATAATCTCATCTACATCTGTCAAATTAACCAATATCAATGCTTATTCATTACCTTAAAGGGCCACTGAGGTTCAAAACACACTGTATGTTTGTCAATTATCTAACAAACAGTAGCAACCATGTAAGCAATGAACACAAACAAACATTTCAGAGAAATATCATAAATAATTGTTGCACACCCCTTTCATATAAGTTCCCACCTTGTATGGTTTCACCACAAGCATCAAGCCTACATGGGTTTGTTTTGCTTAGCTGTACCTACTACTTGTGGTGGATTTGTTAAATTTAACACCTATCCCCTTCACATGCACAGAAGCATGCAGTGTGCATCAATAAATGCCAGCCATCCTCTCCAGAAATGTATCAACACTCTCACACACTCAAGCTTCATCAAAGTATCATGGATGTCTCCAGGGACAAGCAGAGGCATTACAACTTATATATTTTTTCAAGAAATAAAAAAACGGTTTGAAATCTTTGAGTCTGACTAAGAGCATAAGTAGCCAAGAAAAGCAATAAAACATATACAGCAGTTGTCCTTTAAGTAAGTCACAGGATTGGGGGGGGGGACTTTTCAGGCATTTTTTTCAAAACCCAAGTCTGTTGAGAATTTATAGTTTAACAATTCCTTTAAAACAGACGTGCGCTAATACTATTTTTAATAATGGCTTAATTAATAAAAACAATAAAATAAAATGAATATAACATTATCCCTTTTATAAAAGTGCTTGGGTAAAGCATTTAGAAAACATGTCTTTATTTGTTTTTCCACTCCAATATCCTATAATGTAGCACATTGGGAGAACTTTATTACTTACAGTGCAAATAATGTGGATATGGCCGTAAAATGTTATGGTGTGCAATTTAAAAGCAATATTTCCTTGTAAAATTTATATGGTGGAACTAGATAAAAATAAACTGAAAATGCAGTTGTACATGGCACGCTCTTGTATAAATTTAATATTAATGATTTTTGCGTTTCATGTCACTTTATGTATTTAAAATAGCAAGATAGAAATGCTATTTATATTTTTCTTGCAAAATAAGTTTATAATTTCTTCAAGCTTGAAAGAGATGCATATGCGAATCGACTTTCTATTAAAGGGCAAGTTCCACCTAAACTTAAGTCTCCTTTATATTAAAATCATCATCATCATTAAGAGATGTAAAGCAAGGAAAGCAAATACATTTCTGGGACTATTTAAATCTCTTGGGATTGAACCGTGGTGGGAGATGAACCAGATTAGATGTATTTTCTCTAGAAGAAAAGGTGCAGAAGAGGGGATATGATTACCCTATATAAATACATCCAGGGTAAGTATAAAGATTTTTCTAGAGAAGTTTTTTGCCAAGGGGTTTTCAACTGACAAGAGGACATCCCTTGATGTTAGAAGAAAAAAATAAAATAAAGACTCCACCTTAAATAAAGAAAAGTATTCTTCACAGTAAAGGTGGTTAGACTTTCTACCAAAGGAGGTTGTGACAGTAGATTTAATAGATAACTTTAAAAAGTGGTTCAATATATTTTTGAAAGAAAAAAAGGGCATACGAGGTATATAGTGAATAACTAGGGTTGGAGGGGTATTGATCCATGGAGCAATCAGATTGCCAGTATCTGGAATCAGGAAGGATTTTCCTCCTTGTGAGACAATTGGCAAGGTTTCAATAGTTTTTTTGTTTTTTTTTTGCATACCTTCCTCCGGTTTATTTATTATTATTATTGTTTATTTGTAACGCGCCAACATATTCCATAGCGCTATACATAAGTTAAGTTACAGGCAATGACAAGTTCAAGATTCACACATTGCAATGTATGGAGGGCCCTGTCTGAGCTTGGAATCCGGTGTCCATAGCACTTTCCCTAAAGCACCTTGCAGGATTGAAACTCGCACACTTACAATCTAAATCTGGTTTAATAAACATTTGACATAAGAGACCTTAAAGTTTGCACATGATGGACTAAAAGTATTTTTTCAACATCAACTACCATATTATCATAATTTAAATCAGTTGAGATTTCAGGTGATTGAACAGATACAGTATCCTAGAAGAGGGGGAGATATAAAATGCTCTCTACTGAAAATAGATGCGTTTTGGATAGAGGAACTATATACATAATAATAGAGAGGACTCAGAGAATTTAAATTGATTCAGAAAGACAGGTATTGGAGGTTTAGGAATGCAGACTGCAGTGCATCTGACAGCTGCTGAAGAACATGGCGATCAAAGTGGTGCCACAGGTGCTCGATGGGGTTCAAGTCTGGGGAATTTGGAGGCCAGGGAAGTACTCCCAGACAATTTTGGCAATATGACATATTGCCTTGTCCTGCTGGAAAATCCCAGCCGCTCCAGGGAAGACAGTCAACATGTGTGGGTGTATTTGATCTGCAAGGATGTATAGATAACCCATTCCAGAGGTATGAGTGGACCCAAACAATGCCAAGAAAACATCCCTCAGACCCGAACTCTGCCTCCACCAGCTTGTGTTCTTCAAAAGAGGTCCAAATTTGATACTGTAGTGCAAATTTAATCAATTTGTGACACTTTAACCCCAGTAGCACAGGAATAGTTCACAATCTACGCTGTTTCAGAAATACTTCAACACTTGGCCCTTAAATCAATGATCATCCCCTTTCCAAAGTAGATAAATCACACGTCTTACCCATGACAGCGATGGTTGATATGTTTACAGAATGCCTACATGTCACTTTATATACCCCCAAAACCAGCTCATGATACATGCCATATTTCATTGGCTATGCGATGATAAAAATCAAAAGTAGGAGGTGGTCATAATAATGTGAGTGTGTATTCATACATAATTTTATTAGTGCTAATGAAAAGTTTATTTGTTCTCAATCAGTTAGGACCCTGTATTTCTCAATATTTAATGTATATAGTGTATAACCCATTTGTCATGTTCTTTAAGACGTAACCGACCCAATGTGCTGTTGGGGTGACCGTATCCTTGTAACCCTTCATCTTTTATTATAGTCCAATAATTCTACTAGATCGTGGGTTTAATGCATTTGCCACACTCTTGTAGAAATATTGTACAGTGATGTCCGAGGAGTTCCCTACCCTACTGTATATTTGTTAAGAGAATAATACATTTTGTTTTAAAGAAGAAAAACTATTTCTATGGAAGACATTGTAATGTTAAAAAATGCTTTATCACATATATCATTGTCTGCATGCAGGTTGTTGCTAAGGGCCGCAGTTGCTTGCAAGGAGCTACAAAGGCGCTCCTTGCGCTGGTGGCGCTCATCCTACAACTTTCCGACCGCAAATGCGGACCCTCGCAAAGCGAGGGGCCGCATTTGCGGAGGCTCCCACGTCGCCTGCTATGAGCTGCAGGCTCATTGCAGCCCACAAATGCGGACCCTCGCAAAGCGAGGGGCCGCATTTGCGGAGGTGGAGGCTCTAAGGCGCCTCACAATCGGTTAAACAGGACCACACAAATCAGGACTTGGAAAAAAAAGCATAAAACACGCAATGACTAACTACAGACTTAAATTTACGAACTCGCAAAAATACGACCTTAAAAAAACGGACAACCCGCGCACAGCGGCAAAACATAAAAAAAAAATATATATATATATATATATATATATATATATATATATATATATATATATATATATATATATATATATATATATATATATATATATATATATATATATATATATATAAAATAAAAACATTACCCACACCAAGGGGGGACACCCAGGACCTCTGCAACACTGCTTAAACCTCGAATTCTGGAAAATGTACAAAGTTTACAAACTCGAAAATCCCTTAAGCGAGATAAAAAATGGACGCCGAGAAAACGAAAACAAGGCTACACGACCCCTAAAGCCGATAAATTCCACAAAGCAAATACGGCTTTTCCAAAAACCCGTACGACCTACAACATACACCATTAGCAAGGACGCTTCATCATACAAACCCGCCTACATACACATTCGCTGCCATTTTACAACACTAACTTACAGAATGTGCAAGTACCCAGCTGCACTAACGGCTTCCCCTCACGCACGCAGCAGATTTACACTGCACACTGCACACATTGCTGACACTTACACCTCAGCTCCACAACAGTGCAAACCTACATTGTATGCTGCAGGAACATCAAAACAGATTGTCAGCTCTTCAGCACAATGCTTCCTACATGTATTACTTACAAATAGGTAAAGTATATTAATTTATTAGTTATTTAATTAGCATCACAAAATACACACACAAAAAATTAAAACACTATGGCAACAAACACAAAAGCCATTCACTGCGCGCCTCACAACGAACGCCATAGCACACAAACTACACCAGGGGACAGCCTTGCAATAAGCGCCAAATGCAGATCAGCACCGACCTTACAATGACAGCAAAAGCGTCTCTGATAAAAAACAAGATACAATAACCAAGAGGCTCGCAATGAGCGCCAAAGGTGCTCATTGCGAGTCATGCGATGAGTGCCAAAGGCACTCAGCGCCAGGCTCGCAATCACCGCCGAGATCTCAGACCACCATAAAAAAAAAATGTCTTTTGAGTTGCAATTGTATTGCCGTCATTTTTTGACGGCCAATTCGCTAGTTAAATATAAATACATGATTGAAAATTGACTTCTATATCCCTCTAAAAAAAGTTTGAATTTACTTCACAAAGACAAACTCAACCTCAAAATGGATCAGTATTTTTCATGTTGTCACATGAATACATAACCTCTGACTGGGATATCATGGCTGCTGTGGTAAATTATGTACGCCTGGCTCACCTGGTACTTCAGTTGAGGATTCCCTTTTTATGGAATCGGGTGAATGGTCATAATTAGTATCCGGTAGCTTTGCACACTCGGGTTTAGCGATTGTAAATTCAGTATTTTTTGCAGCCTCTGCAGCCTTCTTGGCAGCCATTTTCTGAGCAAAGATACTTAGTTTCTCAGATCCTGGAAGTTCCTAAAAAAGAAGGAAGGATTACAACATTTAAAAACATATATAAAAACCATAATCCCCCATCTAGTCTGATCTCTGACTAAAATACTAGCTTAATGTAGTCCCAGGGTAGCCTTGTGTTTATCCCAGGCATGCTTAAATTTGCCGGAAGGCATTACCTCACATTACCTCTAAATTGTGAGCATCCATGGGCCAAATACAGCAATCATGTACTTTCCATGTGACCCCTAACCAAGTCTTTGGGGTGGGAGAGCATGTCCCTCATCAACAACAAACAGTCCATTATAAAATCGCTCCAAAAATAGTAAATATTGAATTGTACTTCTAGATATTTCTCCTAGTTATCTATTCTTCTTTTATAAATTAATTTCCTACAGCAATTTAAAAAAAAATTCTGTGGGTAAAGTAAAACATCTTGAAAGCACTGTGAGGCTCTTTTAAGGACTCAGGGAACGCATATGAGATCAGTTAGCTTTTAATTAGAAAAAATACATTTAGATGCTTCTGCAGAAGGGAATTATGATACATTGGTGGAAGTTGTGTGTGTATTTACATTTATGGAGAGCTATGGTTGCAAAATTCTGCAGCAAGTGGTGGGGTGTCAGTTTCAGTCTTATCCCGCTATCAAACAAAAGGTTCTGGGCTTCAGTCTATTCCCTTCTTCTCCGCCACTTCCACTTACACCACAAACACAAACCTTCATAACCCAGTTCTAAGGATGTGATGTAACGAACACAAAATAGATTCCTGTACTCAACTTCAAAAATTCACTGTATTCTTGCTGGCCTCCACCCCTCTGTCAATCACTCCACCGGCTTCCCGTAGTCTCAAGAACAACATTTTAAATCATGACCCTAACTTACAAAGCCCTCAACAACAGTTCTCATCTCAAAATATTCTCCTAACCGCCCTCTTTGTTCTGCTAATGACCTTCTTCTATCCACCTCTCTTATCACCTCCTCTCACCCCCGCCTTCAGGACTTTTCACATGCTGCACCTTTTCTCTGGAACTCCTTGCCTCGCTCCACTGGAATATCCTCCTGCCTCAAATCCTTCAAAAACTCACAAAAAATGCATCTGTTGCAGCCATGACATGCACAATGCATTGTACCTAAACCATACCCTTCAGACTGTTAGTTTGCAAGTTAGTTTTAGGTGCTTTATGGGAAAGCACGGTGTACGTCTGATTTTAAGCTCAATAACACAGCCCCCCATTTTTTTGCAGGGTTAAAATTGTTTTTGAATAAGCAAAAACAGGGTCAGAGGCGATCATCTGAGATCAAACACCCGAGTAGGCTTGCTCTATAGGTCTGGTCAGCTACTCAGACAGCAGCCTCTTCGTTCACGTGTGCCCTTCACTCATCAGTTAGGTGCCGCTGTACTACCTAAGGGTTATTATTTGTATAAACAACAACAAAAAGTCTGAGCTGCTCAATCTGAAATTATTTTTGTCTTGTACCTAACCCATGTATAGTGCTACAGAATATGTTGGCAAGTTACAAATAAATAATAATAATATTTATAACCAATAAATTATTTGTCGAAATTAAAAAAGTGCTCTCCTCTGATGGCTTGCTCACTAATGAGCTGCCTGTTCTGAGCACACAAGGAAATCCATCATGGTTTCTAGTTTCCTAGGAAACGGAGGCCTATGTCACTGGATTATATATTTCCAGGTAATGTCACTGGCATCTGGAAAAAAGAAAAAAAGGTTTCCAACAGAGGCTGGGATGGGAGAAGAAGTGAGAGAGACCGAAGTACAGATTAAGGGAATCATAGTTTATTTTAGACAGAGAAAAATGGCTGCAAACGTACTTATTGACATCAAACATGAAAATAGTACCTAGTTAGGTTGTAAAATGTAAATGGGATCTCCCATCGTATACATAACGCAGCACGGTTGCTTAGGTTAGTATTATAAATTACACAATATATTTTTCTAGAAAAAAAATACTTGTTTTGAAAGGACTGTCAGAAGCCGGCTTAGAAGGTTTTTTAGTAGGATATTCACATCATATAATTAAAACATATATATAGATCATTCCAAAAAGTAACCTCCCAATAGAGAGAAGGTTGACTTAGAGAGCTAAAAAGGAATATTTCATCTGGGAATAGTTTATCTTTATATTTATATATTATTTTATATTCATTTTTTTTTAAAGGCACACAATTCTTTTTGTCATGCGTTTCAAAGAGTGGCTTTAAACATTCGCAAAGTTGTGTTTTGCATGAAAAATGTTTTTCAAATACAACCTATTGAAACTAATGAAGAGTGCACAGCTCATATGTACATCTATGGATCTCATTGTCTTAGACATATGAGTCTACGTCTATAGTACTACACATTGGCTGACAGGGGCAAGCCCTCAGATCGATGTGAAGAGAGAAAACACACAAAAGGTACATTTTCTAAATACTTTCCATATCCATTTAAAGAGAATGTAAAATTGGCTACAATGTACTAGGAATTTTTTGAGAATACTTAAATTCCCAAGTTATTCAGCACGGTTTGCATGGCAAATGAGCATCTCCTGAAACAATTTACTCCAGTATTATCATGCAGTTAGATCAACACACACAAACACAATGCTGAATTCTCGGGTATGAGCTACTACAAAGAAAAATGGCTTGTACAATGTATAGCAAGCTTTAATTGTTCAGTAAAATATAATTAACTTGTCTTAGGGTGACAGTGTACCTTTAAACCTTTTATTATTATCATCATCATCACCACTAGCTCTCTCTTTTATATAGTGCGCTCTTTTGAAAAATGTTTTTTAGAAAGTTAAAAACATTATCATTTAACATTTTTAAATGCATAATAGAAAATATGGGGCCCAAAGCACCATTAAATAAGGAAAGCTGCAGGGAAATAGAGATGGAAGGTGGGAGCTGATGCCAACTGCACTTTAGAATAAGCTCAGAGTAAGATGTGTATGTTATTTGCTTTTTAAAACACAATATACGTTTAAATAGAAGTTCTTAAAACATGATTTTTTTTAGATCTCCATTTATAGACCTACCTCGTTTCTAAGATACAGAAAATATTGCCAGTTCTGTCTCAAAGGACATATTGGCCCATGGGACTGGTCTTTTTATTTCTTGAGAGCAGAGACAATAGAAACGAAAACATTAGTATCTCAGAAGCTAGAGAGGAAACGTCATCTAACCTAAAAAATAAAGTGCCTCAGCTCTGTAGAGCACATAACCCTTACTCGGGTAATTATCTGCTCTATATTAAGGATGACCACATGCCTACTCCAAGCATTTAGAATGTATTTCATGTATTATTAGCCTAGCATTTTCAGTATAAAAAGAAAACAATATAGATCTGAGAGATGCATCTTCTTTAATATTCTACTTAAATCAACAAACTGGTATTGATCATTTAATATAAACTGGAAAGGCTAATAGAAATGGGAACAGACTGACCATGAAATGAAGGGGAACTGAAACCACAAGTGTTCAATCATGCATTTAAAAGCACATTTAAAGTTTCATGGATTAGGAATGCATCTCAGAGGAGAATCAGTTGTGTATGAAAACATTTTTTGGTATGAAAAAAGAAAATTTATAAAAATAAACACTATTAAGCATACCCCAAAGTTTGCTAAATCTATTGAGTTTGATAGCAGTTGATTTCAGAAATCCCTGCTAAAATTAGCATAAAATTAATAATTTTTTTTAGGCCAATCAGAGGCAGATACAACAGTCTCTGCAGCAAAGCACTATTGGATTTGTGGGATTAGTTCCCCAAACCACACCTGTATCTCCTCCCTTGAACTCATCAGCGTTGTGGTAGCTTTCGGTATGGTTTCTGCTGTTGGCTTCAAGATTAGTATAGAGTTTAAAAAAAATAAATAAAAAAAAAAAAATAAATAAAAAACATACCCAAATGCAGTGTTTCTATTTGTTAGTACATGGTGCTATGTAAGCAGCTCTAGGATGTGGAAACCAATTCTTTTTTCAAATAAAATAAATCTGTATGTATAAAGAATTAATTAAAGTAATGTGTGTCCCCGATATAAGCAGCAGGTGTTAGAGAGGAATGAATTTAAAATGAGGCAAATTGTAAGGAATTTAGTAATCCTGTAAGTAGAAATTCCAATAATGTAAACTCCACAATGGAGGGATACTAAAAATTCCCAACCTTTTGTTAGTGTACATTGGATGAAATTAAAGAACTGTCCTGCTCATATACAGCGGCCCATTTTTCGCTTTGAGAAAGACATCTTGTTGGACGTTGAAATGCGTCAGGCCTAAAAGCGACCCTGCGCGAGTCCATATGTGGGACGTGCGCATGCGGCGCCATACCCGATGGCACACAAGCACTGCACTCGCAGCCCTGAAAGTTATACCTAGCGCAGTATTTTTATCCCAAAAGCCTTACTTCACCCCAATAGTCTGAGGAGCTCTTATTAATAGAAGCTAATGCATTTAGCCCAATTACTTACGGTCACAGTTGGATAGAACCCGTTTACTGGCAAAGACTGAAATCCTGTTATCACAGAGGTCTCATTTAATTCCTCAGCAATCTCAAAAGGGGTATGTAAAGGGGTATGTAAAGGGGTATGTAAAGATGGGACAATGCGTCTGGGTGTACTAACGTAACTTTCCAAAGATTATAAGCACACTAATGAGATATCTAATATCTTGGTTAATAGTATACTTGGAATACAGTTCTTTAATTTCATCCAATGTACACTGACAAAGGGTTGGAAATTTAGTATCCCTCCATTGTGGAGTTTACACTATTAAAAAATTTCTTCTTACAGGATTACTAAATTCCTTACAATTTGCCTCATTTTAAATTCCTTCCCCTATCCAAAATTTTAAATGGTTTAAAAACCCTGCTGTGAGTTCGAACTATAATAATTCATTGAATTATTTTCCAGTGTGTTCGAAGTTAATTATTTTGGGTGGCAGACACTTGTGGGATATTGACTATTCCTCATTAAAATTGATTGTTAGAGAGAAAGGGAAAAACAGGGAAACTTAGATATACCTTTAAAAGAGACTGTTACATGTCAATCAGTTAGGTTCAGGGATCCGATATGCGATCAGACTGTCAAACCCGCAAAATAAAGAATTATGAAAATGAATGCCAATACTGTTCTAGTCCATGTGGGTGGCCTGATATGTATTAACTCATTGGATACCCGAGATCGATCTTACCCCGAAATGAAACATAAAAATACATTTTTATTTTCTGCCGATGTGAGACTGTTGTGCAATTAATTATAATGTCTATCATCACTTCCCCCATTATTTACAGTGCAGTATTGATTTTTTATTTGCAATTGTAGGTCCTCTCTTGCACTCATTGGATTTGCTCCTTCATTTGCCATTTACAAGTGTTAAAATATTTGTGTGAGCAATTGAATAGCGATTTGCGATTTTAGCGATCGTAACTCTTGCGAAAGATCAAAGGCTTCGGGAGGCTGTAAGTTATGGGTTTAACCATTGCAATGTTTCAAGGCTGTAACTCGTAACAAGTTTGGAGCCTGCAAAAAGACGCCAATGAATAGGAAGTTAACTTGCGACCTCACTTACGGGCTACAGAACATGCAAAAGCTCAACTGAATCGGGCTCATGGTCTTTCAAGAGTAGGGACTGCAGCGCCTCTGTAAAACTTTACCAATATATATGTGTAACGTTCGAGGACAGGAGGCATCATCACTCAAACTATTCTATATCCAATAATCAATCCTAAGAAATGTCATGTTTTTGCAGCATTTATATGCAAATTAGGATTTTATGCATAATAATTAGGATTACAGTCTGTTTGTTCATCTGTCTTCGTAGTGGTCAACATAAAGATCCCCAATGTATCTTACAGCTGGACCCCTCTCCCACTCTTATCAAGCACTCTGAGCCGCACATTGGCATGGAGGAACAGCAAAATCAGCTCTAAATACTTCATATTTTTATTATCCTGTAGAGAACAGCTGCTAATACAATATAGGTTGTTGTATAGGCCTTCAGTCGCATACAACTCTCTGTGACCCTATGGAACGCAGCATACCAGGCACATCATACTTCTGCTTGTGTTTATCCAGAAGGTTTAATTGGCAAAGATACTGGAGTGGGTTGTCCGTTCCTTCTCCAGTTGACCGCAATTTGTTGGACCTTGTTGCCCATCTTGGGCCCTGCCAACCTTTGGTGACTCTACATGGTATAGCTCACCGCTGCATTGAAGCTTGAAGTTGTCACCCCCATTTACTACAACATGGTGGCGATACAGAAGTGGGGTACAATATATAGCCAGTTTATAATGCACTTTAAAATGAAATCAACTTTCCCCACTATTTCACAATCTTTAGTTTCAATCATTTTTACAATTTTTCATTTTTAAAGAGGAGTATGGAAACAACTATACATGGGCAAGAAGTACAACCCACTTAGTGTTATAACATTGTCATTACAAATGCATAGCTTTCAAATTGTGCATTGAGTTTGCAAAAATCTATTTAAATATTCTGCACTAGCGGAGTTGTAAACGGTAAACGAATATGTGTGTCTGCTTTTAACTACTTAAAAGTCATGGAAAGTAGGGCCTTTTCACTGACATTTCAATACATTTTTTCCAAGCTCTGCAAATTCAGATTGCATTTATGTAACGCAAGAAGTGCCTTGATAAAATAAAAACATGATACTTTGGCTGTATCAGTACTCAATTAAAGCGCTTTTAATCAGATTTTATGCAAGAAAATATGACTGATTTGATTATTTTTCAAGCTTTAACCCTCAAATTATTTTTGTTTATAGAGAATTAATATCTATAGGATTACAGCAAAGTTTTAGTTTTTTTGTTGGGCCCGCACACAAACCTGCACCCACCTCTGGTGTCCACTCATTTAATATATATATATATATATATATATATATATATATATATATATATATATATATATATATATATATATGCCCCTGGACCCCTGCCACCACCCACAATTTCCGCTCCTGCCCTATACTACCCCGGGTCCTCATGTCCCCTCCTGACCCGCACCACCCTGGCCCCATCAGCTCCTGCATTTCATTTGCTGCCCTGGCTGCGCACCTTCTGTCTGAGCAGGGAATCCAGAGTGACGTCGTTCAGGATTCCCTGCCCCGAGCAGAAGACACACAGGATAGGAAGCAATAGAAAACGCATGAGCTGGTGAGGCCAAGGGACTGATATGGAAGGGGTGGGGGGTGTCCCCTGTACATGACTGCAAAAGGTAAAAAACACAAAGCTACATCTTACCTGACTTTGAATTTCTGACCTGTGGAAGACCCGAGGGAAGGCTTGTCCAGTGGGCATTGGAGCTGTGATGGTGGCGCTACTTGTATCCCGCTCCTGTAACCAAATAGTAGAATTATATAAAGATATATTATACATATTTTCATAAGGGATAAAAAGCAAGTATCAAGATCTTATGTATTTCGTTATATACACCTGTTTTGAAATTTTAGGTGAAGAAAGGGAGCATTTTCAAAGACAGACAGATTCCTCCCTCCCCTACACACACTTTTTCTAATAAAAAGGCAAACCTGGGTGTAAAAAAAAAAAAAAAAAAAATCAGAATCACCAATTTATTTTCTCTGGACATGCATTATAATATTTATAATATACCTACTCTTAATTTTCCAAAAGCTTAAATAAGCTATGAGTTACAAACTGCTCTTTTCTTAAGTACGGTACTCTTCAATATGTAAAACCACTTCCTGTTAATTTCTAAGTGCCATTATATTAAAATATTTGGATCAATTAAAAAAAAAAAAAAGTAGATTACAGACCTTGACTTTTCACATTTGGTGAATTTTGTATAAAAAAAAACAAAACAAAAAAAAAACACCTCACTGACCTTGCCCTAAAATATACACAATACCAAAGTCAACAAATGTTACTTAATAATGTTGCAATTCATAGTTTATAAATTACGTCCGTTAGTAACTAACTCTTCCAGTATTTTTTTGTGAATTAGCATGAGGATTTATACAGGCAAAAATAAGACACACCAAAAACTTAACTTAAGTTAGTAATAATTTTGTTATTTATTCTAATGATGTTCTTTTCGCAAACTAATGAGTCAATAAAAAGAATAGTAGTTAAAAAATAATAATAATAATAATAATAATAATTACAGTTTAAATAAGATATATATCCCCTAAAGGGACAATCATTTTTATGCTACAAAAATAAATGTTAGAATTCATGAGCCAATAAGAAAAAGCAAGTGTTTTTTTCACATTTAAATAGAAACAATTAGGGCCTCATTCTATTAGCGGCCGCAGCCGTTGCGGGGCCGCAAGGACCGGCCACAAGCTATCCGGCTATTCTATTCCCCTCCGGCCGGGGATTCCGGCAGGCTTGCGGCCGGTGCCTTGCCATCTCTTGCGGCCGCTCGCGCCGGAGGAAAGCCTTTGATCTAAAACGGCCGCAAGGAAATCGGCCGTAAGAAAAGCCTGGTTGCGATTCTATTGCTCCGGGAACCCTGTCTGCAAGGCTAAAAACGAGCCGCAGCTTACTTGCAGCAAACAGGTCCCGCTAGCACCAATTAAGCACATAAAATAGCTCAAATAAAGCCATCCTGCACTTTGAGAAGACTAAAAAGTGATTTTAGGTGTTAGAAAAAAATAGCACAAATTTCCCCTATACTCAAATCCGTAAAATATATATATTTTTAATATATGTCAAATATACATTTAAAAAGTCCATAGGGCTTGGAGCACCTCAGATACGCCCACGCCGAATCCGGAAAATAAACAGTTAATTTAAACTTGGGTTTAAGCTGATGTGCAAGCTTGAGAGGGGGTTACTTTTAATCCTCATGTCCCCCAATATGATCCCTAGCATTTACAGAGCTGTACAGTGCAGGCTTGAATTTATTTTTGACTTCGTAGATTTCTGAGCTTATGGCCGGTTGCAAGATATGCGGCTGGCCGTAAGAGGAGATCCTTGTGGGGCCGTATAATTGAATTGCGAGTTAACAGAACCCCCGCAAGGAATCGCAGCCTTACGGCAGATTTACGGACGATAATAGAATGAGGCCCTAAGTAGGCAACTGACGTTCTTTGCATTTCAGTATTTTATCAAGGAAATAATTTTGTAATTTAAGCACCTGCCTAGCCATAGGGTTCTCTAAATCATTAAACCTGTTAGGTATAATTCATGGCAAATTAATTGGTAGATGACCCAATAATCACTAATTGACTAATTTAGAGGTAAAAAGACAAAGATCAAGACAAACACAAATCTCAACCCCTGGCACATAGATGGGAAAGAAGTGGAGGCAGTGACAGGTTTTATTTTCCTGGGATCCAAGATCTCTGCAGATGGTGACTGCAGCCATGAAATTAAAAGACGTTTGCTTCTGGGAAGAAAAGCTGTGGCATGTCCGAAAAAGCTATTAAAAGTAAATCTATAACATTATCAACAAAGGTCTGCATAGTTAGATCTATACTATTCCTAGTAGTAACATAGAGATGTGAACGCCTTTAAATTGTTAGTCCCTTAGCTTAGAGTCCCTTGGACTGTAAGAAGATTGAATAATTCAATACTACAGGAAATCAAGGCAAATTGTTCACTGGAAGGTAGGATCATGAGGTTAAAGCTCAAATAATTTGCCCATATCATGAGAAGACTGATATTGGGAAATATTGAAGGCAGAAGGAGGGGACGGCAGAGGCGGAGATGGATAGATGACGTTATTGAAGCAATGAACATGAGCTTGAAGCATCTCAGAGGTGCAGTAGCAGATATATATGCCGGGCGTGCTATTGTCCACAGGATCACGGAGAGTTGGATACAACTGAACAACAACAACGTTGTGATAATGAAATGATAAAATTACACTTGATGGGTATATTTACCATTTTAAAAGTGCTTTTTTACAGTAGTAATGAAAAAGACTAAGCTATGGAGGGGAAATGTCACCCTATGAATATAGTATAAGGTATTCCCTTTCTAGCAAATGAAGAAATAATGCCCAGACATAGTCATAAAGTAAAAGGTGATGTAAATGACAACATTCTCAGATCACAAATGAAAGTGGATGTTTTTTTCCAAGTTAGGAAGTTCTCAAAATGGAGAATTTTATTATAATCAAATCGATGTATTAGTGTTGACTTTCTTTAATTGATATCCAACCCGTGAGAGGCATCTTATAATCAAATATGGGACTAAAAGAGGAGAGAACTGATTCTCTAAAATAATAATAAAATTGAAATAGATGCCAAGAAAAATGAATGTTCGTTTCTCAGTCCTAAATCTATAGAGACTTGTCCTTTATTAAAATGTGTCACTAACTTTAAATAGCATTTTTAGTGTAGTACTATGACAGAGTCCCACGACAGGGAATTATAAACCCATGTCATATGTGATGGACAGAAGGAACGTTCAGTAGTGATATCACTGCCTTTTAATCAGATTTGTATCAGACAAGTTAATTTGTTTCCCTTTGCCTGGAACTAGAGGGAAAAAAAATCTTGCAAACTTCAATACAAGAAAACACTGGAATTGATGGGTCCCCTAATCCATCTGCTTCCACCATAGTGAATCTATCTCATTGAGAGTTTTGAAGAAAAAAAAAATATCTATGCATATGCAGTGTTTTCCTCAGCAATCTTCAGGTGCCGGGAAACACAATGAAGCAACCAGGCGGGCATGCATCCCTACAATACTTTACTGCCAGTCATCTGCCACTCAAGTCAGGCATGGCCCCAAAACAGACGTGCAGCGCACCAAAACATGCGCTCTGCCCAAAACCGGTGTATGAATTTCACTTTTGGCCACTGTGATACTCTAAAACTCCATGTTGTAGTCCAGTACATCTCAACAGCTGGTCCTAGAACTAGTACCGATCTCTGAGTCCTTATCTGCTGGTCCCGGGGATGAGGAGAACCTAACACTTTATACATATCAATACCATTAGTCACAACTATAAATCATAGATGAAAACATAGGCAATTAAACTGTAGAGGGAAAATTCAGAAGGTCACATGAATTATCTACCTGTTAAACATGTTTTGGATCTCACATACGGACCCTATGAGCACTGGAGGTTAAGATCACTGCTGAAGTGATTTTGTGGCCAGGATGGGAGCCCCCCACACAAGTAACCCTGTTATCTGGGACTCTTACACATCTCATTGATAATATCAAGGCTATCAACATGGACATTCAATGTTATGTTAAAGGCAATTAAGGTGAATATCTTGTTCCTTATTTCATTTGTGCATTTATTTTCTATCATTGTAGTTTGTGAAATATGTTGGATGATTCCCTTCCCCAATAGCATATATAAACAAATCACATATATAGTTGTGAGCGTACGAGTCGTTGCTCACGCTTGCGGGCTCGCGTAGCGAGCCGCGGCCCTCGCGTAGCGAGGTCACTGGGCAAGGGCCTCAGTTGCTGGCATGGAGCGCCGAAGGCGCTCCATGCCAGCAACTGAGGCCCCTCGCGAAGCGAGGGCCTCAGTTGCTGGCGAGGTCACTGGGCACGGGTCTCAGTTGCTGGCATGGAGCGCCGAAGGCGCTCCATGTCAGCAACTGAGGCCCCTCGCGAAGCGAGGGCCTTAGTTGCTGGCGAGCTCACTGGGCAAGGGCCTCAGTTGCTGGCATGGAGCGCCGAAGGCGCTCCATGCCAGCAACTGAGGCCCCTCGCGAAGCGAGGGCCTCAGTTGCTGGCGAGGTCACTGGGCACGGGTCTCACTTGCTGGCATGGAGCGCCGAAGGCGCTCCATGTCAGCAACTGAGGCCCCTCGCGAAGCGAGGGACTCAGTTGCTGGCGAGGTCACTGGGCAAGGGCCTCAAACCCTCGCAAAATTCACGTCGCTACTCAAAAAACACGACACACAAATTACGACACTCGCTAAATTTTACGAGGCACGCAAACAACGTACGAAACACGTTACCACACATTACGACCTCGCAAACATCGGACGCAACACGCCGACATACAAACATTTAAAACACAATACATACACACAGCACATACATAAAAAACTTACCTACACCAAGAGTGAGCACCCAGGACCTCAAAAATGCAACTTACACCTCGATTTTACTCGAAATAAAACACTTTAGAGACTAAAAAAAAAACGAAGCGAGAGAAAAAATGGCCGCCGAACAAAACGAAAACGAGGCTACAGCACTCTAAACTCGCAAAACACCACAAAACACCTACGGATATTCCGATACAGACCTATACCACACATTACTCGCCATTTTACACCAATGCGGAAGTACACGACTACGCTAACGGTTTGGTCTCGCGCACGCACAGTGTTACACTGCACACGTTCATCACGCTTACACAGCAGCTCCACACCACTAATGCTGCAGCAACATCAACACAGATTGCCAGCTCTTCATCACAATGCTTCAAAATAGGTACACTATATTCATTTACTAATTTAGCTACCTTACAATTTCATTGCCGTCATTTTTTGACGGGCAATTCGCTAGTAATATTATAAAAACCAGGCGGAGCTATTTGCCAGGCATCTGACCTAGGAATATGAGTTACCTCCACCACCAGAAAACCATTATTTGCCCTATAGGGCTGTAAAGCAGATCAGGTTAGAGGACCAAGATAAATATGGGCAGAGACACATACCAGATCAGGTATATCTCACAGGTAAGAATTTCAGGGGAGGAAGGTGTGGGGAGGTGGGTCTTTTGGTGCTGTGTAAGATCTATTTTGTAAGGAAGAATAAACTCTCAGTCTGCCCCTGCACTAAAAAATGGCGTTGCTGGTCTGATTTTTCCTGTTTCTCCATGAATGATGTTCTGATCGGAATTGCTGGGTGCTGCAAAGAATATAAAGTCACAACCTGCAGATTGCTCCTATAAGCAACAGTAGGAGAATTAGAGGTGTACTGAGCCTCTCGTCTCTGGGTCGTGACAGAGCCATAATGATTAGTGTGAGAAAATGTATTGTCGACTCATTTGCATGTCCCCACCGAAATTCCCAGAGTGCAATGCAAAAACTGTATTTTTTTAGATTCTGAGCAGGAAATAAGTTTTCTTTATTATTTTTAGATGTCCAAATCTGAACACAAGTATACTATTTTTATTCTGAAACTGCTTATCCATAAGGATATCTTGGCAAAGATACTGGAGTGGACTGTGATTTGTCTGACCTCTCGGCTATGACCTACCCATCTTTGGTGACCCTACATGGTATAGCTCACACCTTCACTGAAGTACACAAGCCCCTTCACCACGACAAGGTAGCTATCCAGAAGGAGCTCAATATTGGTACAATGTGATAACATTTCTAGCATATCTATTTACCAAGGCTGAATGAACAATATAGCAAACAGCTTGTTTGGAAAAAAAAAAAAAAAAAAAGCTCATTCAATATTAGGACAAGTGGGGATATTTTCTATGCAGGTGTTAACATTAAATATTCTTTTTTCAACTACAGTGAATATAAAAGTTGAATATATTGGTGCTTGTACTGAAATGTTCACATTGATGTACAGTAATTTAATTATTTTCTAACTTTACTACAAAAATACCCATTATCAATATTAAGTCTTTAAAATAACATAATAAAAATGTTGGACTTTAGCATCCCTTTAAAAAGTCACAAAATTACCAACATGCATTTAAACGAATAGATTTTAAGAAAGACAAATTTTGCTTGCATGAAAAATGGTTAAACATGTTTTTTGAATCTCTTGTTTTGGAACAAAGTAAAGACCTTCTCCTAAATAACTAAAAAGTGTACCGTAATTAGGAACAGCACCAGTCGAGTTATGGAGCTCTATAGAAAAAAGTCAGCCACTCCCTCTAGTGGTCGAACTGGATACAGCTAAATATAATTGGGGTGTATTCCTGATTTTGTTCCAAAACAAGTTTGTACAGGAATTAAATATTTGCAATGTTTAAGTCCTGCTCTTTAATATGCATGACAGAAAATGTGTGCAGAACACAGTTATCACGGTCACATACAATGATTCTGGAGAATACAGCTGTGATATGGTCATCATGCGTTTCCAATATATCTTCTGGATCTTCATCAGCAAAACGGACACGTTCTCTGGCAAATTTAGACTTCTTGGTTGGTCCTGGGGTCAGTATAGGTGGCATTTCAGGAAATTCTAAAAACACACAAACAATTGTAAAGGGTCTTTAATAACTTAGTAAAAGAAAGCGAGCCATGTGTATTATAAGGTGAAGGGGATGTACAACTGTTAAGATACTAAATGTTAACATGTTAAATGTTCTTAAAATGTAGTACAGTATGATACCGCACAAGAAAAAAAGAAAACCACAATCACAAATATTAGTCTAAATAATGCAAACATGAAGATTTCACACACAATTATTTCATATATGGTGGGCTAAGAGTGATAGAAGCCCTCCACCGTACAAAGTACAGTAGTACTAATAAGGAATAGTACATTAGTGATTCCACTTGAATGTCTAAAAATAAGTTGATAAAAACTTATTTCCTGCTCAAATCTCTCAGAAACACAGTATATGCACTGCAATCTGGGAAAACTGGGCGGGACATGCAAATGAGGTCACATAATGCACCATCACTCTGTCAATCCAAACCATTTTAAACATGGCTCCTTTAAAGCATATGCTTACTGTATTTCACAGTTTTAGACATAGCAACGGATGGATTTTTCACAAACCAGGTCACTTAACCACATACAGTACTGTTTCACGGTTACTGCCGATCCTCAGTATGGTGTGAGTGCCTGGTTTGTGTGTTGATTGTTGTAAAGAGTAATTCTATACAGCAATTATTTCATATATGGTGGGCTAAGAGTGATAGAAGCTATATATATATATATATATATATATATATATATATATTTTTCTACAGGAAACTCTTAAACAAGACACACATTTCATATACAAGATTAGTTTACATGTGCACACTCGCATCTTCAGTTTTGCAAAGAGAAAAATCAGGGCTGAGAAGAGGTTTCATATCGGACTATATCATGTAAAGGAGGAGTATTCTACAAAACTACTCATCAAAATAAGCATATTATAAGCATCTGCCTGTTTTAATTAGATCCCAATAATTTAAAGCCATAAATTATTTTTGAAGTCATTGGGCCAGATATATTAAATACGTTTTGGAGAAGCATGGAAAAACCTAGCCAGGTCCATGCGACATGTTGAGGCAGATTTAGCATCTCCAGGAGATCTGCAGATTGAACAAAAATTGGAAGCTTTGCAAAGTGTCCAATTGTGTTAGATCTATTGAACCACACGGATTCTTGGATAATATTCTGCAGTTCAGCTCTTTGTTTTTCTCAACCCATCAAAACAAAATTCAAATACAAAATTTACCATACCTTCCATTGACACAATGTCTCTTTTTTCTGCTCCACCAGAAGTCTGCTGGGTTGAGGTCTCCCCATTTCCTTTCCTCTTATCTGCTTTTCTGATAAACTTTGCAGCAGAAGATGCACGTGCAGCCAAGAACTGGTTCTGAAACTTCAAGAGGTCCTCCTCAGACTCCCCAGGCTTTGGTCGAGACAGCATGGTTGCTCTTTATTTTTTCAAAAACATCTATCAAAAACCAACACACAACCAATGTCAAACAACTAAAGCTATGGCAAGGAAAAATGAAGAAAAAACAAAAGAAAAAGAACATCCCATTCAAACGAAAGAGTGTAATAAATTACAAGAGAGGTAACTAAAATTAATCTAAATTGATCTTGGAATGACAATGATAATGGTGGCTAGATGTTGGAATGACAAATTGCACACCATATACAACTTGCAGGGAAATATAAAATCTCACTGTGAACAAAGATCATCTTTACCATTGGTTGAGGAGCTCTTAGTGCAGATGTGGGATACATACATAGGTTATGCAGCATATTTAATTGCGACTATGATGGACAGTGGACTCCATTCTGGTAAGGCGATAGATCTTGTAGATCCCATTTCATTAGACTCTGGATAATCCCTGTATTGGAAAGTGTTTGCCACCCAGTGTTCAGTTAAATCAACTAGATGTACAAGTAGAGATTCCTATGTCGGTTCAGAAAAAAAGTATGTTGATTTTAGTGGGTGATATTTTTTTTTAGAAGTCTGACTGCATAAAACCTCCATAAATCAGTTAAAAATACAGAACTCTGACAACCGTAAAAAGAAATCTTCTTCAAGATACTTGCAGAAAAACGTTTGTTTTGAATGCTCTGTACTGTATATCCTTTCATGAAGAATCACAGAGAAATGCAATCTAATGAATGGCTCTGTACGGATCAATATAGGGCTCTCCTGCCACAAACACTGGGTTGTGGTTAGAAAACAATGAAGATTGAAGAACAAGACGCTTTTCCTCATCTGGAAAATAATTACCGAGTCCACTTATAGATCTACTAGTCACAATCTAGCTGTTCTCAAACCAAGAGAAACATGCACTTTACAAAAAAAGGCCAGCAACCAAAGCCCTGGTGTTGTAACAGGTTAAAAAAAATATTGGTACTCAGGGGAGGAGCCACAAATGCAATAAGTATTGGACCAAATCTTATGTCAGGAATATACCTTGACTCATGTCAAATATAAATGATAGAGTTCTCATTAAATGGTTGAGCATACCCAAATTGAATAGCTACATGTGTTAAGTTCTACTACTGTAAGAGCGTAACAAAAATCAAATCAAAACCTAACAAGAAAAGGACACCCCTTATTCTCAGTCAAATGCTCCCCTCAGATATAAATAAGACTATAGTCTTCCTATTTATATCTCGGAGGGGAGCATAAGACTAATAATAAGGGGGGTGCTTTTCTTGTTAGGTTTCAATACAAATGGTATGTAGTACAGGTATTTTGAGTAGTTTGGGATAAGCGGAGAAGTTAAAATGTGACCTTATCTGTTAAGTGGGCAAGACATTACATTTATGAGATAGTAATGAAGGGTGATGTATTTTTAGCATTTGATTGGGACAATGACATTGAGGATGTCAAGTTTGTGACTGAATGAGATGAGGAGGCATCGGAAACGTGTGTGCGGCATAAAGTATCTAAATATTTGCCTTACAGCCTAATGACAGTAAGGAAAAGCTAATGGTGATGCTAAATAATAAGATCTAGATGTGTTATTACATTTATTTAAGGTTATCAAACATTTATTTACTTTACAGACTAAAGTAGTTTCATTATATGTTGGAAAACATCTTCTAAATATTATCATTTATTATTGGAACTCAATGTCTTTTGTTAAAGACAATAAAGGCATGGATTTGTAATTACTACACCCATCTTAATTAAGCTGGGTAACATGTAAATGCTATTACACTCTAATTTAGTGGTGGGCAACAGAGAGCCCAGAACACTTGCCATGCAGGCCGCAGCCTGTGCTCGGGAGTGAGAGAGTATCAACAATGGACACTCCATTATCTAGCTACTAGCCCGTCAAAAATGATGGCAATAAAATGTGAAGCCTGGCAATGCGGTTTGCCACACAATGCGATCTTCTGCCCCCTCTGAGCACCTTTGGTGCTCATATCGAGCCTCTCCTCCCATCTACTTCACCACTCATTACAGGCCTCAGCAACTTGCAACTTGCCATGTGTCTCTTTCCACCATCTCCCTACGGTCCCTTCCCTGTGTGTTTCTCCTCTGTGTCTCTGCTGAATCTTTGTGTGGCGCGCGCTGACTGCCGTTGGTTTTATTTTCTAAGCCCCGCGTGCCTTTTGTCATTGGTGTAAGTGTTACTGTCTTTTGTGTGGTGTATTTTCTAAGTTCTGCGTGCCTGGCCTGGCAGAGCCTCGTTTTCATCTTGTTTCAGAATTTTTAAGTTTTTTCGGGTTTCCATTTTTTTGCTGCTTCAGCGATTTTCAATGGTTAAAAAAGTAAAAATATGCCTCAAACCAACTTGCATCCTCACTCACATACTCCCTGGCTCTCCCCCTGTGCTGTGTGTGAGTGTGTAAGTGAATTTTAGGCATATTTGTGTGTTTTCGTCATCTTTTCCAGTTCTGTGGTTCGGCCATTAAAGTCGTATTTTTTTTTTTGAGCTTGTGCCTCCATGGCTCACCTCGTGAAGCAAGGCTCACAAGCGTGACAACAACTCGCAGTTTGACAACTATTATATGTGATAATACTACAAACACCCAATTGTACTCCTAAATACTTTTCCTTATTATCTATACCTCTATTACCAACTCATTAATTTCCTACAATGATTTTACCATCTTGCGTTAGGTAAAATACAAAGGGTTAAAGCAGAGTTTGGCGCTTTTAAGGACTCAGGGGCCACATAGGAGGCTGTTAAAGTGAAATAGGTTGCTCATTGCTGCTCTGTATAGAGACTACAAATATTGTGTTCAGTCGGGTCTGACTCAGTGACCAGGCACAATCGCTGTGTTTCTGGTTGTGCTTATCCATAAGGTTTTCCTGGCAAAGATACTGGAGTGTGCCAGTTCCTTCCCCAGTGGACTATGATTTGGCTTTGTTCTGCCCATCTTGGGTGACCATACATGGTATAGCTCACAGCTTCATTGAAGTACACAAGCTCCTCCACCACAACAAGGCAGCGATCCAGAAGGGGACCAATATCTTGGATACAATATTAAGTCTGATTACTGGTATACAGTTAAAGCCCTGTGATTTCAGGAGGATAGCACCAGAACAGACATATTTTGTTTCTGTAGGACAATTCATATGACTCTGCTTAACTTCACTCTATAGATTATCAAATAATTAAAAGGGAGACAGACACCTCAACAGACAGGACGTTGGTTTCATCATAAAGAGCATACAAAACTGGTTATACATTGTACTAGCCATTTTCGCTACTAAATACTTCCTGACCAATACAGCATAGATATTTCATGCAAAAACAAACATTCTCAATATGCTAATTTGCTGCTCAGAATACTTTCCAAGAGTTGGAGAGAGGTTCTAACTAAATGACGACATTGGGGTGATTGTTTTGGCCATCAGATGTACAGACAAGCAGACAGTGATTCTAATAAGCACAACATAGCAAGTAATTAGTATGCAAGATGCTCTCAATTGCATTCAAACATAGCACAAAAAAAATAAAGAATGGATCTTTCCTGTTTCGTACCAGAACAAAAGTCAAACTTTTCTTTTGCTTTTCCAAAAAAATGCTTCAAATGCTGAAATGTTTTATTAAAAAAAGAAAAAATAAATATATGAGCCTTTGGAGGGAACTTGTAATGTATGGCCCTTCATCACCTGAGAGCTTCTAGCTTTCTCTCTGATGTGGAAAAGATGAAATGACTTGATGCTTTAAATCTGGACACCAAGTAACATAGTAATCAAGGTTGAAAAAATACTTTTAGTCCATCAAGTTCAACCTTTTTAGATCTCCTCTGATCTGCAATATGCAAATTTGTTGTTAATTGACCCAGAGGCAGCAAACAGAAAAAAAACAATTAAACAGTCAAGACATGACTAAACAACAACAAAAAGTCATGTGATGACAACAAAGGGCAGAGAGTCTGCAATAAACACACATGGATCATCATCTATCATGGTAAACAACCATAACAAATATTTACCCCAGAAAAAGCTCAGTGATTAGACCGAGAGTAAAATATTGTAACAGACTCACACTTAAAGGTATATCTAAGTGTCCCTTGTCTTCTCTTTATCTAATCTGACACATGCTGCGTATATCAGGCACACATTACACGGAGTCATTATGTGCGCACACACAGATGTATTTTATTGAAAAATAAAATTGTTTTTCCGCATCCCCAGAACTATGCACATAGGCACAGTGAACCTCCCAATAGAAACACTGCATTTGGGTATGGATTTTAACCCTATACTAAACATCAATCCAATGCAGAAATCCACAGAGCAATGTCTGGGCTCCTGCTTGTGAAGTAGAAAAACAAGACTACACATCCCATTATGCTTTGCTGCACAAACTGACTTAAATTATGTTATAGCTGCCTGTGATTGGCCAAAATGAATTATGAATAGTATGTTACTTTTAGAAGCGGTGTTCAGGGATGTAAACTCACAAAAGCAACTGCTTGCAAACTCATAAGATTTATCAAACATCAGGGCTAGTATATTAATGTCTATTTTGGTATTTTTTCACACACTGCTGATTCTCCTCTATCAGATGCACTTATAATCCAGTATATTGATAAATATATAATGTTTGTAAGCTAGTATACATTGTCCTGCATCTTTCCTTCTATTGCACACATGCACTGACTTTACATAAATGTTCTATTAATAAGAGATAAACCAGAACGGTCTCTTCATGGTCCGAATAAATTTAACAGCTTACTGCTCGTTATTACATAAAATGATGTCATTACTATATATAATGCGATAACACCGCATCTGAATCAGTGCTATGATCACAAGGATACATTCTAAATCACAACATGCTCACCTGCACAGTCACATCAGGGAGCACTTCCCACATGGAATACACTTCCGCCCTTTTTTGTTCCAAACGTCACGTCCGCCATTTTTGTTCTAAACGTCACTTCTGCCCTTTTTTATTTTAAAAACGTCACTTCCGCCGTTTGGAACGCATAGATTTCGCACCCCATTTTTCCTAGTTGTATTACTTCACACATTGTTTTCTCTGTGTGTTGGAGGAGATAGCGAGGAACTGCGTTTACTCTTATGTTATTGTACTAATGACAGTGTTAGTGTTGTGTTTTATTATGTGGTTGTGTGAACAGTATCAAATCAGCATTGAGGTGTAAATGATATGTTACAAAGCTGTATAATGCAGACTAATAAAGAGTGATTGTGAGCATAATAATTATATGCAGTGCGAGTATGTCATTCAAACAAACTAACACAGTATGTGAGGGGATCCTCCTCAATGAGCCATTGCAGTGACAGGGAGCACACAGCTGCTATGGTCATTCCCACACACTCACATAGGGTTCCTGTCATGTATTAAGGCTCTTTATTTTTTTTATGGACTTTAAAATAATTAAATAACAGACAACATGTTTTTAGAACGTTATAAATACCCGCTCTGTATTTTTATCTGTTATAACAAATGGTTCTATACCGCTGGCATACATTTATTTTAGAGAAAAAAGGAAAATGGCAGGGACTGAGATAGTGGGGTAAGGGTGCTAGTGATGTTGGGCCTAATTATTATTACCACATCTTAGGTCAGCCCTGAATCATCCGCACTCGAGGCAATACCAGTAGATCTAGAACCCTCCCAATAAAAAAATGGTAGGGAATATAACCCAATATCAACAGTGGGCTTGGGTCTTCTTTCACTGGCTTCCATGATATCAGCTAATAGTGCAAATACTAGTAATACAAAAAGAGGAAAGAAAAGTGCACTTTATGAAACTGGCTGATGTACCCTTACAGGGTAAAGTCAGAAGGTGCCGGAAGTGATCCATATTATTTGGATACATTCACTTGCTTAACTTTTAGTAAACATCATTTTTTAAAACACAACATAAAAAAATGACGATTAAGAAAAAAATGTATATACAAAATATATGTCTCCGACTGTGGTGTCTGGTACAAAATAGAATATATGTTATAAAAATGCTGGCTATTCTAAGAGCACCGGTCATAGTATTAGAGTAATAAATCAGACTATTTACCTCCAGTGAGGGGTCTCAGTCAAAAACATTGATGTGACCCTATGTCACACTGTCCGCAAACAATCACTATTTACAATATTTCAACTGAATTTAACTCTTAATAAGTCTAAAAATGGGTAACAATCCCCCCCTGGTATTATTATATGTGATGAGTTCAATAATACACCAAGTGCCTATTGGCAGACAGTCAAATAGGGCTGTGAAGTGCAGGACTAAAGTGTGGCATTGGATCTATCCCCAGACTAAGTCCAACCATTGGGTAAATCCAACCTCAATAAATTATTAGCCCAGTTATACTAGAAAATAAATTGGGTATCAGAACTCCCAATACCAAGGTATTTGTAACAGATATAGGAAGTAGGCACGATGAGTGTAAAAACACTCTAAATGAGTATAGCAGAGTTACCTGTCTGTAAAGGTCACTGAACTATTAGGAGCCGCTATTTATCCTCAGACTCACTTGTAGTAGATTATGGCTGCCTATTCTCAGTGCCAAGTATAATGGATAACAAAATACTTAGGGCCTCATTCTATTATCGGCCGTAAATCGGCCGTAAGGCTGCGATTCCTTGCGGGGGTTCAGTTAACTCGCGATTCTATTATACGGCCCCACAAGGATCTCCTTTTACGGCCGGCCGCATATCTTGGAACCGGCCGTAATCTGTGAAATATAAAAACTCAAAAATAAATTCAAGCCTGCACTGTACAGCTCTGTAAATGCTAGGGATCATATTGGGGGACATGAGGATTAAAAGGAACCCACTCTCAAGCTTACACATCAGCCCAAACCCAAGTTCAAATTAACTGTTTATTTTCCGGCTGCGGCGTGGGCGTGTCTGAGGTGCTCCAAGCACCCTGGACTTTTTACATGGATATTTTACGGATATTAAAAATTAAATATTTTACGGATTTGAGTATAGGATAATTATGTGCTATTTTTTCTAACACCTAAAATCCCTTTATAGTCTTCTCAAAGTGCAGGATGGCTTTATTTGAGCTATTTTATGTGCTTAATTGGTGCTAGCGGGACCTCTTTCCTGCAAGTAAGCAGTGGCTCGCTTTTAGCCTTGCAGAGAGGTTTCCCGGAGCAATTGAATTGCAAAACTCTTGCGGCCGTTTTAGATCAAAGGCTTTCCTCTGGCGCGAGCGGCCGCAGGAGATAGCAAGGCACCGGCCGCAAGCCTCCCGGAGCCTCCGGCCGTAAGGGAATAGAATAGCCGAATAGCTTGCGGCCGGTCCTTGCGGCCCCGCAACGGCTGCGGCCGCTAAAAGAATTAGGCCCTAATTCAGCAATTCATTCAGATAGTGCAGTGCCGTCTTCCTGTTACCTTCTCAGGAGGGGGTGTTCTCGTAATCTAACAAGCTTTCCATTGCTGCTACTGTGAGCTCTGGAAGTTGTCGTTGCCACATTCCCATTGTACAGAGAGAAAATTCCTCTGCATTTAAAGTCTCCGCTTACCTCTGGATAGTGATCAGCAGAAATCAAAACAGCAGATCCCATAGCAGCAAAATTGCATGTCAAAGGTAGTATACATAGAGGCTGTGCATTTTTTCCTTATATTTTAGTTCTTCAAAAAGTAATATTTGGATATTTCCTGTTGTGTCCCCACCCACAGTGGCATGCAGCAGCCAGTCGGTGGCGCTACAGTGGCTCAACAAGACTTTCTTCAATTTCTTATGATTAGTGTAGTGGAAGATGATAAGCTTTACATAGTAAAGTCTTACTATTTTACTATGTAGCACTTAACAAATCCCACTACCCTAACCCTAATATTGAACCCTAGACCCTAAATCTAACACTCACCATAAGAACAAAGTCTTGGCAAGCAACCATCACGCCACCTAGTGGTTGCTGCATGGCACTGCTGGCAGGCACGAAACAAGAAAGATCCTAGCATATTTTTTATTTTTTTAACAATCAATTTTATTACTTAGCAAAGATGTTGACATATAAATGGTACAACAATGTACAAAGGAGTAGCAAAAAATTAACTTGAATCAGTCAGCATAACAATTGGGCTACCCATGGGTTTTGCATAGAATAATAAAACATATTTATCACGCCTGCCAGATTTGGGGGACTACGCTCAACCCAATTCTCTCTCTCGGATACGGGTCGCAACTTTTTGTTCAAATCTCGACACCAGCAGACACTTCAGATGACAGCATCATTTCTGAAGAGACAGGCACCAACAGACCCCTTTCCTTAGGATCTCATAATCACCCATCATGAACCTTTGATTAGTACAAGAAGAATCATACACCACCTTTGTTTAGTGTGTCCAAAATCAGACTGCCACTTCTTTATTGTTACAGAGATATATCAAAACACAGAAAGATGACACAAAACACCAAAGCGTTCCCCCAAGTTCTAGCCCATCCTCCTGGGCAAGTAGCTTGCTATCCCCTAGAGCCTTCAGAAGTGGCAGATCACAGGGCCATATAAATTCTTTTGAATGTTTAACCATTTGTATATCCCAGATATGACTGTTAAGCAAGTGGTTAGTACCTTCTAACCACACATATAATAACTGATGAACACCAAGCAGTCCAGTGGGCCCTTCTGTTCATAACAATATTTAAAAAGGTAGCAAAATCTAGTTCTGCTAAATGAACCGTACTTTGAAAGACATCTTCACTTATGGTTTTTATTTTTCAAAATATAAAAACAAAGGTAATAAAAGAACAAAGGAACTGTAGACATAGGGCCTCATTCTATTAGCGGCCGCAGCCGTTGCGGGGCCGCAAGCTATTCGGCTATTCTATTCCCTTACGGCCGGAGGCTCCGGCAGGCTTGCGGCCGGTGACTTGCTATCTCTTGCGGCCGCTCGCGCCAGAGGAAAGCCTTTGATCTAAAACGGCCGCAAGAGTTTTGCTATTCAATTGCTCCGGGAAACCTCTCGGCAAGGCTAAAAGCGAGCCGCAGCTTACTTGCAGGAAAGAGGTCTCGCTAGCACCAATTAAGCACATAAAATAGCTCAAATAAAGCCATCCTGCACTTTGAGAAGACTATAAAGGGATTTTAGGTGTTAGAAAAAATAGCACATAATTATCCTGTACTCAAATCCGTAAAATATTTAATTTTTTATATCCGTAAAATATCCATGTAAAAAGTCCAGAGTGCTTGGAGCACCTCAGACCCGCCCACGCCGCAGCCGGAAAATAAACAGTTAATTTGAACTCGGGTTTGGGCAGATGTGCAAGCTTGAGAGTGGGTTTCTTTTAATCCTCATGTCCCCCAATATGATCCCTAGCATTTACAGAGCTGTACAGTGCAGGCTTGAATTTATTTTTGAGTTTTTATATTTCTGAGATTACAGCCGGTTCCAAGATATGCGGCAGGCCGTAAAAGGAGATCCTTGCGGGGCCGTATAATAGAATCGCGAGTTAACTGAACCCCGGCAAGGAATCGCAGCCTTACGGCCGATTTACGGCCGATAATAGAATGAGGCCCATATTATTTAAAGAAAAAAGGGGGGGGGGGGGGGGGTCAACTATATTAAATTAAAAGTGTATCTCAAATAAATATTGCCATAGAGCTGAAGACCTACCTCCCGCTGTGTCTCCGAGGGGATTTTCAGTCAGCCGAGTCGGGTTCCAATTTAAAAGACAATAGATTTGTTAAGGGATGGGAATACTATGAGAGGAAGCCAACCATGGGTTCCAGATTATAAATATTTAGGGGTGAGACCCCGGGTTTGTCTAGCCCATTGCCAAGTGATGAGTGAAAGCTTTATAAAGGGGTTCGGCCAAGTACTAAGAGTCTTGTAGGGATTGGGAAGCCATAAGATAGTGTCCCATGTTTATGGGTACATTTGAAAGTTTTCAATAAAAACCCCATAAAGGTTGGTGTGTTATGGAGTGAGCCTGAGGGACAAAAAAGATTGTGCTGCTTTAAAATATAGCTTAAAATTAGCACATGACAGCCCTACCTTTGCTTTGTGTTTGAACAGTGTGCTTTTTGAAATACAGTGAGATTTGTTGTGCCAGATGAAATTGTATTGAATGTCAGACATTGAAATCTCTATAATTCGGGAGTATTGCTTGCTATGGGCAGGGTGCGGAAAAGGTACAAAAGTCTGAGTAAGATATTCATCTTGACCGAATTTATGAGCCCAAGCCATGAAATATTACTTTTGGATCAGGTCAGATAGATCTGTCCCATTGCAGAGTATAGTTGTATATAATTGGTTTTATTTAAATTGTTCAATTGGCTAGTGAGATTGATCCATAAGTATTTGATATGAGAGGGAGGCCATTGAAACCGATAATGTGAATGTAAAAATTGTAAAACTTCAGGGGGAAGAGACAAATTCAAAGCTTCTGTTTTTTCAAGATTTACTTTTAGACCCGATATCTTTCCAAAATTGTCCAAAATTTGCATAACGGTTGGAACCAAGGTGACAGGTTGAGACAGTGTGCATAAGAGATCATCCGCAAATAGACAGCACTTAAGATGATGATGTCCTACCACAATACCATGAATAGATGAGTTGGATCTAATTGTCTGGGCAAGAGGTTCTATAGCCAGGGCAAACAGCAGGGGAGAAAGGGGACATCCCTGTCTAGGGCCCCTTTGGATGTCAATACACGTTGGTGAGTCTCCTGGCATTTTAAGCAATGCTCTGGGGTTGCAATAGTATATTTGGAGAAGATTTATAAAGGTACCGGAGAAGCCACATTTGGTGAGAGATTTTTTTAGATAAGGCTATTCAAGCAAGTCAAACGCCTTTTCTATATCTAATGCTAGTAGGCATGCAGGGGTCTGCGTTTGCCTTGCTCATTGGATTAAGTTGAATGTTGTCTCCTGCTTGTCTAAACGGGATAAACCGTAATTGGTTGTTGCGTATTAGTCTGGGGAGGAAATGGTTAATTATGTTAGACATGAGTTTGGCAAAGTTTTTAATATTCCCATTTAGGAGGGAAATTAGCCTGTAGTTCGGGGGCATTGGAAGTCCTTCTAGGATCCAGTTGAATAAGGTGGTTAGGGGGGAGTTAGTAAATCAAGAAATATTTTATAATATAAATTGGAGAATCCATTGGGTCCAGGGGCTTTACCAATTTTTAAGCTTTGGATGACTTTCTTAACCTCTTGAATTGTGACCTTCGAATTTAAAGAGTCTAAGTCCTGGGGGGGGGGGGGGGGGGGGGGTGAGCGAGGGAAGGTCCCAAGAATCGAGTAAGGAGGTGGTATCAAATTTGTGAGGTGAAGAGGAGTAGAGTTTCTGAGAAAAGGAATGAAAGGTTTCTAAAATGTTCTTGCGGCTAACTAATGTCCCCAGAGGAGGATTTCATATGGAAAATGTTTGATTGACCTAGTTTTCCTTTGAGTTTTTTGGCTAAGAGGGAGTCAGGTTTATTGGCCTGGGTATAAAATGTATGCTGCGTCCATCTCATAGCCTTCTCGGTATGATGGAAGAGGACCAGGTCAAGCATATTTGATGCAGGTTCCCCTGATGAAGGATTTATGGGCTGCCCAAACCCACCCGGTATCGGATTCCATTTTTGAATTTGTGGTGAAAAAAGCTCAATGTCATTTGCTATATGGTCTCTGAAAATCATGCTGGTCAAGAGCTTTTCATTCAACCTCCATGAGCGGGGTAGGCGTGTATTTGCACCAAAAGCAATAGAGACACTGACCAACGAGTGATCAGACCTAGTGCATGGGTAAATCTTTGATTTTGTAAAATGGTCTGAAAGGAACAAATCGATAAACACTATCTAATCTGGAGTACGAATTATGGACGGAGAATAAAAAGTGTATTCCCTATCTGTTCGGTGGAGCAACCTCCAGGTGTCTACCATATGTAATTACTGCAGTAGTGAATCTATCCGGGATATCTTGGCAGAAAACCTGTCCCCCTGCTCTGAGTTGATTTGTCAAGTTGCAGATTCAGAGTTAATTTAGGTCTCCCCCCAGAATAATTTTAAATATGATGTACGCAGGGTAACTCGGCAAGATGAGTGATTAAGGTCATAGACTTGGCTGACTGAGATCCCACGGAACGGAGGGGCAGGAGGAGATCCCAAGCTTCCAAGGCTGATTGAGAAACTACAAAAAAGGGAGAAAAATAGAGTAGATTACAAAAAAAACATGGTAAAAGACAAAACAGTTGGAGGTTTAGGCACATAATAAAACTCATAAATGGACTAAAGGCACAAATGTGCCAGAAGGAAGGGAGGAAAGTATTCACTCCCCGAAAATACATCTAATATGAGGAAGAAATAGAAGGTAATAATAATATAAAAGGTCATATTTTAAATACTAAACTCACCCGTTGAAAACAATTAGTAAAATAAAACCAGCTAATGTCAATGTAGATTAGGAAAAACATCACAATGTGAACAAAGAAGAATCAGGGCAGCCAAGAATCACCCAGAACTAGGGCTGGAAATATTGGGCATCAAAATTTCATGGTATTATAACTAGAAAGACATAATAGAAAACCATCAAGTTTAAAGAAACAGCCACACTATGGGGCCGTGTGTTAACAGCTTGACATGTTATACATTAGCATACATTAACCAGGACATATCCTTAAAGTAACTGAACATCTCCGTTGTATGAGAAGATAAAAGACCTAGGGCTCTCTGGTCCCCCCAGAATTCCACAGATGTTCTGTCAAACCAGTTAGTGAAGCACCAGCGGTCCGATAGGTGGAGGGGGACCCCAAAGGACTCGAACAGGCTTCGTTTTTTTGGAATGTCCTCTGACCTCGGTCCATTGCTTGGATGGTCTAGGAGGCAGGTGGGATTCCATGGTGTCCAGAAGATCATAGTCCAAGATAAAGTTTGGATGGAGAAGGTGAGTGTGGCATTCTTCCAAGGTGTGATCAACAAACGAAGTGGAGGCTAAAAGGGAAGCCCCATCTGTTTTTTTATGTTATTCATTGCCAAGATGTGCAGGGCTGGTTTGAGCAGTTTGCGTTTTAGCAGAGTTGATTGTGCTAAGTCTGCACAGATCTGTAATAATGCACCATGTGGGCCTGAGATTGTGGCCATTTTCCTATTGGCTGCCAGAAAATCATCTCTGGTTTTCTGGTGCAGAAATCTGACATTAACATCTTTTGGTTGTTTGCCCAGTCTACCCAAGGCTCTGTGAGCCCGTTCAATTTTCCACATGTTTTCAGTGTGGGTTGGATGAATAGAAGCAAGGGTGGTAAGGTAATAGGTTTGTGACTGACCTTGAAATGCTGCGTAGAAGTATATTATGTTCTCCAGATCTTCTAGTTTGGTTTCTAGAGATGAGATCAATGTGGTATTACGTGCAATATCATTTCTGTCACTGGTCTAAGATTCCACCAGCTGATCCGCTATGGTTTCCAAGGCTTGTGTGCTCTGACCTAGTTCCAGAAGGTTTTGACAGAATTCTTTAACCGCCTTTGTCAGGTGTAGTTGAAGAAGGTCTTCAAACTTGAGTAAAGTCAGGTCTGTCAATTCCGTGGCCTTATTAGGAGAGCCCTGTGGTCCCTCTGAGTCCGAGCCATCTGGAGAGATTGCTTTTGTATCCGAGGGTTGGGTTTGACCCTGAAAGATCTATTTAAATGGTCAGTAATGGTTTTAGATTGTTGGTTCTTCTTTTGTTTGCCCATGTTGAAAAGCTTTACACAGACTATGGTTACCATCAATCTGTAGGTATTGCAGCATAACTCAGTAGATTGTGAAACAGACTGATATTGTCCTTGCAACTTGAGGAATATATGATTAAAGATAAATGGGATAGTCGGTAATGTATAATTTAGGAAAGTGAGACCGTGGGCCAGGAGCAAGTCAGGTTGCCATAGACACTCCCAGGAAGTATAATGTTATGATCAACAAGGGCGTTGGCAAAGGCCAGTGGCCATTGTGAAAAACATTTTGTAAGCAGTTCCAAGGTTAATGTTGCAAGAAAAGATAATAAATGTGTTTATATCCATGCCTGGTAGTGCATGTAAGCATCAGCCAAGTCCCCCTCAGCCAATCATAGGGGCCCCCCACATCCCAGTGTGAGAAATGATGTAGGGGTTATTCAAGGGAGTAATCAGGGGAAGCAGAAATTCGGTCCCTTACCCTGGCACCCCTGGGTCTCGTGAGGCTTGGGTTACTGTTGTTCTGGGTAGTAGTATTTCCCCATAGTTGGTGTTCCTCAACCCTCAAGCTAATACCACAATACCTTGATTGGCTCACAGCCACCAGGTGGTCTTGTAGGGTTCCATGCTGGACACTCCAGGGTAGGATTGGATCATTCCTCATCTTTTAGTGTTGTTCTGGGACCTTTGTAGTCCCTGCAGAGGGTGGAGGTGCTGACTGAGGCCTAGCTGCAGTCTCCTATTCCGTCCAGAGGGTCCAAAGCGGGCCGTGGGAGCTCCAGTATTAGTGCTGGTACCTCGGTTGTGCTGTGGAGATGTTGGAGGGGCTCTGCACCAGGTCTCCTTGGATCTGGGCCAATCTCCGCTGCTGGGGAGCGCGCGTATCAGCCGATGACTGCCTCCCAGGCCTTTTCGCCGTCAGTAGGCCCTGAACAGGCGTAACAAATAGCAGGACGCCATGATGATGTTTAGACCAAGATTGGGCTGAAATATGAATATTTTAAAGCATATTAACCATAGAGCCCACGTAGCTTCGACGACAAGCTCTGCCCCCAGCATATTTTAAATCTATGGCCTTTAGCAGTAGTGTGAGGTTTATTTTTCGCCAAATAGGGATTATTTTGTATAAGGACTGAGAGTTGAAGTGCTTTATTGTAGTGTAGCCTGTGTGCTTATAAATAATATAATTTTGTTCTAGACCACAGCTGGTCCCTAATAACTTATCCTCAGGGATGAAGAGAACCTAGCACTTAATATCCCATTACAATTAGTCACAATTGTATATTACAGAGGAATTTATAAGCATTTAAACTGTACTCTATTAAAATCATGACAAAGCTCAATGAAAATTCAGTGAGTCCGTACGGTCCGTATGAGCACTGGATGGTAACTAACCTATCCCCATGATCATTGGATAAGCTGCTACACAGACTAGAAAAGTTTAACCACTTTTATATACAAATCTACATTACATTTTTATATAATATAATTTTTTTTTCTTTCTTTTTTTTTAATAAATCAATTATGTACCACCTAACATGAGCTAACGATCTGCAAATTATGTCAAACTTCCTTTTAAGTAGTAAATAACCACACTATATAAGAAAGCTTGTTATCGGTTATATTTGATATGATGTTAAATGGCGTAACTTAAAATTTGTACTCAGACTTTTAGACAACTCTTATTACCAATATTTTCCACAGTGCTATTTGCATAGCAGAATATTGTAGAGTGGGTACATTCAGGGTGTCCATTCAGGAATGGAAATGCCAATTAGAGCTGCTCCCTCTAACAGCCGGGAGAACTGGAAGAGTGGGAGGGCAGAATAGGCAGAGCAGCAGACAGGTTTTTGGTGGCAGGGGACTCTATTCTTAAGAAGGTAGACAGGGTGAATTGTCACCCAGATCCCAGCAATCGAACAGTTTGCTGTCTCCCGGGGGCTCGGGTTCATCATGTTGTGGATTGGGTAGATCAATTATTGGGAGGGGCTGGAAATGAACTGACGGTCTTGGTACATATTGGTACCAATGATAAAGTTAGTGGAAGATGGAGAGTCCTAAAGAATGATTTTATAGAACTAGACAATAAGCTTAAGACAAAGACCCCCAAGGTAGTATTTTCTAGCCTAGGGAGACAAAGTAGCTTAGGTAGGTTAATGTGTGGCTATAAGGAGGTGCACTAAGGAGGGTTTTGAGTTTTCATAGCACTGGGCTGACTTCTCCCTTGGGCAAAATCTATATAGCAGGGATGGATTACACCATAATGATGAGGGAGCTTGTGTGCTAGGGCTGGAGGAGTTTTAAAACTAGTAGGTGAGGGGGGGGGGGGGGGGGGGCTAGATGGAAGTAATAGGATAGAAAGTGTAGAGAGGGTATGGGTAGAATTAACTAGTCATAGGGGAGGAGATGTGGAGAGGGTTAGGGAGGTCTTGCTAAATAACTCAAATACAGTGGCAAACACATCAAAACGACAAGATAAGGCTTGCTAATGCCAGAAGCTTGCCAGGCAAAATGTGCAAGTGAGAATTCTTAGCA
Source organism: Discoglossus pictus (assembly GCA_027410445.1). Taxonomy (NCBI): domain Eukaryota; kingdom Metazoa; phylum Chordata; class Amphibia; order Anura; family Alytidae; genus Discoglossus; species Discoglossus pictus. The sequence goes on along the minus strand of CM050168.1, from coordinate 221,324,845 downwards.
GGAAATGAGAAATATGATTTGATAGGCATTACTGAAACATTGTCTGATGACTCTCATGACTGAACTATTAATTTGGATGGTTATAACCTATTTAGGAAAGATAGGGGCAATGGTAAAAGAGGAGGAGGGATTTGTCTTTATGTTAAGCTTTAAATTAAGCTTATAGTCAGAGAACATATTTATGCTGGAACTAGTGAGAGGGAGGGAAGATACACAGGGGAGAGAGTGAGGGAAGAGACATGAAAGGGGGGTCAAATATTATCCCGTTATTTGTGACGGGAGGCCAGCAATGGGCGCTCATTGCAAGGCCTGCAATGGGTGCTGAAGGCGCTCCTTGCAAGGCTCGAAGAGAGGAGAGAGAGGGAGAGAAGAAGGAGGGAGAGGACACAGAAGGAGGGAAGGAGAGAGAGAAGCCGTGCATAGCAAGGCTCGCATTGCCAGGCTTTGCCGCACCTGGTGAGGCTCGCAATGTGCGGCAGCATTGCAAGGCTTGCAAATATTATGCCGCCATTTTTGAAAGGCAAGTGGCTAGCAGATATATATATATATATATACTGTATACTGTATATGTGTGTATATGTATGACTCCTGGCTCCTAAACAGTATCCGTGTCTCGCTTCTGAAGCTGACTATAGAGGATGTCAACATGTGGCATTATTAAATGAAATAATTTAAGGAAGTAAAGGAACTCCCTGTCTTCCAGCAATCCAACTAAACCTGCGGCTATAGATGTTTTATCAAAGTTTAGACATGCTTCAATTGTCTGGAAACACTCAAGTAGCACATCTCTGTTCTCGTAGATGACGTTCACGGTCCTAACGTTGAAGTTCCATCGTGTCGGTGCACCTATGGAAGTCTGCTACCAACTACCTCATCCTGAACTCCAGTCCTTTTCGGAGAGCGTGAAAAAAAAGATGGTATGCCGCCTATGTTGGAAAAAGAAAACTCGAACTCTTCCAATCGTTGAAACTGCTTGCTCCATTATTAGGTTCAGTTGGTGAGCATAGCAATGGACGTAGTGTGCGTTCGGTTACACGTCTTTTATTTTTCTTTGAACTCCTCCTTGATCTCCAAGCATCACACTGGCACCATCGTAGTTTTGAGCTATGAGTTTCATCTTGTCTTCTGGCTCTGGGAGAACAGTATTCAGACTTTCCAGCACAACAGCAGCAATCGAGTCTTCATCCGTTGCTTTCAGTTCCGTGAAGCCATCAAATCTTTCCACCACTTGATGCTTCTTGTCAATGTAGCGATAGACTACAACGCAGGGTAGGTAGGTGGGTTGGTAGTTGGGTCAGGGTGGGGTCAGGTGTGGTCACTGGGTCAGGGGGGTAGGTAGGTGGGTTGTTAGTTAGGTAGGTTGGGGTGGTGGTTGGCCAGGCCCCGATGGGCCTACAGGGGGGTGATCAGGGGTTGGCATAGGCCCCATGGGGGTGATCGGGGGTGGCACAGGCCCCATGGGGGTGATCGGGGTAATCAGGTCGGTGGCAAAGGCCACATGGGGGTGATCGGGGGTGACACAGGCCCCATGGGGTGATCGGGGTGATCATGGGGTGGCACAGACCCCATGGGGGTGATCGGGGGTGGCACAGGTCTTTGTTTTAAGCCTACAGCGGGGGTGATTGGGGGCTGCCCAGGCATTGCGGGCCTAGGTAGGTAAGTTGGTGGGTGTGTGTAGGTGGCAGGCAGGCATAGTGGGGTAACTGGGGGAACCTTCATTTTATTAGGGGGACTAGGGGTTTGGCCAGGGCAGTTAGGACTTACTGTTAGGTAAGGTCAGTCTGAGTGAGTAGTTTCAGCCAGGGAGGTCTCAGTCTCAGCGGGAGCAGGAAACGAAAAGAGGGCTGGGACTGGCTTATGGTGGTTTTATTAACAGGGAGCTGTCAATCAAAAATTAAACTCGAGGCTCTATTAGCTGGTGAGCGCCCTGGGCTAACGGTCTGGGTGGGTTTAGGTGGTTCTCCTGACAACTGTACAGCCTTCCATCATTGATTGGTCAATGATGGAAGACTGTCAGTCATTGAAATGGATACATTATCACTGCCCATGCATAGCGTCTCCCTGGTTGGTGGGCGGAATGCATTAACGGTCATGATGAGTCTAAAGGTTAGTGTAAGTGCTTAGTGCAGTGTAATCTGATCACACAGCGTGGCGCTGCAGGCCTGCAGGGGAAAGCTTTAAGCTACAGCAATAGAATAGAGATAGTGTAGCATTCCACACACAGCAGTGACCTGCAATAAAAATATTTGGGGGGGGGGCGCTTGCCCCAACGCCCCTATGGACGAGCCGCCACTGATATATATATATATATATATATATATATATGTATATATGTATGTGTATAAATTTGTTTGTATATGTGTGTCTGCACTGTGTATATATATATATATATATATATATATATATATATATATATATATATTTATATATATATGTGTGTGCTTTGTACATGTATTTGTGTGCGTTGCTTACACACTCACGCACACATACATTGGCATACACACTCACATTGGCAAACACTCACACATTGGCACACTCACTTTAGCACACTCACACATTGGCACACACACTCACATTGGCACACACTGACATATTGGCACACTCACATTAGCACACTTACATTGGCACACACTTACACACACTGGCACACAGTCACACACACACAGGCGCTCATAGACACACATACTCAAATTGGCACACACGCTCACACTCACTAACACTCACACACATTGGCACACTCACATTGGCACACACTTACATTCACACTGGCACACACTCACACACATAATGACACACCCTCACATACTCACTCACACATTGGCACACACACACACATTGGCACACACTCACATTCACTGGCACACACACACTCACACACTCGCATTGGCACACTCACACATTGGCATACACACTCACTCTCACACACTCACATAGGCACACACTCACACACACATTGGCACTCACACACTCACATTGACTCACACTGGCACACACTCACACACCGAGGCACACACACACAGGGACGCTGCTCAGGGATGCTGAGACGCGCTACTTGCGCTCTCAGCATCCAGGATGGAAGAAACCGCACATGTGCCACGGGGGAAGCATCCGATTGGATGGTACTTCCCCCATAGACTTACAGCAAAACGATTGTTGCGATTCAGCAATAGGCTTAATGGATCACACCTTCAAACAGTGGAGGGGGAGGTAACGCAAGGGCACTACCCCAAGGGTCAAAACTTTAAAATAAAAAATGGAAATTGAAGTACAAAGCCATATCTACATGGTTTTACAAATTACACAAACTTGCTCTGCAAGATGCTGCAGAGCAAGTAGCTAGAGGTAACTATGCCTTTAATGTGCAAAAAGTATATGTGTCTTGATAATGCAACATTATTTGCCTGCAATGTCTCTGAATAATGTACTCTGAGCATTAGACATCTTAAAGGCTAAAAATCTTACATTGCGCTGTGAAATTAAATTCACTGAGACACTGAGACATAGATTGAGTGTCCGCAGAAGGAGCTAAAGGCTGCTGTAGTTACTGCCAACTTCCAAAAGGAAAATTGATTAGTCAATGAAGAATTGGACATTATAAACGCTAAAAATAGTACATTTCCCAGGGGACAAAACTTATTATATCCATAGTAGAATTGTTGGCTGGTAAAATCTCATCAAGTCCCTGATCTGTTTAAGTTCATTTACAGTACTAAGAGGTTACATTTTGCCAATTGTTATTGATTGTAGATCTACCAGTTCTGCACTAAATCACTGGCATTTCTGTTTGATCCTTGGGTTTATAAAGTTTGCATATAGGACTGAGTTTCTAGACATATAAATGACCATATGAGCATGGGTGTAGGAGCCAAAGAAAATCTGGGGGGATATCGCATATAGTATAAAAACACAACTGCTTCTCTATACAAATTGAAAAATCTGGTGGGTGATTTGTACCTCTACCACACTTGACGTGCTACAACATCAACCTGGAACACATACTTAACATCTTGATGGAATATAAATATTTATACAGTAAAAGTAAAGTTTGTGGGACAATACAAAATTAAAAATTCCAGATGGAAAAGTGTTTACCTCCCTGAAACCTTGAGCATTTAAGATTGAGTTGCTCCCTCTATTGTGTCATGTTGTATATGTTGTTATCAGCTTTTCAAATCTCTAATTTGAAGGTTTCATTTTCACCATACAAAATTGCTTCTGTTGTTGAACATTACTGGGGAGAGTAGTTGTGTACAGCAATCTTCAATTCCAGCCATAGTTAACTCTTTACTTTGAAAAGGCTACTTAAGGACTTCCACCTTCTTTTTAAGCTATTCAGGGTAGCTTTGGCAACAATGTGTTTGAGATCATTGTTCTGTTGAAATACAAATTTTTGCTCCACCTTCAAATCAAATGCAGAATGATCCAGGATCTGTTTATGTTTTGCTCAACCCTTTCAACCTTCTATTTTGAGAAGCAGATGGGACACAAGTAGGGGAAAAAACAAGCAGAAACAGTGAGCCTGAAAGTAGGGAGCTAGAGCCAATGGTCAGATACCAGAGTGGAGAGTTGAAACAGGCAAGGATGGAGAGCCAGCGAGTAGAGAAGTGCAAAACCCAAGTAAGTGGTCGGGTGAGAGAAAATTAGCCAAGGCAAGGGTAAAGAACAATGTAAGCAATGATAAACAAATGTCTAATCCAGCACTGACGCTCAATTGCTGAATTTTGTTGGATGACCTGGTGTACACAATTCTGAGTATTTGTATGTGTCCTCCACTTCCTGATAAATTATAAAAAAAAATAGTTTGTACAACATCTTGTACATTTACATGATAAAGTATAACCCATAATCCATGTTTCTCATGCCTAGGTTTTTGATATCTCTTGAACAAGACTCTTAGAATTCCATGTCAAGAAGAGATCACTTTCTTCAAAAGAGAGCAAACTGGGAGAAAACTTTCACAGAAGTGAGCTAGTCTGCATCCAGAGATTACTGTACTTTATCACCATGAAAAGACTGTATTTCCCACCTAAGCATGAACTTTATTATTAGCCTGGTGTGGTGTTAGCTTATTTCTCTTATGATGGCTATAGAGACCAATGTTCCTCACAAGGCAACCTATTGGGCCTCCCACTCATTAAGGATGGAGGAGATCAATCTCAAAGTATCGATCAAGTTCAGACCTCAGTTTGTTGGCTATATGATCATAATTTGGTTATGTTACCAAGTGTTTGCTGGGTATTGAACATAGGACAAATGTAAAGTTCTCTCTATAAATACATGATCAGACTATATGATAGGGTGTGTTGTGGAGGAGTCCAGGGCAAGCATAATTATAGCAGAATAAAAGGAATAATGCATAATTATACCATCAAGGATCCTCTAGTCATGAAGCAAGGAAGATTGGACAAGCTTGGAGGCTGGAGGTGCAAGAGTGATTGAAAGTGCATTGAAGTAGCAAATTTAATTTTTGTCATTTTTAGAGAACGCTCTCAAGGACCAGAACTGGGTACTCATTTTGACCCATTGATGTTAATAAGGAGAATAGACTCCTGTTTATCTCTAGGACTCAGTCATTCCTCTCAACGCGTTTGGAGACTACCTCATGAGAGAGGTCCTTGTGGAGTAAGATCACCATACCTTTAATCTAAGAGGACCTCATTCTGAGATACAGGTGTTTGCAGATTTTCTCAGTAAATCTAATAGGTTTCAGATTTGGGAAATGCTTCTGGTGAACAAGGACAATGTTAATGTGGACTTGCATCTGAGACATGGAAGTGCCCCACAGTTACGGAGAGAAAGTCAAGGACAGCTAACTTAGAGTTGAGTAGAAGGTGTTTAAAGTAAATAAAATAGGAAACAAGGCAGGGTTAGTAGGGGTGAAAAAAAGCTCCCTCTATAGCTGCATTACAAAGCTATAAAAATGAGTTTGAAAACGTTGGGATATAAAGAATTTAACATGAGCCCATATACTAAATTAGAAGAGCTTTTATTAAAAGGCGATGGAAAACATATACAATATCTCTGAGACTATGAGATTTTGTTAAAAGTATAGCAATAAAGAGTTGGGAATCTGATTTAAAAACAGAATATGAGGCCAAAAATTGGTTGGAAGCTTTAAAACTAGTAAAAAGCTTGGCAATTAATACCTCATATACTGAAATGTATTTCAAAATTATCCAGAGATGGTATTTTGAACCAGAGACCATAGCAAAACTAAATCCTCTTACCGATGGTTTATGCTGGAAAAAAATTTGGATGCAGAGACACAGCATCCCATATATGGTGGGGGTGCGAATTTGTGAAGAAATTATGGTTGAAAGTTTGCACAGAACTAACAAAATTGATCAGCAAACAGATACCATGCACCCCACAAGTTGTTATCCTACACACGAATTTAAATGTAATAGCACCTAGAGAGAAGTTTCTGATTTCACATATTCTCCTAATAGCAAAACATATTATTGTTAAACATTGGAAACAACAGACTATTTCATCTTAGAAAGAGGTAAAAAAAACTTGAAAGATTTACGTCGAGAAATGATGAGAGATAATTATAATATGGACTCTTTAAAAAGAGTTAATTTGCTCAAATGGCAACTCTGGGATCAATACATAGATCTAAATGGTATATCTGTTATAAGATCTTCTTCTCCGTATTTATGTGTCATGAATATATATATTTGATAGTTCTGTATGAGAATTTGAAGCCCAAATTAATTGAGAATGTATGTATGTTTTTTTATGATGTTTGTCTTTTGTCGTTCTTTTGTATTGAAATTAATAAATAAATAAAAAAAGAGGAACTCATTCTGAGGTAAAGGTATTTGCAGATTTTTTCAGTAAATCTCATAGGTTTCAGAATTGGGAAATGCTTCTGGTGAACAAGGACAATGTTAATGCGGACTTGCGTATTGTCTGTCAGTGCCAGTGGCTATCTCTCTGAGACATAAAGCCTTTTTGAAGGTTATAGAAATCACAGGGCCATGTTTACAGTCTGAGACATGGAAGTGCCCCACAGTTACGGAGAGAAAGTCAAGGACAGCTAAATCATAGTTGAGTAGAAGGTGTTTAAAGTAAAAAAGAGGAAACAAGGCCGGGTTAGTAGAGGTGAAAAGAGCTCCCTCTGTTTGAAAAAAAAAGGTAAGGACGAGACATGTACAAGATTCAAATGTGGACATCCTTAATCTGCTGTAGGAAAGACTTGAAAAAATGTCCATCCTAACTAGGAAAAGTTGAAGTGACAGGACAGGGGCTGGGTTGCTTGTAACAGTTGCACTGGTAAGAACATTAAGCGGAACAATCATATGGGATTACAATGTGTGTACCTACTCTCTTCATCCTTGGGTGCGTGATCATTCTTTAAGGAACAGTGGATATAAAAGGCTGGAAGTCACTGGCATCCTTGCCAAACAATGAGTGTCTGAGGGTGTTTTATATTGGTGCTACTGCTTTCTGCGTTGATTAATTTATTAGAAAGCTTTGGACCAAGCAGAAGAGACACTTTTTTGTAGTACAAGCTGGTCTATCAGTTTTCAATATATAGATGTCCAGATGGAGTTGCTTTCCCTAGGTTCCAGTGAACATGGTGGACTCACAGATTGAGGTTAGTTTCTGTTTATTATAAGGGACATGGGTGAAAGTATACATATAGAATCTGACTGCCCTACAACACAATTGGTTCCATTTTTATTATTGTTCACCCCTCTTCTAAGATTTAGTGACAGACAGTGAGGTTCAATTTTTATTTTTAAGAATTTATCTAACATCATTTGCATCCCACACCCTGCCTCCTAGGGCATCAGTGGAGAAATTGAGTCCCACCCCTGCTGGCGCGTCCTCTCTGCAGCGCAGGGACATACTGTAGCTATGACGTCATTCTGGAGTCCCTACGCTGCAGGGAGGACACCATTTCTCTGCTGAAACACCAATGAATCAGCAGGTACAATGCAAAGGGGGGGGGGGGCAGAGGGAGCATCTGTGGGCACAGGGGGAGGTAAGGGGGGCAGAGAGTGAGGTATGAGGTATAGAAGGGAGGACCGAGAGGGTGTATGGGGGATAGAAGGGGGGGGGGGGGGCAGAGGGAGCATCTGTGGGGCAGGGGGGAGGTAAGGGGATAGTGAGGGCGTATGAGGGATAGAAGGGGGGCAGCAAGGTTGTATGGGGGATAGAAGGGGGGACATAAGGGTGTATGGGAAATAAAAGGGGACCAGAGGGAGCATCTGTGGAGCAGGGGGGTGGTAAGGGGGACAGAGAAGGGGGGATGAAGGATAGAAGGGGAAACAGAGAGGGTGTATGGGAATAGAAGGGGGGGGACAGAGAGGGTGTATGAGGGATAGAAGGGGGGACAGAGGGAGCATCTGTGAAGCAGGAGCGAGCTAAGGGAGACAGAGAAGGGCTATGGTGGACAGAATGGTGGACAGAGAGGGGGCATGAGGGATACAAGAGAGAAACAGGGGAGAAAGAGGAGGCAAAGAGAAACAGGGGAGAGAGAGGGGGCAAAGAGAGACAGGGAAGGGCGAGAGGGGGCAAATAGAGACAGGGGCAGAGAAATGTGACCAAGGGAGATTGGGGAAGAAGACAGGCAAAGAGAGAGTGGGGAGGGAGAGAGGGGGCAAAGAGACTGGTGAGAGAGTTTAGAGATACAGGGGAGGCAGAAAAGACACAGGGGAGGGGCAGGGGGTAAGACACAGTGGAGGGACAGGAGGAGGGAAGAGACACAGGGAAGGGAGTGGGGGGAAAGAGACACAGGGGGAGAGGGGAAAAGACACACACGGGAGGGGGGAAGAGACACAGGAGAGGGGGGAAAAGGAGAGGGGGAAAGGAGGCACAGGCGAGGGAGAGGGGGAAAGGGGACACTATATCATGCCGTCATTTATGACGGGCAAGTTGCTAGTTGATAATAAGTGAAGTTGTGAAGTGTATCAGTGCATGTATCTGTGAGAGAGTGTTGTGACTGATTTTGTGTTTGTTTTAGATTGAGAGAGGAGGATAGGAGGAGGAGGAGAGTTGTGAAGATAAAGGGGAGCACCAGGTAGCAGAGCAGAAAAGATGGAAGAGGTGATGGGGAGAGAGCAGAAGATGGAGAGGCACAGAGAGAAAGAAACTCTGTACAGGGCAGGCAGTCCAGACGCGGGGCTAATGTTATAAGGAGGGGATGAGCCCCAGGCACAGGGGGCTCAGGAGGAGCAGGGAATGTCTGTTCCCCAGGCACAGTTACTGGGTCATGAAGCTGACCCAAAACACAGGGTCCCCAATTCTTCCATGTAAAAACACATTTTCCTCCTTAATGCCATCCATGTCTGGTCTCACATTATTCAAGGAGGGCGAGATGTTAGAGCTAGTTAGAGAGACCAAGGATGTGGAGAGAAGTGGCAACTGAGCTAAGACCTGTGGGCGTATTATATGTCAGTGACATAAAGAGTGTGAAACATTGTTACAATGACTGCTGGTCCCAATGAGGAGGAAGGTGGCCATTGAACCTGCCAATGTCTGAGCCACAGGTGGTCATCCTACTGTGGAGATGGATTGTAAAGCATGGACGGCTGGGCTTTCTGAAACTTATTGCAAGAATTAAACATAGTGGATCTCTAATGTCCATATCTCTTTCCATAACATACCATGTATTTGACAGTGATCTTTACCATTGTTTAGAGCAAGTGTTCTTCGTAAGAGTGTAATGGCTGTATAAATGAAAGTACTGTACATGCATAAGTATACTTGATTTACAATGTTTAAACTTTGTAATGCTAGTAGTTATAAAGTTCTCATTGATGCCTGCAATTTGGGGGGGTTATTGAAGGAAAAGGAGCTGGGGTTGGGCTGTGTTGCTACCTGGGAGCCTGAGATTGGGATCCCAGATGTTGTGCAGTGAAAGGGGGAGGGTGGCTAAATGGACAATGTGCCCAAGGCCCTACAGGTTGTCTGTCTCTACTTTCATGAAGGATGGGCAACTACCGTCAGACGCGGCAAACCTTCTACCCCCTCCAGGAGGAGGACATGCAAGGGGACATTTGAAGTGGCCACTTGAGTCACCATTTTTTGGATTTGGATGGGGACTTGGACTTAGGGATGGGCTGCAGTTCAAGACTATGATTCGTTCAGGATCCTGGTGCATTGAGCCACTATAGAGGACAGAATGCCCCATTGTAAAATGAGTAGAAGAACTATATTTGCACATGGGAAATGTGGGCAGGTGGTGGTGGGGTGAATAGCCCCAATACATAGTGCCATAGTGTACCACAATGCTTCATGTGGTCTTATGGCATATGTCTCTGCCTTATCTTGTATACTGTATGTAATTCCCCATTTAACATTAGTGTATTCTGTGTTATGTTTAAACTGTGACTGAGTGATCATGATGGGATTAAAACAGGATGTGCGGAGTCTGCAGTGATCAGATACCTCTATTGTACTGTTATCTGTTCTGGTCCATTGTTAACAAATAAAGTAAATCCCATCTGATATGTGCTAGAGACGGTAGGATGTGTATTGGAGAGTAAGCCTCTCAGGAAACAACTGTTAGACCCATGTGGATTTTATCTCTTGTGATTGTCTGCCACTCCTTCATTGTTAAATTGTGTACATCCCCTCTGTATCTATACCCTATAAATACTGCTGTCATTTCAAAAATAAATCAGTTCACTCTGAGGCATATAGAAATTGTATGTTCTCTTATTTTGTTACTGCAAGTAACCTGTCATGGTCACTACCACAGGAAGGTTACTGGGACTCCTGGAAGCGCTGATTACTGATGAAGAGACTCTGACTGATACAGAAGCCAGATATCAGGGTGCTGGTGCTGAGATTTCAAAGTCCTTGGGGGTAGATAACCTGTAGTTTATAGCAGGTGACTCTGGGCTTGTGTAGCCCCTACTCACGGATTGTCACAGTTTGTTACAGGTAGCATGTAGTGTTGGTTCCTACTTGGAATCTTGATTTGTAAGTTTTCCAATGGTAGCCATGTAATCAAGCCCATATTTGGTGCATATTTCATCAGTAGTCATTAGTCTTTCATATAGAGTATTCTGTATGTATCTTTAAAATAACCTGGTTTAGAATTTTTATGAATATTAGATATCAGTATATGTTTTTGCTAAAAAAGGATTTTAACAAAGATTAGTGAATTTATAATGTGACAACCATGATGGGGGAAGGGCCTGCAGTACTGTGGTACCTGCTTCTCTATCTCCCCCAAATTACCCTAGTCTAGTCTTCCCCAAGGAAATGCCTTTCCTGTGCCAGCTTAAGATGGTCATGACACCCCAGGCTTTGTTCTCAGCCCTGGGCTATGCTTGTGATAATCATTATTATGATTATGTTTTAAGTGTCAAGGGTCTAGAAACCCTCATCCTATGTGAATACCTGTGTCTGTGTGTTTTGGGCATTGTGTGGCTAATTGCTTGTTATTTTTTATATGTATGTTTGTGTAGTTTTATCATTGATATATTGTGCTTCAATTATTGTTTGCAAGAACAGGTCTAAGATGCCAGTTGTGAAACTAACACAAAGGGGCATCCTGCTGAGGGATTAGGTTAGTTGGCCTTTCTATCTTAATTATGCTACCTTTTGTTACTCTGCACCCAGACTATCTGAATTGCCCTTTGGTTCTACTATGTATATAAGCACCTGTGTGTTTCCATAAACTGCATTACCACTTGTGAAATTATACAAGGGAGTCAGCTGAATTTCTGAGTGGTGGAAAATAACTTTTTAATTTCTTGTTCCAGTCCAGCTACCAGGGAATACTGCATCTACCTTCCAGAAATGCATACTTGCTCTCCATAAATCCTGAAGCAAGTCTCTTCCCCAAGCAACTTATGGCTCAGTATCTGCATATAATGTAAATTTTTATTAGAGACAATTATTTACTATTCTTTCTTATGACTTGCCTAAAATATACTAGTTTAATATATTGGACACATTCTTTTTTCACAACAGGCTTTTTTTTAATAAATATAAATTGTTCACCACCTTATATTGACTATCCAAAAGCAAGATCTTCATTAACTTAAAACTTCTGTAAAAAAATATGCTCTGTTCCTATATAGAGCCGTTTAGAATTTGCCGAATTGCAATTTAATAAGGCTGAGTATCAGCAATCTCAGAAGATGCCAGACTTAATAATTAGTATTTTAAAAAATGAACAAAGCAGAAAAGAAGCATTTGTTTAATAAATGTTATCTTCCAAATATGGCATACAATACAAATGATACGCATACCAATACAATTCAGAGTTTTTCTGAAAAAAAAAACAATCTATAATTTTGCATTTGTACATATACATTTGTTAGACAAATGCATAGCAAAAAATGTACCCTGTCTCCTAGGCCAGGAAACTGTCCCAAACCCCTGACACTTAAAGGGTTAAGACATCTTTTATATGTTTGATAGAAAATGTGGGTCTACAGTGAACTATTTCAATCCTACTCTTTTAAATATCAATATGCCTGGGTTAAACTTGCATATACGTTTGGGCCCTGTGTGTGAGTGTTTGCATCTGATTTACTCAGACAAGTAAAGTGTGATTAATTTTACTGTGCCGTGATTTGGTACAGGTGAGAGGGGAGTGTTTTTGCCTGGGTTACACTTGCATATAAGTTTGGGCCTTGTGTCAGACTGTTTGTAGGAGTTTAAAAAAAAAGGGTCAAATTGTAGTATTTTTTGGCTATTGTAATTATGAGTCAGTTCAGTGGCAACCTCACTCAGTGTACATCCTGCCACATGTATGAACTACTGGAGCAACTGATCCAGGGTCCATACCCATGTGACAGGTGGAAGTTCAAATTGGAGAACTGGAGAGGAGAAATGCAGCACTTTGTGATATTGCTCCACTGGAAAGGGAGCTGTTGCTCACTGACCACAGTTTAGATGGGCCTAGCATTGAAGGTGGAACTTGGGATAGTGAGGATGTCCAGGGAGGTAGCTGGGTTACAGTTACAAGGGGAAGCAGGGGGATCAGGAGGAGGCAGGCCAATACTGAGTTGGCAAGCACGAACAGATTTGCCAGATTGAGTGAAACTGTTGGGGATGTCCATTCAGGAATGGCAATACCAGATATAGCTGTTCCCTCTAACAGTTCTACTAGAGGAGAGGGAGGAGGAAGAGCAACAGACGGGTTTTGGTTGTAGGGGACTCTAGTATTAGGAAGGTAGATAGGCTGATTTGTCACCCAGACCCCAGCAATCAAACAGTTTGCTGTCTCCCGGGGGCTCAGGTTCGGCATGTTGTGGATCGGGTAGATAAATTATTGAGAGGGGCTGAAAATGAACCAGCGGACTTGGTACATATTGACAATGACAAAGTTAGTGGAAGAGTGGAGTGTCCTAAATAATGATTTTAGAGAACTAGGGAATAAGCTTAAGGCAAGGACCTCCAAGGTAGTATTTTCCGAGATACCTGTAACGGAGTTGGAACACGAATCCAATATCTCCGCTGGTATACGGTAAAATATCCAAGAAGCACTACAGTCTCACCATTCCCAACCTCCCATATTGGACGACACTCAATTTGGGAGTCAAAGAAATACTGACTTTATTTTGTTATATGCAGAACTATATATACACATCTCTTTCCACAGGTAATACACATGCCCATATTTGGCCACACAATACACATAGAGAGAACAATAGGTGTGGTCACACCTCCCTGAGGCTACCTGGCTACTTTGATACAATCAGACATGGATTAGATCATCCTTCCCTTTGTTCTTATCTCTCATACTGAAAACACTTTATACAATAGACTTCCTTATCTTATGAGGAGTCTCTGTAATAGGATTATCTATTATGCCAAGGTCTGCAATAGTCTGGGCTAATATTCTGCAGAGCATAAACCAACATACATACAGTATAACAGTAGGACCATATTTTAACCATAATTAAATAACCATGAACAGGGTAAAACAGTGATGGGTTCCGTTACACACCTCCCCCGTGACCATAAGCCGGCATACACGGTCTGATCCCAACGGATCTGCCTGGGGATGTCCGGACAAAAGTATTTGTTGGTCAATTCTCTAGTTTGACAACCCATCAGCATTACTGCAATTCACATTTCACATATCCCCAGATAGCTGGGATCTGAGCGCACAAAACTACCGAATAGCGCTCAGATCCTATTCACACAGTTCAATTGCCATGTAGCTGAAGTCTTTCCCATAGTCTTTCATTATATGAATGGGCTCCATGGCATAGCTATCTGGGGTATCACCGCTCCCACAGGGCAAGTACCGAATGAACCCCCTGTATTTAAAGGGCCAGAATGAGTGACATACACTCTGGTATGGCCGAATACTGTTTTTAAAGGGCAATATGTACCAGGGCCATAGTCGCAGGGCAGGAGGCTGGCAATAAGTCCTCTCCAGGACAAAGTGGCGAAGGGCACTTCGTCACACATCTCCCCTTTGGGGGGAAGTCTAACCAGGCACCTTGATATTTCGCTGTGGTGATGGGGCAACAGGCTGAGGGGACTTGAGGGGCAGAGGCCAGCGGCACTCTGCCCTGATGCCAGCTATTCTGCTGGTATAACCTGCAGGACATTCTGCTCTGTACAAGGGACAAAGGGAGGGCAGAGGCCGACTGCACTCTGCCCCGCTGTCAGCTCTTCTGCTGGGGTACTTGGGACATATTCCGGCTCAGTAGCCAGGGAAAGGTGGGGGTCAGTGGGGGTTAACATTTCCTCTGTTAACCCTGGGGCCACATTAGGAGTTAGCTGGGGAGGGGAATTTGTACTTACCCCCTCCTCCGGTTGTCCCAGTGAGGGTAGTTGGGGATCTGGACAGGCTGTCCAGCATCCCGGTAGGTCAGGCACAGAGACCATGGTCCCATCTGCGCCGTCTGGGAGATTGGTGTCTCCCCTTGTTAGGGTAAGCTGTCGCTGGGGGGAGAGGGCGACACCTTCAGCTCCCTGGGGTTCACACTGCCGCTGGGGGGGAAGGACGACACCTTCGGCCCCCTGGGGTACACACTGCCGCTGGGGGGGGAAGGACGACACCTTCTGCTCCCTGGGATACACACTGCCGCTGGGGGGGAAGGACGGCACCTTCTGCCCCCTGGGGTTCACACTGCCGCTGGGGGGGAAGGACAGCACCTTCTGCTTCCTGGGGTACACACTGTCGCTGGGGAGGAAGGACGGCACCTTCTGCTCCCTGGGATACACACTGCCGCTGGGGGGGAAGGACGACACCTTCGGCCCCCTGGGGTACACACTGCCGCTGGGGAGGAAGGACGGCACCTTCTGCTCCCTGGGGTACACACTGTCGCTGGGGAGGAAGGACGACACCTTCTGCTCCCTGGGGTACACCCTGTCGCTGGGGAGGGGAATTAGTTGGAGTATTCCACGTGGAGCGGTTTCTGTTTCTGGGACAGTCTCTCTGCATGTGGCCCTGCGTGTGGCACCTGATGTACCATGGAGGGGTTTGGTAGTTCCCACCACCCGGACGCAGTGCTACGGGGGGGGGGGGGGGTTAATGGTGGGAGGTGGGTTAGCAGCTCCCAAGATGGACCGCTCCCGTGCCCGCTGCTTTTCCATTATGTATTCGTGGACATCTGTCATTAACCATTCCAAGGTTCTTATGGGAAGCGTACCTGGGAAAAAGGCCAGTCTGCTTTGGAGTTCTCTTCCAAACTCAGTCTGTGTGCTGTCCGTAAGAGGTACTGTAGCCGCTGCCCGTTCTCCCTCCATGAGTTCCTTTCTGTCTGCATCCCTGTAGTCCGCGGCCGCCTCCTCCTCCTCATCATGGAACGCTGTCCGAAAACTAGCCGGTTCCATCCTGATGTAGCCAGGGGCGCTGTACGGAGGATACTAGCGTTGCCCTCAATTTGTAACTCCACGGAATGGTGTCTCCTGTAGCTGTCCTTCTGACCGTGGGAACAATTCCGCCACTTGCCACCAAATGTAAAGGAGTTGGAACACGAATCCAATATCTCCGCTGGTATACGGTAAAATATCCAAGAAGCACTACAGTCTCACCATTCCCAACCTCCCATATTGGACGACACTCAATTTGGGAGTCAAAGAAATACTGACTTTATTTTGTTATATGCAGAACTATATATACACATCTCTTTCCACAGGTAATACACATGCCCATATTTGGCCACACAATACACATAGAGAGAACAATAGGTGTGGTCACACCTCCCTGAGGCTACCTGGCTACTTTGATACAATCAGACATGGATTAGATCATCCTTCCCTTTGTTCTTATCTCTCATACTGAAAACACTTTATACAATAGACTTCCTTATCTTATGAGGAGTCTCTGTAATAGGATTATCTATTATGCCAAGGTCTGCAATAGTCTGGGCTAATATTCTGCAGAGCATAAACCAACATACATACAGTATAACAGTAGGACCATATTTTAACCATAATTAAATAACCATGAACAGGGTAAAACAGTGATGGGTTCCGTTACACACCTCCCCCGTGACCATAAGCCGGCATACACGGTCTGATCCCAACGGATCTGCCTGGGGATGTCCGGACAAAAGTATTTGTTGGTCAATTCTCTAGTTTGACAACCCATCAGCATTACTGCAATTCACATTTCACATATCCCCAGATAGCTGGGATCTGAGCGCACAAAACTACCGAATAGCGCTCAGATCCTATTCACACAGTTCAATTGCCATGTAGCTGAAGTCTTTCCCATAGTCTTTCATTATATGAATGGGCTCCATGGCATAGCTATCTGGGGTATCACCGCTCCCACAGGGCAAGTACCGAATGAACCCCCTGTATTTAAAGGGCCAGAATGAGTGACATACACTCTGGTATGGCCGAATACTGTTTTTAAAGGGCAATATGTACCAGGGCCATAGTCGCAGGGCAGGAGGCTGGCAATAAGTCCTCTCCAGGACAAAGTGGCGAAGGGCACTTCGTCACACATCTCCCCTTTGGGGGGAAGTCTAACCAGGCACCTTGATATTTCGCTGTGGTGATGGGGCAACAGGCTGAGGGGACTTGAGGGGCAGAGGCCAGCGGCACTCTGCCCTGATGCCAGCTATTCTGCTGGTATAACCTGCAGGACATTCTGCTCTGTACAAGGGACAAAGGGAGGGCAGAGGCCGACTGCACTCTGCCCCGCTGTCAGCTCTTCTGCTGGGGTACTTGGGACATATTCCGGCTCAGTAGCCAGGGAAAGGTGGGGGTCAGTGGGGGTTAACATTTCCTCTGTTAACCCTGGGGCCACATTAGGAGTTAGCTGGGGAGGGGAATTTGTACTTACCCCCTCCTCCGGTTGTCCCAGTGAGGGTAGTTGGGGATCTGGACAGGCTGTCCAGCATCCCGGTAGGTCAGGCACAGAGACCATGGTCCCATCTGCGCCGTCTGGGAGATTGGTGTCTCCCCTTGTTAGGGTAAGCTGTCGCTGGGGGGAGAGGGCGACACCTTCAGCTCCCTGGGGTTCACACTGCCGCTGGGGGGGAAGGACGACACCTTCGGCCCCCTGGGGTACACACTGCCGCTGGGGGGGAAGGACGACACCTTCTGCTCCCTGGGATACACACTGCCGCTGGGGGGGAAGGACGGCACCTTCTGCCCCCTGGGGTTCACACTGCCGCTGGGGGGGAAGGACAGCACCTTCTGCTTCCTGGGGTACACACTGTCGCTGGGGAGGAAGGACGGCACCTTCTGCTCCCTGGGATACACACTGCCGCTGGGGGGGAAGGACGACACCTTCGGCCCCCTGGGGTACACACTGCCGCTGGGGAGGAAGGACGGCACCTTCTGCTCCCTGGGGTACACACTGTCGCTGGGGAGGAAGGACGACACCTTCTGCTCCCTGGGGTACACCCTGTCGCTGGGGAGGGGAATTAGTTGGAGTATTCCACGTGGAGCGGTTTCTGTTTCTGGGACAGTCTCTCTGCATGTGGCCCTGCGTGTGGCACCTGATGTACCATGGAGGGGTTTGGTAGTTCCCACCACCCGGACGCAGTGCTACGGGGGGGGGGGGGTTAATGGTGGGAGGTGGGTTAGCAGCTCCCAAGATGGACCGCTCCCGTGCCCGCTGCTTTTCCATTATGTATTCGTGGACATCTGTCATTAACCATTCCAAGGTTCTTATGGGAAGCGTACCTGGGAAAAAGGCCAGTCTGCTTTGGAGTTCTCTTCCAAACTCAGTCTGTGTGCTGTCCGTAAGAGGTACTGTAGCCGCTGCCCGTTCTCCCTCCATGAGTTCCTTTCTGTCTGCATCCCTGTAGTCCGCGGCCGCCTCCTCCTCCTCATCATGGAACGCTGTCCGAAAACTAGCCGGTTCCATCCTGATGTAGCCAGGGGCGCTGTACGGAGGATACTAGCGTTGCCCTCAATTTGTAACTCCACGGAATGGTGTCTCCTGTAGCTGTCCTTCTGACCGTGGGAACAATTCCGCCACTTGCCACCAAATGTAAAGGAGTTGGAACACGAATCCAATATCTCCGCTGGTATACGGTAAAATATCCAAGAAGCACTACAGTCTCACCATTCCCAACCTCCCATATTGGACGACACTCAATTTGGGAGTCAAAGAAATACTGACTTTATTTTGTTATATGCAGAAATATGTATACACATCTCTTTCCACAGGTAATACACATGCCCATATTTGGCCACACAATACACATAGAGAGAACAATAGGTGTGGTCACACCTCCCTGAGGCTACCTGGCTACTTTGATACAATCAGACATGGATTAGATCATCCTTCCCTTTGTTCTTATCTCTCATACTGAAAACACTTTATACAATAGACTTCCTTATCTTATGAGGAGTCTCTGTAATAGGATTATCTATTATGCCAAGGTCTGCAATAGTCTGGGCTAATATTCTGCAGAGCATAAACCAACATACATACAGTATAACAGTAGGACCATATTTTAACCATAATTAAATAACCATAAACAGGGTAAAACAGTGATGGGTTCCGTTACACTACCAATGCCACGTGCTAGCCCAGGGAGACAGATGGAGCTTAGGGAGGTTAATGCATGGCTAAAAAAGTGATGCATTAAGGAGGCTTTTGGGTTTTTCGACCACTGGGCTGACTTTTCACTTGGGTACAATCTCTGTAGCAGGCATGGATTTCACCGTAATGTTGTGGGAGCTGCTGTTCTAGGGCAAAAGATGATAGAACGGATGGGGGGGGGGGGGGGGGTTAAACCCATGGGGGGGGGGGGACTAGATAAAAGTAATGGTGTAGTAAGTATAGAGGGTGTAATGAATTAATTAACTAGTCATGTGGGAGGAGATAGGGGATGGTTAGTAAAGTCAATATCTAAGTAACTCAAGTACAGTGGAAGGCACTCCAGAAGTACAGACTCGTCACATAAGGTGTATGCTTGCTAATGCCAGAAGCTTGCCAGGAAAAATGGGAGAGTTAGAATTATTAGTAGTGATGTCGCGAACATCAAATTTTCGGTTCGCGAACCGCGGACGCAAATTCCATTTATGTTTGAGAACGGACGAACATCGGCGAACCGCCATAGACTTCAATGGGCAGGCAAATTTCAAAACCCACAGGGACTCTTTCTGGCCACAATAGGGATGGGAAAGTGGTTTCAAGGGGACTAACACCTGGACTGTGGCATGCCGGAGGAGGATCCATGGCAAAACTCTCACGGAAAATTACATAGTTGATGCAGAGTCTGGTTTTAAGCCATAAAGGGCATAAATCACCTAACATTCCTAAATTGTTTGGAATAACATGCTTTAAAACATCAGGTATGATGTTGTATCGATCAGGTAGTGTAAGGGTTACACCCGCTTCACAGTAACAGACCAATCTCCCTGTTTAATGCACCGCAAACAACCGTAAACAGTCCCTTTGCACAACCACAAACTCCCCATTTGCACAAGGTTGGATACCAAGCTAGCCATGTCCCGTTCCTTGTCCTCACTGATGTCATTGAAGGTCTCTTCCTCCACCCAGCCACCAAGGGTCCTCGAAAGGGGACAACAAGCCCCCTGGGACGCCTGCTGTGTTTGGTCTTCCACCTCCTCAAAGCCACCTTCCTCCTCTGACTCCACTTCTTCAAACTCCCAGAGTCTGTGGGCTTCCACTGCCCAGCATGGAAGACTATACACAGGTCAGAGTCTGGGGGCTTCCACTGCCCAGCATGGAAGATTATACACAGGTCAGAGTCTGGGGGCTTCCACTGCCCAGCATGGAAGATTATACACAGGTCAGAGTCTGGGGGCTCCCACTGCCCAGCATGGAATATTATACACAGGTCAGAGTCTGGGGGCTTCCATTGCCCAGCATGGAATATTATACACAGGTCAGAGTCTTGGGGCTTCCACTGCACAGCATGGAAGATTATATGCGTTGCCTCTGTCTGCGTTATTATAAGGTGTTACGACCACTATTAGGGCACGTGTATATGGCATGGATTTTTGGAACAGGGAGATGGAAAAAGATGCTTGGTCGGACATCCTACTTCGAATTTGGGGCACTGCACGTGCAATCTAAGGTGCCACCAGATAGGAGTGGTGTATTAAGTTGTACTACTCATTCCTATCAGTGTAATACCTGTTACGTCACCTATCTTTCCTCCCAATAGCACATTCTATATGTCATCAACCGACCTGTGTGTATTTAGAGAACCACACTTTAAGTCCCTTAACCTGGGACAAGGTGGTTTGGCTATCAGAATTGCCTCAGAGCCTTAACAACTCGCCAAACCCCCTAATCAGACACTCACTATCATACTGGAAATGGGCCAAGAAACACACGGGTTTGTTCCCTGGATCCACCCAAATGACCCCAATTCTTGACCACCCTCAGGCCCCGAAACACATGAGCACAACATCACAACACTGGTGGAGGTCAAGGAAACTAGATAGACTGGGAGACTGGTTAGTAAAGGGCCAGATGCTCACCTATGAGGAACTGAGGGACAAGCATGAGCTACCGCTGTCAGAACATTACAATTACTGTAGGCTGAGGCATTTCACACACTCCCTGACCCAGAAACAGGGGACACCAGTCTTAAATTAATTCTCCAAAATTTGTAAAGATAAGCCTCTATCAAGGGGGATCATTGGGTCGCTTTACAAATATAAAACATTTGTTACTGGTTGAAGCGACACTGGGGGAAGGACCGGAGTGGGGGAGCCCTAGAGACCCTTAAGAAGCAACCGGCGGCAAAATCATCCCAGGAAAGGAGAGGTCGCTTACTGAAGCCTGCCCTAGGGTAACCCAAGGGTAATTGCCCAGGTTAGATATAGTAAATAATAAGCTAATACTGCTGGAGGGATGATAGCTAATAGGACTTTGGTGTTTCCTGCAGATATACTCTTTACTATTGTCTGTTTTACCATGTTTTAGGTATCTCTTAAATTGCAATCACAGTAAAAAGTAAGAAAAATTATTAGCCTAAAAAGTAAAAATAAGAAGGAATAGCCAGCAAACTTTTACAAAATGTCTCTATTGTAAATATGTATTTTTGCACAACTGTTATGCAAGACTGTTCAAAAATGCTTTATTTTTCATTACATGCTGTACGCCTACTAAAATAAAATAATTTAAATGCAAAAATTAGGTATTGTTGCAGCGACCAGAAAAATTGATGTTAGTTTGCCAGGCAGAAAGTGCCCTAAAACATTGCATCTTGTACCCTAGTTGGTGGCGGATAAGTCACGCAAGTCATCCGGCATTCAGGGATAAAATACAGCAGCGTGTGGACCATTATTAGCTCAAGGCAGCTCATCTATCAGGCCTTTTTTAATCAAATGTATCGCCCACTGTCAGTCCCTTCGGGATCCATCCCTCATTCATCTTAATAAAGGTGAGGTAATCTAGACTTTTTTGACCTAGGCGACTTCTCTTATCAGTGACAAAACCTCCTGCTGCACTGAAGGTCCTTTCTGACAGGACACTTGAAGCGGGGCAGGACAGAAGTTCTATGGCAAATTGGGATAGCTCAGGCCACAGGGCAAGCGTGCACACCCAGTAGTCAAGGGGTTCATCGCTCCTCATAGTGTCGATATCTGTAGTTATGGCGAGGTAGTCTGTTACCTGACGGTCGAGTCGTTCTCTGAGGGTGGACCCCGAAGGGCTGTGGCGATGCATAGGACTTAAAAAGCTCTGCATGTCCTCCATCAACAACACGTCTGTAAAGCATCCTCTCCTTGCTGGCGTGGTCGTGGGAGGAGGAGGATTATGTTCACCTCTTCCGCTGTTAGATTGCCTTTGTTCTGTGACATCACCCTTAAACGCTGTGTAAAGCATACTTTTTAATTTATTTTGGTAATGCTGCATCCTTTCCGACGTGGTAATTCGGTAACATTTCAGGCACTTTCTGCTTATACCGGGGATCTAGTAGCGTGGACACCCAGTACAGGTCGTTCTCCTTCATCCTTTTTATACGAGGGTCCCTCAACAGGCACGACAGCATGAAAGACCCCATTTGCACAAGGTTGGATGCCGAGCTACTCATGTCCCGTTCCTCATCCTCAGTGATCTCACTGAAGGTATGTTCTTCCCCCCAGCCACGTACAACACCACTGGTACCAGATAGGTGACAACGAGCACCCTGGGATGCCTGTTGTGGTTGGTCTTCCTCCTCCTCCTCAAAGCCACATTCCTCCTCTGACTCCTCTTCCTCACAATCCTCTTCCAGCATTGCCGCAGGTCCAGCAAGCAATGCTGATAAGGCTGTTTCTGGCAGAGATGGTGACCACAACTCTTCCTCTTCCTCTTCAAGCTCATCTACGGCCTGATCCAGCACTCTTCGCAGGGCACGCTCCAGGAAGAAAACAAATGGTATGATGTCGCACTAGATATGAGTGTCACTGTGCACTGGCAAAAGTTGGCAGACTAGATGCAATAGGCCTCACACACACGCCTTTAGGCAGGCTACTGATATTCAATCGATTACAGTAAAAAAAGGGTTGTTTTATTTCACTGCCTACTACGGTTGCACTATATATGAGTGTCACTGTGCACTGGCAAAAGTTGGCAGACTAGATGCAATAGGCCTCACACACACGCCTGTAGGCAGGCTACCGATATTCAATCGATTACAGTAAAAAAAGGGATGTTTTATTTCACTGCACACTACGGTTGCACTAGATATGAGTGTCACTGCGCACTGGCAAAAGTTGGCAGACTAGATGCAATAGGCTTCACACACACGCCTTTAGGCAGGCTACTGATATTCAATCGATTACAGTAAAAAGAGGGTTGTTTTATTTCACTGCACACTACGGTTGCACTAGATATGAGTGTCACTGTGCACTGGCAAAAGTTGGCAGACTAGATGCAATAGGCCTCACACACACGCCTTTAGGCAGGCTACTGATATTCAATCGATTACAGTAAAAAAAGGGTTGTTTTATTTCACTGCACACTACGGTTGCACTAGATATGAGTGTCACTGTGCACTGGCAAAAGTTGGCAGACTAGATGCAATAGGCCTCACACACACACCTGTAGGCAGGCTACAGATATTCAATCGATTACAGTAAAAAAAGGGTTGTTTTATTTCACTGCACACTACGGTTGCACTAGATATGAGTGTCACTGTGCACTGGCAAAAGTTGGCAGACTAGATGCAATAGGCCTCACACACACGCCTTTAGGCAGGCTACTGATATTCAATCGATTACAGTAAAAAAAAGGGTTGTTTTATTTCACTGCACACTACAGTGACACCAGATATGAGTGTCACTGTGCACTGGCAAAAGTTGGCAGACTAGATGCAATAGGCCTCACCCACATGCTAGCAGGCAGGCATATGCAATTAGATTACACAGAAAAAAATAATAACATGCGAAAATCGTCGCGAATAGTTTTCCGGCGAACTGTTCGGGACATCACTAATTATTAGCAGTTAATGAGAAATGGGATTTAATAGGCATTACTGAAACGTGGTGAGATGAATCTAATGACTGGACTGTTAATCTGGATGCTTATAACCTATTTAGGCAAGCTATGGGCAATGGTAAAAGGGGAGGAGGAATTTGTCTGTATGTTAAATCTGAATTTAAACCTATAGACAGAGAAGATATTTATGATGGAACTAGCAGTAATATTGAATGTTTGTGGGTAGAGTTAAATAGCAGAGCAGCAAATTCTAAAATAATATTGGTAGGAGTATGCTATAAACCCCCAAATATAATTGAAAGTGAGGAAATGCAATTATTATTACAGATTGGAAATGCAACTAAGCATGGGCAAGTTTTAATAATGGTTGATTTTAACTACCCTGAAATAAACTGGATGAGTGGAACCAGCAGTACGGGTAAGGGGAGCAAGTTCTTGATTACACTCAGGGATCATTATCTGGCCTAGGTTATAAAAGAGCCTACTAGAAATTAGGCTATATTGGATTTAGTTATCACAAATAATATTGATATGGTATCAAATGTGGAAATAGGGCAACATTTGGGAAACAGTAATCACAACACAGTCTCATTAGAGATTGAATTAAAAAAATAAAAGTGTAAGGAGCCAACAAAAAATCTTAATTTTAAAAGGGCAGACTATAATGGTCTAAGGGCAGCAATACAACGTATAGACTGGGACAAAGAACTGGCAGGTAAAAATCTTGAACATAAATGGACAACATTTAAATCCTTACTAAATATACATACACATCGGCATATACCATATGGAAATAAAAGTAAAAGGAGTAAATTATATCCCATGTGGCTTAACAATGTTTTAAAGATCAAGATATGGAGTAGAAAACCACTAAGACTTGCAAAAGAGCTATTAGACTGGATAAAATAGAAAATGAAAAATTAGGTGCAAAGGAGAGTAAAACTAACCCTAAAATATTTTTTTAAGTATATTAATGGGAAGAAGGCCAGGAAGGAAGCTATAGGAACATTAGAATATGACACAGGCTGTCTGATAACTAGTGGACAGGAAAAGGCAGATGAGCTAAATAGGTTATTTTGTTCTGTATACACAAGGGAAGTACCAGTGGTTGGGACACTGCACCATAATAGGACTACATTGCCCTCTCTGAATAATTGGTTAACGCAGGAAGTAATCCAAAAGAGGTTGGAAAAAATAAATGTTAATAAATCCCCAGGTCCTGATGCAATACATCCAAGGGTACTGAGAGAATTGGGTTCTGTAATAACAAACCATTATATCAAATTTTTCACTGGGTCACTACCAGAAGACTGGAGAGAAGCAGAGGTGATACCTCTATTTAAGAAGGGAGCAAGGGCAAATCCGGCTTGTAAGCCTAACTTCTGTAGTGGGAAAGCTTTTAGCAAGGTCAAGAAGGGAAATATACAAGAATATGTCTATTCAAACAGGATTATAAGTAGGAGCCAACATGGCTTTATGCGGGATAGGTCATTTCAAACAAATGTAATTCATTTATATGAGGAGGTTAGTAGGAACTTGGATCAAGGCAACTCAGTTGATGTAGTCTTCTTAGATTTTGCAAAGGCTTTTGAAACAGTGCCACATGGGAGACTATTGTGCAAACTAAGGGATACAGGAATTGCATTAAATATATGCACATGGATTGAGAGCTGGTTAAAAGACAGGAAACAAAGGATTGTGGTAAATGGAACATACTCAGATTGGACTAATTTGGTAAGTGGGGTTCCTCAGGGTTCAGTATTAGGTCCTCTGCTTTTTAACATATTTTTTAACGACTTAGAAGTAGGACTAGAAAGTATTGTCTCAATTTTTGGTGATGACACTAAATTGTGCAAGGTAATTAAATCAGAAAACGATATACATTCACCTCAAAAGGATTTGCATAAATTAGAGAAATGGGCAATAAAATGGCAGATGAGATTTTATACAAATAAATGTAAGGTTATGCATCTGGGAAGGAAAAATAGCCATGCAATTTATAAACTTAATGAAGCAAATCTAGGGGTATCAGATATTGAAAGAGATTTGGGAGTACTTGTGGACAACCACCTAGGTAACAGTGCCAGCAGCTGCAAAGGCAAATAAAATATTAGCATGTATTAAGAAGGGTATAGCAGCAAGGGAAGCAAATATAATTCTGCCATTGTGAAAATCCCTAGTACGCCCTCATTTGGAATATGGAGTACAAATTGTGGCACCACTTCATAAAAAGGACATTTTAGAACTGGAAATAGTACAGAGAAGGACAACAAAACTAATAAGGGGAATGGAGGGGCTAAGTTATGAAGAAAAAAGGCGTCTAAGAGGGCATATGATTACCTTATATAGATACATCCAGGGACGGTATAAATATTTGTCAAGGGAGCTTTTTGTGCCAAGAGGCTCTCAACTGACAAGAGGACATCCTTTGAGGTTATAAGTAAAACGTTTGCACCTTAAAGAAAGGAAAAGGGTTCTTCACAGTAAGGGTGGTTAATCTGTGGAATTCTCTACCAAAATAGGTTATCAATAGCTATCAATAGATAACTTTAAAAAGGGATTGGATATATGTTTAAATAAAAAGGGCATTCAGGGTTATCCTGGATAATTAAAGAAGGGAGCATTGATCCAGGGAGGAGTCCGATCACCAGTATCTGGGGTCAGGAAGGAATTATTTTTGTTCCATTTTGAGACAATTGGCAAAGTTTCAATTTTTTTTTTTCCTGTTTGCCTAGCTCTGGATCAATTAACAACTAATCAGCATATTGCAGATCAGAGGAGACCTTAAAAGGTTTAACTTGATGGGCTAAAAGTCTTTTTTCAACCTCAATTACCATGTAACTGTGTAATATATGTCTCTTTAATTTGTAGCTAGTTATATGATTCTGGCAACTTATCTTTCTTGCTTTAGATTAGTTATATGCAGCTGCACAGAGTAGAAAAAAATCCAATGAGTCTAGGAGCATGGCTTCTAAAATTTAAACCTCCTTAATACTTTGTCCAAAATATAATGTCTGTCTATGAAGGGCTGAACACACACCGGAACCAAGAAACATCCTGTCTGGCTACTCTAAAATCTAAAGTGCCTTGCAAAAGTATTCACCCCCCTTTCCATTTTTCGTGTTTTGTTGCCTCACACCCTGGATTGTTTGAGGATTTGCAGCATTTAATTTACAGAACATGTCCACAACTTTGAAGATGTTTTTTTTTATTGTGAAGCAAACAACAAATAGGACAAAATAACAGAAAAAGTCAATGTGCATAACTGAACATAACACATAAATGTCCACCTGAAAGCAGTCTAAGATACTTTTAAAAGCATACTGCAAAGCAACATAACACATAGATGTCCACCTGAAAGCAGTCTAAGGTAATTTCAGAAGAACAGATGCTCACCAGATCCATATCTACGTTTACAAAAGACTATTTATTATTAATATCTGTGTTATGATAATTGCTGAGATAGACTTTTTACTGTTAGATTTTTCTGCTATTGATGATATACATGATATTCTTTGCTTTTCTGTAAACCTGAAATGCTCTGTGTTCACTGATCCATTTTATAGCTCCATAATCTCCTCCCCCTGAAATATCTCTTGTTTTGTCTTTATAGATACTTTTAAAAGCATACTGCAAAGCAACATAACACATAGATGTCCACCTGAAAGCAGTCCCCTCCCACCCTTGTTTACACTTAATATATTGAGGCATACGAATTACCTGCACATGTTCAATCAGTGACATCTGATTATCACCTCTAACCACTCCCTTCAAGAACTTACACAGTGCCACTATGTTTCCTCACACCACCTTCCTTATTACAACCTCCTGCCTCTTTCTCAGACTCTCTTATACTGTCTCTACACATCATGTCTCCAATAATATAACTATCTCACCTTCCCTGCTTTCCTCTCCTCTTCTCTGCTCCCATGAGCTCTTCTCCTTCCTCCAGTTACTATCTCATCTCCCCCTAAAGGTGAAAAGCGGAAATGCTCCTGTAAGTCCTATTCCCATCTCCTTTTACTCTCTCTCCTTCTTCTGATGGCTTGTGGGGATATATCCCCTAACCCAGGCCCCTCACTCATTCCCACCTGCTGTCAGCCACGCAGAGTCCCCAGGGCAGCAAATGCCCAAAACACCCATAATCTAATACCCATCACTTGTCACAAACCATCTACTTTGCCCTTCTCATGTGCCCTCTGGAATGCAAGCTCTGTTTGCAATAAACTTACCTTCATTCATGACCTCTTCATTTTCAACTCCCTCAATTTACTGGCTATCACGGAAACCTGGCTCCCACCATCTGACTCTGCCTCCCCTGCCGCACTCTCTTATGGTGGTCTGCACTTCAGCCACAATCCTAGACCTGAGAACAAACAAGGTGGAGGTGTGGGCATACTGCTATCCTCTCGCTGCACTTTTCACTGCATACCCCCTGATCCCTCCCTTCAATTCTCATCTTTTGAAGTCCACACTATCCGCATATTCTCTCCCATCCCTTTGCGAGTAGCTGTGATCTATCGCCCGCCTGGATCACCCTCTCAATTTCTGGACAACTTTGCCGCCTGGCTCCCGCACTTTCTCTCCTCCAATATACCTTCACTCATTCTTGGCGATTTCAACATTGCCACTGACACACCCACCACCCCAACAACTGCAAAATTACTTGCACTTACCTCTTCCCTTGGCCTCTCACAATGGACAGATTCCGCAACTCACAGTGGTGGACACTCTATTGACTTTATTTTTACTAATCTCTGCACTATATCCAACTTGACATCTCCTCACTTCCCCTATCTGACCACCACCTGCTAACTTGCAACTTCACCTCATCTTCCGCTCACCACCGTTCTTCAAATCCTGCCACCAGAACACGCAGAAACCTGCAAGCACTCAACCCACAGCAATTTTCAAATGTACTAAAACCCCTTCTTAGCCCCCTCACCACCCTAGCCTGCCCTGACATCGCCACTTCACAGTACAATGCTACTCTAACTTCCACCCTTGACTCTCTTGCCCCCATAATCACAAGCAAACGCCCTCACTCTCATCCACAACCATGGCACACCACACAAACACGCTATCTACAGAGATGCTCACGCACTGCAGAACGACTATGTAGGAAATCTCGCACTTCAGCAGACTTTCTCCACTACAAGTTTACCTTGCGCTCCTACTTCTCTGCCCTCAATCTTGCCAAACAACATTACTTCTCATCACTAATATCAAACCTGTCCTCCAACCCTAAACGTTTATTTGCTACATTCAACACCCTCCTTTGCCCACCCCCACCTCCTGCCCCTTCCTGTCTAACTGCTGATGACTTTGCCAGCCACTTTAATACCAAAATTGAAACTATCCGAAATGAGCTCTCCTCCCAGCTTGGCCCTATCCCACCATCCTTTCCACAAGCAGACAACACCCAGCTCTTACCGTTCCCCAACCCCTCCTCCACTTTGGATTCCTTTGACCCTGTAACCGAGGATGAAGTATCTACGTTATTATTAACCTCTTACCTTACAACATGTTCACATGATCCTATTCCTTCACAGCTAATCCCTCCCCTATCCACCGCACTTATCCCAGCTCTCACACATCTATTCAACCTCTCCCTAAACACTGGCAGGTTTCCATCCTCATTAAAACACACCATAATTACACCCATTCTCAAGAACCCCTCATATGACCCAGTTTCTGCCTCCAACTATCGCCCTATCTCACTACTTCCCCTGGCTTCTAAACTGCTAGAGCGGCTTGTTTACAATCGCCTCAGTCAATTTATTTATTTCAATTCCCTTCTTGACCCCTTCCAATCTGGTTTCCGTGCCCAACACTCAACAGAAACAGCCCTCACAAAAGTCACCAATGACTTGCTAACTGCCAAATCAAAGGGTCACTTCTCAATTCTAATTTTCCTGGATCTTTCTGCTGCCTTCGACACAGTTGACCACCCTCTTCTAATCCAAACCCTTCGCTCATTTGGCATCCAGGGCACAGCTCTTTCATGGTTCACATCCTATCTAAAAGATCGTACATTTAGCGTCTCCTTCTCTGGCACCTCTTCTTCACCTCTCCCTCTGTCTGTTGGCATTCCCCAAGGTTCTGTCCTAGGCCCCCTCCTCTTCTCCATCTGCAGATGATACTCAAATCTACCTCTCTGCACCCCTCTCTTCTAGCTCATGTTTACAACTGCCTCTCTAGCATATCCTCCTGGATGTCTACCCGTCAACTCAAACTCAACATGTCTAAGACTGAACTCCTAATCTTTCCACCCTCTACTACAGCTTCCACTCCACAAATATCTCTCACTGTTGACTACACCAACCTCACTCCCACCTCCCAGGCCCGTTGTCTTGGGGTTCTACTGGATCCCGCCCTCTCTTTTATTCCTCACATCAAATCGATAACAAAATCTTGTCAGTTTCACCTAAAAAACGTCTCCAAAATTCGTCATTATCTTACACAAGACACAGCTAAAATTCGAATACACTCTCTCATCATATCTCGACTCGACTACTGCAATTCCCTCCTTGCTGGCCTACCCATCTCTCGTCTGTCTCCCCTCCAATCCATAATGAACGCCTCCGCTAGACTCATCTTCAATACCAAACGATCAGTGTCTGCAGCTTCTCTCTGTCAATCACTCCACTGGCTTCCCGAATCACATTTAAAATCTTGACACTAACACATAAAGCCCTCAACAACAGTGCACCCCCTTATATCTATGCTCTTGTCTCTAAATACTCTCTCAACCGCCCCCTTCGTTCTGCTAACGACCTTCTTCTTTCCTCCTCTCTCATCACCTCCTCTCACTCCCGTCTTCAAGACTTTTCTCGTGCTGCCCCTACTATTTGGAACTCCTTGCCTCGCTCCATTAGATTATCTTCCTGCCCCAAAACCTTTAAAAAATTACTTAAAACACACCTATTTGAAAAATCATATCACCTTCAGCCTTTATAATTACAACTGCACACCCCACAGCATAATAACACTCCCACCCACACTCTACAGTACAACACCAGACCCCTCCACTTGACTAAGCAAATTGCATTCACGTTGCCATTTTGTAGTTGTCACCCTCTTGTATCACACCTAAACCCTTTGAATGTAAGTTTGTGAGTTTTCAATTGTGTGTCCGTGTCTTGGAAACAAGCACTATGTGCATTTGATTATATGCTCAAAAACAGGGCCCTCCATTCTTTATAAGGTGTTAAGTTTGTTTTTTGCCTTACAATACCACTATACAGCGCTACAGAATATGTTGGCGCGATATAAATAAAGACAATAATAATAATAATAATATTCACCCCCCTCAAGTCTATACTTTGTAGAGCCACCTTTTGCGGCAATCACAGCTCCAAGTCGCTTTGGATAAGTCTCTATGAGCTTGCCACATCTTACCACTGGGATTTTTGAACATTCCTCCTTGCAAAACTGCTCCAGCTCCTTCAAGCTGGATGGTTTGCGCTTGTGAACAGCAATCTTTAAGTCTGACCACAGGTTTTCTATTGGATTGAGGTCTGGGCTTTGATAGGCCATTCCAACACATTTACATGTTTCCCCTTATACCACTCAAGTTTTGCTTTAGCAGTGTGTTTGGGGTCATTGTCCTGCTGGAAGGTGAACTTCCGTCCTAGCCTCAAATCATGCACAGAGTGGTACTGGTTTTGCTCAAGAATATCCCTGTATTTAGCACCAACAGTTTTTCCCTCAACACTGTCCAGTTTCCCAGTCCCAGCAGCTGAAAAACATCCCCACAGCATGATGCTGCCACCACCATGTTTCACTGTGGTGTTCTTTGGGGGATGTGATGTGTTGGATTTGCGTCAGACAGCATTTTCTTTGATGGCCCGAAAAGTTCAATTTTAGTCTCATCAGACCAGAGCACCTTACTCCATACATTTTGGAAGTCTCCCACATGCCTTTTCGCAAACTCAAAACGGGCCATTTTGTTTTTTTGCTGAAAATAATGGCTTTCTTCTGGCCACTCTGCCATAAAGCCCAACGCTATGGAGCGTACGGCTTATTGTCGTCCTATGTACAGATACTCCAGTCTGTGCTGTGGAACTCTGCAGCTCCTCCAGGGTTACGTTAGGTCTCTGTGCTGCCTCTCTGATTAATGCCCTCCTTGCCTTGTCCATGAGTTTTGGTAGGCGGCCGTCTCTTGGCAGGTTTGCTGTTGGTTCCATGTTCTTTCCATTTGGTTATGATATATTTGATGGTGCTCCTGGGGATATTTTTTTATAACCTAACCCTGACTTGCACTTCTCAACAACACTGTCCCTTACTTGTTTGGAGAGTTCTTTGGTCTTCATGGCAGTGTTTGGTTAGTGGTGCTTCTTGCGTAGGTGTTGCAGCCTCTGGTGCCTTTCAAAAAAGGTGTGTATATGTAATGACAGATCATGTGACACTTAGATTGCACACGAGTGGACATCATTTCACTAATTATGTGACTTTTGAAGGTAATTGATTGCACCAGAGCTTTTTATGGGCTTCATAACAAAGGGGGTGAATACATATGCACATGCCAATTTTCTTTTTCGCTGTGGGAGCTATTTGCACCAATGTTACATGTTTATTCAATGCTCCACACAAGTAATATTACTGTGCACAGCCACATCTCGTAATCCCAAGCCTTGAAGTAAAGATGCATGGCCCAGGTTTTGCGGGAAAGGCTCAATAAATTACTGAGCACAAGCACACTGGTGTGAATGAGAATCCTTGGAGATTACCTCCATTCATACAAGCAGTGGAGGGAATCCTCAGGGATCACCTTCCCCCTCACTCCCCAATCGTCCCCTTCTCGGCTTAAATCCCATCCCCCTCCCCTGATCACCCATCTACATAACCATGGGGGTTCATTGGCACCTAAAATGTTAAACCCATTCAACGGAGATCCATTAAAGAACCCCCACAGCATCTAAAGTTAACCCGTTCTGCAGGGATCCAACATGGGGATTGAGGGACCTAAAATCTGAGCAATCTAATTGACCCAAATAATTCAAAATTGTTATTTATCAGGGTGAAAACTGTAATCCCAATATGATTGACATCAATTTAAGCCAATCAGAACTCTCAAAAACCCTATTTAAGCCGCAGAAAGCATGGCAACGGCTAATTAGTTTAGATATTTTTTTAGAGAGTGGTGGGATTTTTTTTGGAGGTCCCTGTCAGAAAAGGTGGAGCTTTGGAATCAAGCAAGAATGAAGGGGACCAGAACCTCTTTTATCAGCTGGGATAGCCTGACTGGTCTAGGGCAGAAGATTGGACCAGGATGTCGATGATTATCATTGGATGATCATTTGGCCTAGGTTAGTATTAATAATGTATTTTATTTTACAGGTCTATCTTCTTTTTTATTTTATTATACTTTTTTATTTTAATTCTATTTTTTATTTTAATTATAATTCTTTTTTATTTTGTGTAATTCTTTTGTGTAATTTAGGGGGTTTATTATTTTTGGGATTTTAGGATTTTGTTTTTAGTAGTTTATTGAGGGGTAGTTAATTTTAATAGATCAGTGTAGTGCTTTACTTAGAGTGTCATAGGGTCCTGATGACCCCATGGTATGTAGAGGTTAATGTATAAGACCGCCATGGTATGTAGGGGTTAATGTGGATACCATTGAAGACTGAATAGACCCCCATGGTATCATAGGGGTAAATAGATGGTCTATGAGAGTGCGAGACAGGGTTTAATTTGACCCCAGTGTGAAGGATTGACTGTTTTGATGCAGCAGGGGGCATTGATGGACCCCTGGAGCATCAAGGTAAAATTTTGTTGCCACAGGGGTGTGATCAGAACCCTTACGGTGGGGGTTCACTTATAGGTGCAACAGGGATCTTTTAAGAACATTTTAGGTTAACATTTTAGGGGGTTAATCGGGTAGGGGAATCGTTTTTGAGTGGGGAATGGGGCAATCAATAATGGACGGAATGGGGAAAGTAGTCACAAGGCATTTTTATTCATTTGTGCTTTGCAGTACAATATATATATATATTTTTTTTTTAAATCAGGGTTTTTAGGGTTTGTGAGCGCAAAGTAATTTTAAGGGATTTTGAATTGAATATTTTTTTCAAGCTCAAGCTCCTCTTAAAATTCTTGATGTGTTGAAATCAATTGGAAATCTTGCAGTATTTTGCATCTCTGTGTTGCCGTAGTCATCAGGGGTAGTTCTCTCGCAATCAAGCTGAGAGGGGAGAATAGAATAGCTAGGGGGATTTACTTTTTTACAGTGCAACATTGCAATATAGGGAATAGAATAGGGCTCTTAATGTGGATTCAAAGTCTCTTTTCATCTCAGAAAGTTGATCAGCAGAAACCAAAATGACAGGACCCACAATAACACTATTGCATATAAAAGATAATATATTAGAAACAGTCTTCTTTTATTTTCCATTCTAAAATACTTTGCATATTTTCAAGTGTAGTCCTTGAAAATAGTATTATAAATATATGACCACAGTGCTTTTAACCTATAATTCCTAGGGTGATTAAATTGTTATTATGTGTGACATTTCAATAGATTTTCAAGATAAATATTTTAATAAATATTTTTAATAAATACTTTTTATATTTACGTTGGTATGCAATTGGGACTGCAACTGTATTTAGTAATTCTAAATTTATTTTAGTCACATATGAAAATATCTTGCACTGCTCTCAAGTCTGTCTGCAAATTTGCATCAGTCATGAAGTAGCTGCTTGATATTCCCAGACAATGAGAAGATGCGCCTAAGGCAAGCAGTTATGTATCTCTCAGTGCAGTGTAACATAATGGCAGACAGAAGAGAACTATGATATGTTCGAGCTGTTCTTCCAAATGCACAAAGAGATAATCAGAAAGGGACAGGTGGGAACTGTATTCTATTAAATTTGTTCTTCCTAATGGGAAGTGACATAATGGCACAATTATAGAAGGTGGAAATATCGCATCATTGCCCCTCTAGAAATTGGATATATTCTGTAGTCTTCCAACCTTCTCAAACATTGAGAATTAAAAGGCAATCTAAACAAATCCCATATATCTTTACTTACACATTTGAACTTCTTTTTGTTCTGTTTTCTATTCTTCCACAAAAAAAAACAAAAAAAAACAATTTTCACTTATATCCACATGGTTGAATATTCCTTCTTTCTTTCTGTTCCTTTTTTCTCATCGACATTAAAAGTTTACTTATTTTTTCCACCAAATGAAGTGTATGGTCAACTGGAAATAAACTGCGCATTGTATTCTATATTCACATAAGAAAGTTAAATCTACAAAAAAGTATTTATTATATAATTGTGTCAAAGGACTTGATACCCTTCCAGTGCCAAAGTTCTGGCCAATCTCTCCATCCCATCAGGATCTGTTCCCCTTACTTTTTCCTAGCTTGACCTGTCACCTCATGGCGATACAAACCTCGCTTACATCCTGGGGGGCATGTACCTATGTGCATTCTACACATGCTGGGAGAATTAAGATAAGGAAACAGACTTGCCAGCTCTGCCATCACACCCTCGCTTTCCCCACTGAAAATTGTCACTCTCTGCATTGGATGAATATATTTTCCAGCCCCCAATCGTGGAGGAGATGACATCAGCAGGTTCCTGATTGAGGAAGACTCAAGGAGAGGGAGGCTAGAGTTGGGTATGTGGACTTGGGACCTGGTTACTTTTTTTACTCCTTGATTTGCCTATTGTTCCCTTCCCTATAACATATTTACCTGTCCGTCAAATAGAGGTTGTTCAAGCATGAGAGCTGTATTTCGTTAGTTTAAGGAGCTTCTGTGGGCGACAATTCCTTTCAAAGGGATAACTTGTAAACCATCATTTACTTTTACAGGGATAACCTGTACTGACGCACGGTCACTGAGGATCAACTTACCCGCCCGACATAAGGACCTAAGTGATGAGAGTTCCAGAGTGTGCCAGTCCTGCTACTCCACTATATTGGCAAACTGATGGCAGCTGAGGGAACAGCCTGCAATGATTCACCCCTTTGAAGAATAGATGAGGTTGGACAGAAGAGGGACCTACCTGAGAGTGTTTCATTAGTGGAAACTCACAGTCCAGAGCAGCACTCCCTCCTCCTCCTGAACTGGACTTGGGCGATGAGGTGTCCCAGAGATATCAGGCCCATATCTCTCTGCGTGGAGGATCTGTGTTTCCTGATGTTGACAGACCCATATTGACTCCATCATTCATGAGGTAACCGGGGATAAAACGCTTGGGGAGGATAGGTTATCTCCCACTTCTCGGGATAGTACAAATGGCAGTGGATCCAGTGCCCTGGTGCTTTCTTATAATGGCTGCAAGAAATTTGAAGAGGGCAACGGGTATAATGATGGGTTTCTCCAGGATCTCAAGAGACAATTCAGGCTTCATCACAGAGATTTCGAGAAATGGGGTTGCATCTTGCTTGGACTGTTGAGTGGATGATCCAGCATATTGTGCTATCTCTGCAGAGGATTATGATGAGTGGCATATTAGGCTAGCAGCACTCGCTTTACCCTCTCGCAGAGAAATATCGCTCTCAATTCTGTGAGATTACTAAGACAGACAGACACACTTTCTGAGGGGCATGCTCTGGATGGGTGATGGAAGGGTCAAGTGGTGAGGTCTGTAGACAATGCTGCCCAACATTTAAGGTGAGACCCATGGCTCTCCTCCTAGAGCTAACACTCAGCAAGGCCAAATCAGGGCATGAACCACATAGCCTAGCTGCCCCTTGAGACTCTCCCCTCCAATGGTGCCTGCAAAGCCCCTTCCCATTAAGAAAGGAAATAGTAAAGGAGTGCTACATCACGACTCCTTGCCCCTCAGCCTTGCCCCAACCTATATGACAAAAGTCAAGAATGGAGCTTTGCTGTTTCGGATTGTCCTCAGAACTCCACTAGTCAGAAGGGGAGCAGTTCAGTGATTGCCAAGAGTTTGACACTTGGCCATTGCATACTTTTCAGTCCACCCACTTTAGTTGGCAGTAGGGGACAATTGCAAACTACATATTCAATCTGTCATCGTGAATGCATGAGCAACTGAAGGGTTTCGGGACAAGCAGGGCTTATCTGAAGCTTATTCACCCCTCCATGATCAGCCCTCTGCCTTATCGGACAAGTGGATATGTTGGTACTGGTGGCCAGAAGCACTCTATCTATCTTCATATTGATTGTGGCCTTGGCAGAGGCATTACAGATGTGGGTGTGATGAGTGGGAACCCAGTGGATGTTTTCTTAGAAAATGTTCTTGGCCTGATGCGGTTACATTTTGTAACTATAGTCACAAGCAGTGAAACCCCACAGGCCGACAGATCGGAGCAGAAGCAGTCATAAGATCCTTCTACCAATGTCCAGACTGTCACTAAGGTGAGTAACCTGCTTACTGAAGTGGGGGGAGAATGGAGCCCTGGGATGATCCAGATAAGTTTAAGAGGGAGATAAATCAGAATCCATCTTTAGCTGGGATGCAAGCTAGGCAAGGCATAGGGAATAAGGGTGGTCAGGTTTGTGTGGGAAGATGAGTTGCTGTTCTGACTGACATATTCTTATTGGAAATATCAACCTTTGACATGTAATTTTAAACCGTACCCTGACTGAGAAATGTTGATATTCTGACAAAAACTGGGCATATATTGAGTCGGCCGGACATAGCAGTTTTACAACTTCCTGATGCTATAAAGCTTTTGTTTGGAAACAGACTGGGATATCACTCCTTCTAATTCTGTGTTTAGTTATGAGTGGTCTCCAAGTCAACTTGTTTAGGGGAATGAAGGGTTATTTACCTGAAAAATTGCCTGCTGTATATATGCTGCTGAGAGACTGAAACTGTTGAGGTGATCAAGATTTTTTTTCACAACATAGATTATGCTACACCCTACCCAGAAGCAGTAGCCTTGTCCAAGATCACTGGCTGATCTTTACTTGGGTTGTGTTTCTGAGTGAAATCCTATCTGACTGGGGCACTCAGTTTATGTCCAAACTGACTCACCAACTATTGCAACATTGTGGGGTTAAACACCTCAGCTCTACCCTGCACCTCCCCACCCAAACCTATGATCTTTGAGAGAGATACAATACAACATATATAGTGGGGCTAGATGAGGATCTAGTAGTTCTCCGTGTAAATTTGCCGGGATCCACCAGTAATGGCCAGATGGCAGACGGCAACTGAGGACCAAGAGGAAAGAGTACTTCTCAAACTCTTTGCTCCAACTCTTGAGGAATCAAGAGAGCCCCCACCACTCTTCTTCTCTAAACTTAAGCTCCAACAGGAGCAACAACCGCAGGGTGCGCTAGCCCAATATCCCCAGCTATTTTCGACCTTCCCCGGTCTCACCTCTCTAATTCACTGTCCTAAAAACCACCCTTTTCTCCCATCCTGTTCTGACTGCACCTGAATACTGTCAATCTTTCATAGTACAAACTGATACCTCTATGTATGACATTGGTGCTGTTCTAAGTCAGTTGCCTACCTCAGCAGCAAGCTGCTGCTTGGGAAGATAAATTATTGCAGCCATTAAGAAGAAGTGTCTGGTGTTTGTCTTGGCCTTAAAGAAACTGAAACCATATTTATATGGTCGGGAGTTAACAGTGGTAACCAATCACAATCCACTATGTTGAGTGAACTAAGCTGACTGGGATAATGGCCTCCTACTTCATTGGAGCCTGACCCTACTACAGTTGCATTTTGTTAGTTTAAGAAGTTTCTGTGGACAATAATTCCTTTTCTTTTGAAGGGATTACCTTTATCTGCCACAAGGTCACCGAGGACAGACTTACGCATCCAACACAAGGATCTAATGGTGGGAGTTTCAGAGCATGCCAGTCATGTTGGTCCCGTATTGTGACAATAGTCATTCAGGAAACTGATTCTAC
This sequence comes from Discoglossus pictus, assembly GCA_027410445.1. Classification (NCBI taxonomy): domain Eukaryota; kingdom Metazoa; phylum Chordata; class Amphibia; order Anura; family Alytidae; genus Discoglossus; species Discoglossus pictus. The sequence goes on along the minus strand of CM050168.1, from coordinate 221,286,184 downwards.
ACACGTATTGTTTATTAATACAGCCAAGAAAAAGGATATTCAGCTAAATGTATAATTTTTCACTAATACTGTAGAGTGCTTGTAAGCTTTAACCCTTTCTATGTCTAAAGTGATTTCTCTCTGGTGTGGCTGCTTTTATACTATACAAGTTTATTTAGTAAAAGTGAGATTTTTGGTAAACACCATTATGTAAAATGTACTCCTGCTTCATTGCAGCAATATTAGGTAAAGTTGCTGTTTTCACTGCTTTAGCACCTTACAATTTTCTTCTTATGAAAGTCATTAGGAAACTAGATTTCAATGGTAGATAACTAGCTGACAGCTCTCAGTTTCAGTACCTGAAAAGATAACATTTTAAAAATTACAAAGCATTTTTTGTATTAGAAATAATTCATCTGTAGTGTAAAATAATTACATTTAATATAGACCAGGCGGTATTGATTTGTCATCCTCTGTCCTGGAAATCATAGCGTAAACAGAGTGTCAGTGAGCCTTATGGATGTCTGAACTGCAGCATATTGTGTTTTTGTTCTCATTGACTGTAATGTTAGTCAATTAAGAAAACACAATTAACAGGGTATCAATGAGTACATATGTATACTTCCTCTTAACTCACTGGAAAGATAAACCCATTTTTTATCTGTTGTTTTAGTGTTGTTGTTTAGTCATTTAGTTGTGTCCGGCTCTCAGTGACCCTAAGAATCGCAGCACTCCGGGTACATCTCTAAGTCACTATCTTTCTGAACTTCATCAAGTTCATCTTCATTGCTTCAGGGACCTCATCTATCCAACTCTGCCTCTGTCTTCCCCTTCTTCTTGTGCCTTCAACCTTTCCCAACATCAGAGTCTTCACTAGGGAATCCTCCCGTCTCATGATATGGCCAAAATATTTGAGCTTCAGCCTTGTGATCATACCTTCTAGTGAACAGTTTGTCTTTACTTCCTGAAGTACGGATTTATTGGACCTTCTTGCAGTCCAAGGGACTCTAAGTAGTTTTTGCCAACAACACGAATCAAAGGCGTCAATTCTACGGTGCTCAGCCCTCTTTATGGTCCATCCGTATGTTACTCCTGGGAATACCATAGTTCTAACTATGAAGACCTTTGTTGATAGTGTAATATATTTACTTTTTACTAGCTTGTCTAAACTTGCCATATCTTTCCTCCCCAGAAGCAAACGTCTTTTAGTTTCATGGCTACAGTCACCATCTGAAGAGATCTTGCATCCCAGGAAAATAACATCTGTCACTGCCTCAACTTCTTCTCCATCGATTTGCCAGGAACTGAGATTGCCATTTGCCATGATCATTGCCTTTTTTAACACTGAGCAACAGGCCGGCTTTGCACTCTCTTCTTTTACTCTCATCAATAGGGCATTTAGTTCCTCCTCACTTTCAGCCATCAAAGCAGTATCATTAGCGTATCTGAGGTTGTTGATGTTTCTTCCAGCAATTTTGATTCCGGCTTTGGGTTCATCCAGTCCAGCCTTACGCATGATGTACTCTGTGTATACGTTGAATAAATAAGATGACAATATACAACCTTGTTGCACAACTTTTCTGATCTTGAACCATTCTGTTGTCCTATTTTTGGTTCTGACCGGGTCTTCTTGGTCCACATACAAATGCTTCAGGAGATGGATTGGATGAGATGATCTGGTACTCCCATCTTTTTAAGAACATGCCACATTGTGTTATGATCCACACTGTCAAAGGCTTTAGAAAAGTCTATGAAGAAGAAGTACATGTTTTTCTGGAACTCTCTTGCTTGCTCTATTATCCATTGGATATGGGCAATTTGTTCTCTTGTGCCTTGTGCACTCTTTGGCACTGCTTTTTTTGGGATTGGGATGTAGCTGACCTTTTCCAGTCTATTGGCCATTGTTGAGTTTTCCAAATTTGTTGGCATAAGGCAAGTAACACTTTCACAGCATCACCTTGTAGAATGTTGAATAGTTCATTTGGAATTCCATCAACTCATGCAGCTTTGTTATCATCACTGCTGTTAAGATCCATCCTGTATAGATCTTCAGTGTATTCCTGTCACCTCTTCTTTATCTGACCTTCTTCTGTTAAAGTCTCTCTTTTGTCTTTTATCATGCCCACCCAGGCATGAAAGGTGCCTTTGAGATCCCAATTTTTTTTAAAGAGATCTCTTGATTTACCCATTCTATTATCTTCTTCAATGTTCTTAAATCGCTCATTGTAGAATGTCTCATTGTCTCTTCTTGCTATCCTCTGAATTTCTGCATTCAGTTGCACAAATCTTTTTTATTTCCACTACCTTTTCGCTTTCCTTCTTTGCTGGGCTACTTTCAAAATCTCATCAGACAGCCAGTTTGCCTTCTTAGTTTTCTTTTGATATTCTTTGTTGCTATTTCCTGGATAATGTTAAATCTATTCTTTATTTTCACTGCATATTCACAAGGGATATTATGTATTTCGGATCTGCTTGGTCTAATAATTAATTCTTCACTTTAATTCTGAATTTTGCAATAAGAAGCTCCAGTTCTCCAGGTCTTTGCCACGATAACCTTATAGATAAGCAGAACCTGGGACATGTTGTGCTGTTGTCCATAACGTCACAGAGAGTCGAATATGAATGAATGACTGAACAACAACAATAAATGAGAAAATAGAAGTGTTTTATATGCAGACAGACTGTTAAGAAGTGGCTTTCTGTTTATGGCTTATACAGCTGTTAATGTTGTTAGTGTATTACATACTTCTCAAACATGAGTTTTTCCCAAAAAATATATATATATTTAATAATTCACACCTGGGGGAGCTTCTGTTTTTTTCTGTTTTTATTTTGATGTGTGTCGGCACAGGAAGATCCTTAGTAGATTTACACAAAATCAAAGCTACTAGGATAGTGTTAGCCAAACAAGGTCAGGGCTGAGGTGTAGACTGTTCTGTATTACAGTCACAGAGTCATGTCTGCATCTGCCTTTGTAAGTTTAGATTATGACATAAAGGCAGATGGATCCTGTCTGTAAACTTTGCTTTAGAAAATACATTGACAACAAATCTGTGATATTACAAAATCAAAGTTCTCAGGAATTAAAAACATATATTATGCAGTAAATATGTTGTAGGATTCATTGTATGTGTTATTGGCTTCTCAGCATCTGTTGTTAAGTGAAACTGTGCGTTAAATAGAGTTCAGTGCTCATACCTGTGAGTCTAGGGACAGAACAGTTAGTAGAAATGTCCTATTTATACAGAGATGCCCCATATGAATACTAAATAGTGGGCTTGAAAGGATGGAGAAGATATTTATGTAAGTTACTTTGATATTACTTTAACTTAATTAAAGGACCACTGTATTTCCCCAGTGTATTTGTACCAAACTAAAAGCATTAGCAGTTGTCTAAGGTAAACTACCTCCCCACCAAATCTACTACACAAGCTAGAAACTGACCCCACACTGATGAGAGGCAGTAACCTTGAAACAGCTGTCCGTTGGTAGGTTTCCTGTCTTGTGCATAATCGATTCTGGACCTTGCTTAAAGCTGTGTAATACAGCAGGCATATGCCTAAAAGGAGACATGTTTGTTCCTAATTTTTCTCTTGTGTTTTGCTGTTGTTTAGCTGTTCAGTTGTGTCCTTTTCTCCTGGACTGTAACGACCCATGGAAAAGGGGTCCATGTGTATCCCAACACCTCCTGCTTTCAGCTTACACAACACCCCTACATTGTGAGATGTTATGCTCATCTCAGCGCCCAGCATGCCAGTTTAGGAATCTCAGTCATGCAGAATCAGATCCCTTTAATTAGGATAACACATCATACAAGAAATACAAACACGCACCTTTGCTTAGTGCATCAGACAGGCTCTCAGTTTATTCTTCTCACATAGATATTTAACAAACCCCCAAAAACATACCCCAGTATAGGCTAGCCCTCTTTGGCAACCAAAGCTTACGTGATCTCTCCCCACAGTTTCCAGATGTCTTGGGAAGATGTCCTATCAACACTCTTTATCTCTGTTCCTTGGCTGTTCATCCATTCATGACAACTCTGGGGGGAGCAATGAACTAGAAGGTATGGTATATTTTATGCCAACCTGGGTGGTGGGGGAATTCCTAATATCATAATACTTAACATATCATATAAACCTTTGTTGACCTCTATCAGCATCAGACAGGGAATATCATACAATGTGATATAAACAAGGTTAATCTGACACACATATTAAATACTTTTCCCAATTCTATATTAGCACTAGAAGTTCTGATTAATGTATTAACTCATATCTCCCCCTTAGTGCCCTCTCTGACAGAGCAAAAATTCCAAGGGGTAATAAACTATCTTTGTCCTGTTTGCAATCTTTTGGTTTATCTGAGGGGTCACATATTCATCTAAATTCTTGTAGAAACTTTGTGTTAACTCTTTGCTGTCACACTAACAAATATGGGGTACTTACAACATGGCAGAGAAACAGGAAAGTGTATCTCTGTTAGATACTGGTAACCGGTTACAGTGCAATAATCACGGCTGCTTCTAGCTTATTTATGAAATACACCCCTTCAACCAGTAATATTAAGCAAGTCACTACCACAGAGCACATTCTGAACACACATAAATTCTTTAAACATTACACATAAATTAAAGACAAATTGTCACAGTCCTTAAAACACATTCCATGTACATTTTAGTTGTTATATGTTAAGGTCATGGAGTAACTGGGAGAGGTGCTGTAGACACTGAGTCTTGAGCGTGGTAGATGAGTCTATCAGAGGTGTTCCTTATGGACTGGATTGGAAACAGACAGGTGATGGGGAGGCCAGCAAAGAGTTAGTTGCACTAGTCCAGGCAAGTTATGATGCAGATCAAGGTACAGCAGATCTCTGACAGAAAAACGTGAAAGTAGATCTTTCATCTCAGTCAACTAATTCTTTTTAAAGCATAAACTGGTTTTACATTGTAATTGCCATTGTTTCTAAAGTAAATAAACCTTGAGATATATCTACTGCAACCTACATGATAATTGTAGTTTGGGGTACAGTGCACTTTATTAATGTGTAGGAAGGCATTTTAACTCAGTTATACACTGCCACCATAGAGACAATTTAGAAAACATTAACACACTCTGCTAATAAGCATTCAATTTATAAACTAAATGGAACAAGTCTAGAGGTATCAGAGATAGATAGGGATTTAGACGTGTTCTTGACAACCAACTAAGTAACAGGGCACACTGCCAAGCAGCATCTGCAGGGCCAAGCAAATTATTAGTACATATTAAGAAGGGTATAGAAGCCAGTGAAGCAAATATAACTCTGCCACTATACAAATCCCTAGTAAGTACTCATTGGGAATATGGAGCACAATTTTGGGCACCGCTTCAACAAAAAAAAGGACATTTTAGAAAGGTAGAAAGAAGGGCAACAAAGTTAATAAGAAGAATGGGGGACTAGGTTATGAAGAAAGACTAACAGAATTTAACTTATTTTCTCTAGAAAAAGAGGAGATATAATTACCTTATATGAATACGTCCAGGGTCAATATAAGAATTTGTCAAGAGCTTTTTGATTTGAGAGGCTTTCAACTGACAAGAGGACATCTCTTCAGGATACAAGAGAAAATATTCCACCTTAAGGGGAAAAAAAAGGGTTCTTCACCATAAGGGCAGTCAGCCTGTGGAACTCTTTACCAAAGGAGGTTATGAGTACATTCAATAGATACATTTTAATATGGCTTGGGTATATTTTTTTAAAAAAAAGGGCATACAGGGTTATGTACGATAACTAGAGAAAGAGAAGTATCCAAAAAAATGATCTGATTGCCCTAATTCTGGAGTGAGAACAGTTTTTTCCTTTATGAGACAATTTGAAATGTTTCAGTTAACAAATAATCTGCATATTATAAAGGTCAGAAGAGATCTGAAAAGGTTAGACTTGATGGATGTTTTTTCAACCTCAATTACTATGTTACTATGTTAGCTTTTCCTTTAGTGCAAAATGATGTCTCATGGTACAGTCTTGTAGAATCTCTTTAGTTTTCACAGGGTTCACAAAAAGAAATGGGGCCCTACTATGGAGGGGCCCCAGTCCTGTCTACTCTTTATTTAAATGTATTTTTCCCAGGGCCCTCAGTACCCATTGGGCCCCCCTCTGTACTTCTTGGGCCCCCCTATGTACTCCTTGGGCCCTCCAAAATTTGTGACTGCCCCCATTCCTGGGTCCTACATTCACAAGCTCCGCCACTGCTTCAATTAATGCAATATAATAATTTATGCAGGTCTTTTCCCCAGGAACTAACTCAAATTGCTTAGGATAGGAAATATAAAAAAGAGCTGTAACTTATTGGAAGGCCTGATTCAAGAGAAAGGTCATCAGTCTCTTTGTGAAAATACTACATTTGGGGCATTCCTGATTGGCCGTGATAGAGAGTTTGAAAATATTGGTGCTGCATACATAAATGTGCAAGACCCTGAGGTTTGTGTAAATATTCTGGGGATGGTTAATAGATTTTCACCTGCAGATCACAGAGCATAATTTGTAACATAAGGAGTGAGGAGCTCCTACACATAGCTGGGGCCTTCATCATGTAGAGCTTTGTATTTTAGCAGGCCAAGGGCCTCATTCAATTGCGATGCGGCCAATTGAATAGGCCTCTATATAAGCACATAGCAATTTATTTTTACAAAAGTTTTTAGTTAGTGAACTTCTATCCAAAAGAAAGGTCTTTACTAACTTAAAACTTCTGTAAAAAAATATGCTCTGTGCTTATATAAAGCCCTATTCAATTGGCGAAATTGAAATTGAATGAGGCCCCAAGTTTGCAATATATGTAGTCTTTCACCAGTAGTCAGAGTAGGGCATGGTAGACCGATGTTATGTGGGAGGGCAGAGGTTGCTTTGTTAATAACCTTGTAGCAGCATTCTGTACCAATTGTAAGAAATGTAGCTCTTTATTTGATCGTTCTAGATAAAGGCAGTTGCAGTAGTTCAGACTTGATGATATAAAGACATGAACCAAATATGGCGAGGTCTTCAGGGGGTAAAGGGGCATACAGGGTTATATACGATAACTAGAGGGAGAGTTATCCAAGAAATGATCTGATTGCCCTCATTCTGGAGTGAGAATGTTTTTTTTTTTCCTTTTATGAGACAATTTAAAATGTTTCAATTAACAAATAATCTGCAATTATAAAGATCAGAGGAGATCTGAAAAGGTTAGACTTGATGGACTTTTTTCAACCTCTATTACTATGTTACTATGCTTTACCCTGTAGTGCAAAATGATGTCTCACGGTACAGTCTTGTAGAACCTCTTTAATGTTCACAGGGTCCCAGAACTAAGCTTGCAACAGGATCTGTGATTTCTTGCACAAACTTCATAAACTAAAAGAACTCTGAACCCAAGACCTGTAGTACTCTGGGCTGCAAAGCACTCAAAAGACTGTGTTGTATCTACAGAGATTGTTCTTAAGTTCAAGGATGTCTTGAAGATGTTTTCCACTTCTCCTCATATTTTGAGCTGTCATGGACAGTGAAGAACTGAGCACTGTAGTGTTATAGCAGCTTCTAAGAAGGATGCTGAGTTTTCATCTGGCCAAGTCTCTGTGATAAATGCTAAATGTGATGATTCAACTAGGTTTCCAATAATGGCTGTCTTGTTTTTAATGAACCTGGCATTGCATAATACATTTTTGGCAGGCCAGTTTTGGAGACTTGTGGTAACTTGTGGTAATGCCCTGGGGTTTTTAAAGAGGGGTCATCTGGTAATAGTGTCTGATGGGATGGCCCTTATGTTTTTTTTTCTTGTTATATTGAATGTAATGTGTTTTAACTGCACACAATATATGTTTGTCTCTCCTCTGGTAATGTGAATTTGTATTGGGAGAGAACAGTTTTTGTGGTGGAACATGTTATACTCTCCTTAGTCTTTGTGCACTCCTGCGTCCTCTATATGTTTTCTGAAGAACTCCTAGGGATTTCTACAGATGTCTCAATTGGTGCTATATCTAGGCCTTGCATTATGGCATATAAGAAACTGGCATTATAGCAGTACATTTGTTCAGTAGTGCTAGGGTTTGTACTATGAACATTTATAAGCACAAGCAATAGCACAGGGATAGACACGCAGGCAAGGTGTGAAATGTAGCTGACAAGAGGTATAAGGAGTTCTTTGAAGTGCTGTTATCTGCCTTTGTTGGATGCAGGTTACAGGTGGCATGCATAGCAGTGGATTTGAAGCCTACATGTTGGTGTATTATTATCCCATTGAAGACTTGAACATATGCAATATGTGAGATGAATATTTCTGAATAGGTTTATTATGAAGTCAGAGTTTAGAAGCATTTTCACCTGGGATCCCAAGTAATATCAATAATCCCTTGTGCCTTGCTTGGGAGTCCTCAATGAGGAGACCATGCAGATGTCAGTTTGACTTCCTGTGGAGCCAGTGATGGGACAAAATAAATCCTCTTTGGATCTCAGTGCAGCAATACAATCTATCGACTCTGGTTGGATCCAAGTGTGCAGTGGTTGAAAAGATATCAGATCCTTTTTGTGTTCTTTGAAATTGGATCTATTAAATTAAGTTTTTTATTTTTTTTGTAAAGGTTCAGGAGAATAAAAAGGGTGAGGCAGCTATTTTGGGCACACCTAGTTATATATATTAAATTATATATTTATATGTACAGTATATTCAATGGCAGTGGTGCAGTGGTATCAAGATGTTTCCTCACTCGCCTTCAGGCTTGTCAAAATGGACAAACAGGGGAGCTCCCAACTCAACAAAAACATTCACAGTGTTGCCAATGTAATATAAACAAAAATAATACTTCATCAAAAAATATCATAAAAATCATGTGAACTCATATATAAGTGATAAAGTATTACTCATTCTGTGCAAATAGAAACTGTTATATTTATTTGTCTCTACATAAAGCTAATAATTTCTTAATTGAGATATACAGCATTGACTTATAGCTTTTTTATGTTAACGTGAGTCTCTGTATGCTAACTTATAGTTCAGTATGGGGGGGGGGGGGGGGTTACATGATAACTGGAGTAAATATTTTCCACCACAGAAATAAATAAGAATAATGTCACAGAGTATATCCAAGACACACATTAAAATACCAGATCCATACATCAGTATATTAAAGCCACACAGACAATGGTGAATATATCAAGAATGATTTACTTTAGAAAAACTGGGTATTACAATATAAAACCTTTCCTATTTTTTTATGAAATCATAAACAAGGAATCAAGGGTCCCTTTAAACAATAGTTCAGTACTCGAGTAGTCTATTATTTCCTTGTCTTCACTGAAACATTGAAAACAAATTCACATTACACTGATCGTTTACCCAAGTACTGTTACATTATTAATGTACTATTCAGTTTAGTTTTTTAAGATGACATTACAGCTTAGTTTGTTAAATGCCACATACATAATTCCATTTCAAATATACAGTGCCTTGCAAAAGTATTCACCCCCCTTGACTTTTTACCTATTTTATTACATTACAGCCTTGAGTTCAATGTTTTGTTAATCTGAAATCTATGTGATTTATCAGAACACAATAGTCTAAGTAGGTGAAGTGAAATGAGAAAAATATATACATAAAACTATCTTTTAGAAATAAAAAGCAGAAAATGTGCATGTGCGTATGCATTCACCCCCTTTGTTATGAAGCCCATAAAAAGCTCTGGTGCAACCAATTACCTTCAGAGGTCACATAATTAGTGAAATTATGTCCACCTGTGTGCAATCTAAGTGTCACATGAGCTGTCATTACATATATACACCTTTTTTAAAAGGCCCCAGAGGCTGCAACATCTAAGCAAGGGGCACCACCAAACACTGCCATGAAGACCAAGGAACTCTCCAAACAACTAAGGGATAATGTTGTTGAGAAGTACAAGTCAGAGTTAGGTTAGAAAAAAATATCCAAATCTTTGATGATCCCCAGGAGCACCAACAAATCTATCATAACCAAATGGAAAGAACATGTCACAACAGCAAACCTGCCAAGAGACGTCCGCCCAACAAAACTTACGGAACGGGCAAGGAGGGCAATAATCAGAGAGGCAGCACAGAGACCTAAGGTAACCTTGGAGGAGCTGAAGAGTTCCAAGGCAGAGATTGGAGTATCTGTACATAGGACAACAATAAGCCGTAAGCTCCATAGAGTTTGGCTTTATGGCAGAGTGGCCAGAAGAAAGCCATTACTTTCAGCAAAAAAAAAAAAATGGCATGGTTTAAGTTTGCAAAAAGGCATGTGGGAGACTCCCAAAAGAGAAGGAAGGTGCTCTGGTCTGATGAGACTAAAACTGAACGCAAACCCAACACATCACATCAAATTACCCAAAGAATACCATCCCCAGTGAAACATGGTGGTGGCAGCATCATGCTGTGGGGATGTTTTTCAGCAGCCGGGACTGGGAAACTGGTCAGAGTTAAGGGAAAGATGGATGGTGCTAAATACAGGGATAATCTTGAGCAAAACCGGTACCACTCTGTGCGTGATTTGAGGCTAGGACGGAGGTTCACCTTCCAGCAGGACAATGACCACAAACACACTGCTAAAGCAACACTTGAGTGGGTTAAGGGGAAACATGTAAATATATTGCAATGGTCTAGTCAAAGACCAGTCCTCAATACAATAGAAAATTTGTGGTCAGACTTAAAGATTGCTGTTCACAAGCGAAAACCATCCAACTTGAAGGAGCTGTAGCAATTTTGCAAGGAGGAATGGGCAAAAATCCCAGTGGTAAGATGTGGCAAGGTCATAGAGACTTATCCAAAGCGCCTTGCAGCTGTGATTGCCGCAAAAGGTATGAATATTTATGCAAATTGACTTTTTCTGTTATTTTGTTTTATTTGTTTTTTGCTTCACAATAAAAAAAAAAAACATCTTCAAAGTTGTGGGCATGTTCTGTAAATTAAATGATGATGCAAATCCACAAACAATCCATGTAAATTCCAGGTTGTGAGGTAACAAAACCCGAAAAGTGCCAAGGGGGGTGAATACTTTTGCAAGGCACTGTATCTAGCCTTCACTGTATATATAAGCAATCCTGTGTTACATTGAACCTGATTAACACTGTATATAATACACATCCTATAACTGCAGTCCTGATTTGATTGCTCTCTCACAAATGCTTAGTAGATTTTAATGCACACTTCACAATTCAAGGACACCACTGTTGATATTATCCAAGCATTGCAGAGGCTGTGATGTGCTCTATTTGCTGTGGAGAAAATTGCCAGTGCAGCCCTTCGAAGCTTGTCCTAAATAGCTTGTACATGATCATAGACTCTCTGTTGTACAATGTAGAGTTACATAGCACATGGCAAGCAACAAGATTCCCATATCTTAGCATTATGCTCTTAGTCTATAATACACTGCTATTTCTATGCAATGCATAGAGAGTGAAATGATGGTTAATACTACTATTAATACTACTTCCCGACTGCTATTTACTAAAACCTATATTCTGGTGGTCCAGTGGTTAGGATTCAGTGCTTTCACCGCTGCCACCTGGATTCGATTCCAGTCAAGGAACCAAGAGGTCACAACATAAACAAATTAAAAAGTACAGGGTTGTATGACCCTGTAATACTCTGTAGCGCTCCTCAGGTGATCTAGTTCTTAGGGGGTTAGTTATCAATCCAATCTTTAGATTGCTCTCATTTGTCTCTGAATTAAGTTGGTTTATTCCCAAGTCCAATGTGATGGTTATAGCTAGGGGTGCTGCTTCTTTTGGAACACAGTTCACTGGTGTGTTTGTATGGTATGCAATAAAGAGAAGAGGGGTGGGGGTTTTGACACATATTGTATGATTAGATTTATTATAAATCCTTCCTGAAGCTTCTACTTGTCAGAGTATTAAAATATGTTGGTGTCTGCCAGTAAAACAATATGAATTCTAGACCTTGACTTCATATTCACAAATACTGCTGAACCTTGGATTTTGTAATAAAAAATAACTAACCAACGCTAATACTATGTAAAGTAAAGCTTACAAATCATGTATTTTGGCCCTTATGTCTGAAAGTAATCAACTTAAGAGTAGTAGACGCACTATCATAATAGTTCTATTTTTGAAGAGTCTCCCATACTATAATACAAAAAATTATTTTATTTTTATCTTTAAAAATATAATGATTAGGAGTTTTGAAAACTGACATTAAACAGAATTGAATTTAAAAAACGTGTTTCAAGAGATGTTAACTGGCTTGAGTAAAAAGAGGAACATACAACTTCCACCCATGTAAAAAAAAAAAAAAAAAGCATGCACTTCACATTTCCTTTTAACAGACTCTGAACTGATACTGTTTTGCCCCACCATGTAGAACAGGTGAAGAAGGTTTAAAACATTTTTTTTTAAATTTAATTTCATACTTTTTCATTGTATTATAACTGCCTTTAAATACTACAGTATTACCATTTAGAACCCCAAAAAGTGTTTACTTATCTTTATTGTTATTTGTAGTTCAGCTGCAGTATATATGTATATATATATATATATATATATATATATATATATATATATATATATATATATATATATATGTTGTGGTGTACTGCCCCCCGGTGGATGGTGCAAGTCACACAGTAAGGAGGAAATCTGCTCCAGGTAACTTGGAGTTAATCCCCTGGAGCTGGGCTAATTGAAGCTGCAGGTGTGAAATACCTTTTTAAAAGACACACACAGAGCTGAAGGGCGGCTGATTAGGCTCTGGCCTGAGTGCCGTGAGGAGTCTGTGTGGAGCTGCAGTCTATGTGAGAAGCTGTGATGTGAGACAGTCAGGAAGACTGGATCCTGAGAGCAGAGCTGAGATAAGCTCTGAAGTAAGACAGCAGGAAACACTGCTAAAAGTATAGCGAGACACTGGCAAGTAAGTTGGATTGCCTGGAGAATACAGCCAGCAGCTTAAGAAGTGACATTGAGTGTTTCAGCGTGACTTGGGAGGAGAAAGAGACAGAGTTCCTGAACAGGACCTGACTGCAATGATATTTACTAGAGAGACTGTTTGCTCTAAAAGTAGAGGACCTGCAGAGGTTCCATTGCAGCTGAAAAAGCTGAGAGAGAGAGAGACTGGACTTAAAGGGACCACCCCTCTATGTGAAAAGGTACTTTTTTACCTGCAGACCGAGAAGCGGTCTCAGGGCTAGTGAGGGTGTTCCTGCAAATAAGTAAGCCTGTTTATTTAGATTTTCTTTTCATGCTATAAATGAAGCTATTGTTTGTTTTGTATACTTTATTAAAAGCAGAGATAAAGTATATGGTGACTCAGCGGATTATGTGGAAATTACAGGAGCAACCGGTAGCCAGAGGCCGGCCCTGCCACAATATATATATATATATATATATATATATAAATAGATATCATTGTTTATTTGTAACGCGCCTACATATTCCATAGCGCTATACAAGCTATAGCAATATTAATACATTGAGAAGGATGGAGGGCCCTGTCTTTGAGCTTAGAATCCAATGTCCATAGTGCTCTACCCAAAGCACCATGCAAGATTAAAAACTCTCAAACTTACAATATATATATATATATATATATATATATATATATATATACCCTGATTAACTAAGTGGGATCGTGGGAGGAACCCTCTCGCATTCCTCAAAAAGCAAGCTCAACCAACTTACCTTTGCACAGAATTTTCACATTGCTCCTCCTTAAGTTGCTCTGAGCAGTGTGCTCCCTTTGCCTTCTTTGTTTTCTTTCTCTTTGTTTCTCCTTGCCGGTAGTAAGTTCCCTACTTCCTTCACTTTCTGGCTTCCTCCCCTCACTTTTCCACCTTTCTACCTCCTCTCCTATCTGCCTGTCTTCTGTTGCCTCTCTGCCCGGCCTTTTCCTCCCCTCCCGCATTCTCTGGCTACCCTGTCGCCCTTCTGCTCCCCCTCCTGTCTTTTGCTCCCATCCTCCTCTGCTTCTGCCTCTGTTTTCACAGCTTCCCCTGGTTTCACCACTCTTTCTGACACCTCCACCGGTCCTTTTTCTCTCCTGCAGGTCTTTGGCCTAACTTGTTTTGCTAGGCATCAGATTCACTGACACCCTTGTGTTACTGCTCAGTTACCTATCACCATTAACTCTTCTGTGATCACTTCCTTATTTTATCATTGCATTATGTAAGCACTCACCATGGTCCTTGATACATCCACCCTTTCCCCAAATGGTTTTATCACTCTCTATCTACTCTTAATTACGTGAACTAATCTCACTAACTGCCATATATCAATCCCATAATCCAACACCAATTCCTATCCTTCCTCAACTCTCTGCCCCTTTCAGTCCCTCTCATCATTCATCACTAACCAATCCTCACCCATCCTCATCTTCTTTCGTGCTTATGATACCAATTCCTCCTTTAATTTTTCCTTAATTTATTTTCTTCAATTATTTATTGCCACCTCACCATCTATGCACCCCACCTAAGTTCCCTCTTTATTTCCTTTTTATAGCCTCTCAACCTACTCAGGCTTTAATGCCATTGACCTTCATTTCATTATCTGTTCATGTAATTTGGCTCAGCAGATTCGCTGTCTGCTCCTTCATAAGATACATAGTTATCTATACCTATGACCATGCTAATTGCGCAATCACTGTACATCACTCCAAATCTTAACATAGTTAACCAACTGCCCCTAAAACAAATACTTCACATACATCATGTCACCGCCAATATGGCTCCTAAATTGCCAAACTTCATTAATCCAGGTATGCCACAATTCAATCGTATCAAGTCACTGATTTTGTCCATCACAGGGTAAACTAAAGTTGATCCATTCACAAGTTGCTGATCCAGAGCACAGCTCCTGAGTCGCTCATGCCAACATCAGGCTTGATTCATTCTTTTCCTCAACCAAATATCTCCTCTTTCTATTTCAGGTTGCTTAAAATATCAGACCCAAACCATTCCTATGCAGAAAGTACTCCATCAGAGGCTGCATCGTCTCCCGATAGGGCCCCATCAACTTGGCCAGCATCCGGTTGCCAGTATGCCCCTCTTCACAATTCCACTTTCTGCCTTTCACATCAAGCAAGCTCCATCCCTACAGTTTCGTTCTTAGGCACGGCACTTTTAACTCCCCGCTCAAGGATCGTCTAAGGCCAATGCACTACCTAGGGGCTTCAGCCATCTGTAACAACTTCAACACCAAAGTTTGCAACTTCACTGGCTGTTGACTGCTCCACATGCGTGCTGACTGCTCCACATTTGCTATGTCATAAGGCGCACACCAAAATGACAGTCAGCCCTAAATCTGACAGCTTTCACATGATACCTCACAAACCACCCATCCCGCCATTTAGTATCCTATCTCCCGACAAGTTTCACAGAAAGGTGTTGGCATTGCCTCAAGTTTCTTTCACAAGTGACAACCCAAACACTTCAAATCAACCATAGATCGTGAAAAAAACTCCTAATATCTGAAGTCAATAAAGGATATCTATTATGTTCATTCTCATCACCATTATTCCCTGTTAGGAATAGCAGCCATGAAGTATTCACTCAAGAAGCACCTGTTTATTGACCTGTGAGCACCCCATGGGCAATTTATACCAAGCGTTAACTCTTTAATCCCCTCAGAAGTCAACTCGCTAAAATATGCCATAGTTGATAACACCATTACCATCTTTAAGCTAGGTACTAGAAGCTGGCTGTCCAAATCAGACATCCAATATGCATTCAAACAGCTTCCAATCTACCCAGACCTCTGACATCTCCACAGTTTTAAATGGGACAACACTTTCTATTTCGCCTGTAGACTCACCTTTGGTTTTAAAAGTAGCCTGACATTTTTCGACCAATTTGCAGAAACTCTTTGTTGGATAATACTCAATGTACTCAAATGTACTCATTATTTAGATGACTTCTTGTTCATTGAACCACCCAATGCTCAGTGCACAAGTCTTCAAAAGACAACAAAACATTTTGACCTACATAACATGAAAAAAACGAAGGACCCACTCCCAAACTGGAATTTTTAGGAATCATCCTCTACACTGTGTGAATGGAAACTAGATTGCCGATAAACAAATTAGAAATACTTCAAGAATGCATGTGAAGCATTACCATAACCAATACTAAAACTATTAAAGACCTGCAATGACTATTAGGCTACCTAAACCATGCCACCAAAATAGCCTTAGATATTCTAATCTCAAAGAGTAAATGTTAAATTTATTACTGCAGTAAAGAAAAAATCAGCATTTAGAGGGAGCTTGTAATTTGTTGTCCATTCAGAACTTATACAGCCTATAAAGTGTAGAGACTTCTGCTTAGGGACAAATTACAACCTACAGTTTGAATGCCGTAAAAACTATCACAGCAGCATTTTTAAACCAACTGTAAAACCGTAAAAAGAGCTTCAAATGAAAAACAGTTTTACACGTTATATATTTGCTTGTAACTGCGCTACAAAATGGTCCAGAACAGTTTTAAAACTTTAGTCGTCCTGGAGTCCAACATATGCAACATGTATGGGATCCTGAGAAGTGGCATGCTTATCTACCCAAGGTTACTTGTCAAGAGGTTGAGGAAAGAACCTGATACAGAAGATAATCAGGAGTTAGCAACCTGTTTGATGGCAGGGAAAGCTCAGGAAGCCAACAAGCTCAATGCTGAAAATGAGAAGGAGCTGGCTGAAGCAGCCAAAGACAGAGATGAAGCAGCTAAAGAGCCTTGAGTTGATGATATAAAAGTGTCCAATGTTGTGATCGAAGCTCAAAGAAAAAAGGGCAATATATTGTCACTTATTGGGTATGAAGACTGCTCAAGGCACTGGGGAACCCAAACCAATGAAGATACCTTATGGATAAGAGCAATAAAAAGGCCTCCATAAGAAACTTGGACAGACCCAGCCATCTGTCCATGGTGAACTCTCCCAAAATGCAGGGCAATACTTTAGAAAGAAAATGCCTGACCCAGAGACAGGGGAAATCAAACAGGTGATAGCTGCCAAAGTTCCTTCAAAATAAGAATATCCTGGGGGGCGTGGCCAGCAAGCTAATGGAAAGGTTGTGCTGCAACAGAGCTCCTGCTCAACGACCGAATAATCTGCTAATTGTGGGTTTATTTCCCACCCAAAAGCTCCACAAGCACTATATACATTCCCAGCTACCCTCAGGGATCACGGGGATACATTTCTTTAGTGGCACAAACAACTTTCCGGCGCCACGTGAAAACGGGCCTAGCAAGGGCCTGAAGCATCCCGAGTGTCTCCCTTCCTCCCCCGGCTGGGAGATACTTATAAGGCGACTCTACCACTGCGAACAATACACCTGCACAACTGCACACTCAGCTGAGGACACAGGTGACACGAGTGCTGGTTCGTGAGCCTGCGGAGGTCCCACACCGGGAAGCAGTGGCCGCAGTGAGTACACCCCAAGCCCAGGACAATACTTACCCACCAGACGCCGACTCCCACAGCCTCTAAAGACCACACAGTGGACGCAACACCATCGGCGGTAGAGGGCCAGAGCATCGAGCCTCCCGCCACATCGAAGCTGGAGGCCTGGAGGGAGAGAAGACGGCAGTAGGGTAAGGGCTCAAGCCGGCACACAGACCAGATTCCCTCTCCCCCTCACACTCCATGTATACCACAGACCCAGGGCATCATTGTGAGGCCAACACATAGGCCCAGCGTGAGGGCACACAACGTAGCTAAATACAAGCTACAACCAGCAGCAGTCAAACAGGTGCCAGTAACACCCATACTAAAGACAATATCCAGACCCTCATCAAGAGGCACACGTGGACTTACAAAAAAGGCCCCACTCAGCCCCAGGGGTGCGTGGAACCCTCCTGGAGCCTAACACTGACGGCCATTTTGGCTCATCCCCAACAACAGAAATTAAGACTCTTCCCGCCAAAACAGCGGCGGCCATTTTAAAGAGCCCAACTTACACTCCCTAACTCTAGGCCTAGTGGGCGCATACTTCTCCTCCCTTCCAGTAGTGTCATCTAAACACTAAGAGGACAGAGGAGACCCACTTCAATAGTATACCCTTATACTACATTGGACACTCTACAATCACCACCACAAGCAAGAGAATCCGGGGCCTAACAGAGGAGAGAGTCACTGAAGAACAAATTGACAGAACTCCAGCGCACTCTGGTGGCCGCTTCACATAGTGCACAAGAGTGAAACTTACTATTAATCTAATAGACTGGCAGTTCATCATTCATATGGAAATCACATCCCTCTAAAGATGTAAACCACTATCAATGCCCACACAAAGGGGAAGCTTACATCAGACAAAAGTGAAGAGTGACTTATAAAGTATTATGGCTGGAGTGGCAACGAGGAAAAGCAACAAAAACATTCAAGCCTACTATCCACCAAAGACAATAACAGCAACCCCTCAGACTCTCCAGTCAACAACGAGTCCTACCGAAACAAGAGCAATGGAGCAATCCACCCCGAGCACCAAAGGTGACATACAAGACCTGAAGGACCTAATCCGAACGTTCAGAGAAGACATTAAAACGGAAATCTCGAAGGTATCCACAGAGCTAAAATCCGAAATAAAAAAAATAGACTCCAAAACAAGTGTGCTTGAAGAGAAATACAAAGAACTTCAGCAATCCCATCAGCAGATGGAAATGGAAATATCGGCGCTAAAAGAAGAACAAGCTAACCACCTCTTGTTCCAAGAAGATCTAGAAAACAGATCTAGGAGGCAGAACGTGAGATTACGCAACGTCCCTGAATCGGTAACGGATCTTAAAGGATACTTGTACGAACTATGTGAATTCCTGTTACCAGATCTAAACTCGGAACAATACAACATTGATCGCATACACAGAGCCTTGGGTGGACGCCCAAACATGAAGGAAAGACCTAGAGATATCATCGCAAGATTTCACTATTTCACCACAAAAGAGTTGTTCATGAAGGCATCCAGAGGAGGCATACCTGAAATCGAAGGTCATCAACCTCAGATCTTCTCCGATCTATCACAACTAACACTATCCAAAAGGAGAAATATGAAACCCCTATTGGACTGCATCCTTGCCCAGGGCTGGAGATACTCCTGGGGCTTCCCATTCCGTCTGACCATATCGAGAGACAACAAGTTTTATTCCATCAGATCCTTGGAAGAAGGAATCAAATTGCTGACATCTTGGGACATTCAACTACATGCGACCCCTGAACTTCTCATGGAAAACAGATCACAAGGAGAGAGGAGAAGAGGATCAACGCGACGAGACAGAGGGAGAAACATCTCACTCCCGGACTCAAGGAACTCTAGAAACCAAAATGTTACAATGTGATATATTATGCTGTCTTTTCTCTCTTATTCTCTTTTTCCAAGAAGCCTATAATGCTGCCGATAAGTAATCACTATGCAAGGCGATGTAGGCCAAGGCGTTGTAGTGTTAGATTTCACTGTACTCTTTCAAAATGCTTCTGACACACAACCTACAATGCCCTTACAGTAAATAACACCTGACCTTAGTAAAGTAAACCTGCTAAACCACAACTTACCCACGCCTATACAACATACTAAACAGGTAGACCATTATAACGTGCAGTAGATATAGACAAACTAAATTTCTCCTGTCATATCTCTAAGGCGTACTTTAAGTTGACTATATGATAGACACCACTGGGTTTACAAACAATCAGTTATTTAAGGCACTTCAAATTCAACTTTCTGACAGATTTTATGTTCCAATACCCTGCATTAGACTAATCTCAGAAACCCTTGGAACGGAGAATAGGTTAGATTTCTATAGGTTCACTTTTTCACTTTAAAATTTATAGACCGCTCACAAAGTCCCCCGTGGGCAATTTAGTTAGATCAGAAAACAGGCGAATCCTCACAGTGTCAACTAACGACACGAGTGGATTCACCACGTAAGTTAAGGAGGATAGCGAGTGCTATCCTTTCGATAGTTTTATTACTACTACATTCACAGCTAATCGAAGTAGCTGTAGTTTATTTTCTTGTTAAAACAGTTCACACCCCAGTGAAACGTCCACGTTTTGGATAAAGACGACTCAAAATCCTTGCCAACACAGAGTAGTAGAGAACTCTTCTAAGGTTGCCTTTGTATTAGTTTATCACTGTGTAAAACTTAATATTTTTCCCCGTCTTCCTGTTTGCTCCACTAGCACAACCAACCTCCGAGTGTAAGGACACAATCCCAGCAGGGGGCCTATCAGACAATCTCGGCAAGAACGACAAAAGATCATTCCGTCACGACCTGCTCCCCATAAGGAACATAGAGCTAAAAGGTAGGACACACCATGAACCTCAACATTATCTCACACAATGCTCAGGGCCTCAATGAACCCGTTAAAAGAGGGATAGCAATAAAAGAATATCACAAACTAAGAGGGGATGTAGTAATGATCCAAGAAACACATTTTAAAAAATTAGCGATCCCCAAATATTGGGGGAGATCATACATGCAGACATACCACTCTTCAGCTAAAGAGAAGACTAAAGGAGTGACAATCTTGGTACACAATAGATTTAATTTTTGCCATTCCAAAACTCAATCAGACCCAGAGGGCAGATATTTAGCAATTCATGGATCCATCCAGGAACAAAATGTGACTTTCCTTAACCTTTACGCCCCGAATACCGAACAGGCACAATTCTTCGCTAAAATATCACGTATTATGATGGGATGGGAGCCATCTATCCTAGTAGTGGGAGGAGACATGAACACTGTACTAGACCCAGACAAAGACCGATCTGCCAAATCTCCAGCGCACACTACGCCAACGGCCACCAAAGCGTTCAAACACATTCTAAGATCCTACGGTCTGATAGACACATGGAGAGCAATAAATCCCTCGGACAGGACATACACCTTCTTCTCCCCCAGACACCAGTCCCACTCAAGGATCGACCATGTGCTGATACAGCAACGACTAACCCATAACTTAATGGGTGCAGATATACACCCCATTGCATGGTCGGACCATGACTTGGTTCTGGTTTCCCTGGATGGCTTCATCCCATCAGGACGATCCCCTTCATGGACCTTCAACCCACACCTACTCAATGATGTAACCTCCAAAGACAAAATTACCAGAGCGATAGACGACTACTTTGCAATCAATAGTGAAAGCGAGGTGGGCAGGGGGGGAGTGTGGGCAGCCCATAAAGCAGTCATTAGAGGGGTCTGTATCCAAATAGTTGCAACAACAAATAAATTAGAACAAGCCCAATTGAACACTATTAAGAGTAAAATTTCAGACCTACAAACACAATTCACTAGGAAACACGACCCGAAGATTTACAATGAACTCCTGGTTCAAAAGCAATTATTAAATGCTATTCTTCGGAAAAAAATGATAACAATCCTCCAACGCACACAGGCCACAATGTTCAGGAGCGCCAACAAACCAGATACCATGTTAGCCAGAAAACTGAAAACACAGAGAGCTAATTCCTTTATCCCAAAAATAATTAACAAATCTAACAAGCTAGTCTTTAAGCCAAATGAGATAGCCGAAACATTTCGACACTTCTATGAGGAGCTTTACTCAGCCCCCGCACAATCAGGATCCAAAGCCCACGAATCACAAATAGATTCTTTCTTAAACTCAACAGAGCTGCCACAAATTGAGAGAACCCGAGCTGTAGAATTAGCAAAACCCATCACGATAGAAGAAATTAAAGAAGCAATTAAAACAACTAAATCACATGGGGCACCAGGCCCGGACGGGTTCACGAATTATTACTACAAACAATGCTCACATCAATTACTCCCGCACCTTCACAAATTATTTAATGAGCTATTAAAAGGACCCCCCATAAAACAAGAATTCTTAGAGGCAAAAATTATTGTAATCCCTAAAATAGGTAAAGATCCGGCCCAATGTGGAAGCTACAGACCAATTTCGTTAATTAATAACGACATTAAAATATACTCAAAGATTCTGGCGAACAGACTGGCCCCATTGTTACCTAGTGTGGTCCACCCGGATCAGGTGGGCTTTATTGCCGGTAGAGAAGCTCCAGACAACACCAGGAGAGTGTTAAACCTAATAGAAATAGCCAAAAAAAACAATATCCACTCAATGCTTCTATCACTAGACGCAGAAAAAGCATTCGACAGAATAGATTGGACATTCATGTGGGAAGTGCTAACCAGGATAGGTCTAGGAGAAGGTTTTATAAGAGGGATACAGTCCTTATACACGAACCCCGAAGCCTCCATAACATATCAGGGATTCAACTCTAAAAGACTCAAAATAACCAGAGGGACCAGACAAGGCTGTCCACTCTCCCCTCTATTGTTTGCTCTATGCCTAGAGCCATTGGCGATTGCGATCAGGAACTGTCCGGACATCCAAGGTATAAAAGTTGGCCCCAAGGAATACAAACTCAATCTTTTCGCAGATGATATCCTGCTCTCACTGACAGAACCAATAACTAGCTTGCCCAATTTACTCCACCTACTCACGAAATTCGGTACTATCTCAGGATTTAAAATCAACACATCCAAAAGTCTGGCACTCAACATTACACTACCCAAGGAGATGAAAGAAAATTTGGACAAACATTTTTCCATTAAATGGGCTCAAAAATTCTTGACTTACCTAGGTATTAATATTCCAGGTTCCATAGACCAAGTATATGACGCAAACTTCCCCCAAATCATCAGTAGAATAAAACAGGACATAGAGAAATGGTCAGCCTACAAAATATCCTGGCTTGGCAAAATAAACGCAATCAAAATGAATGTTATCCCAAAAATTGTATACTTATTTAGAGCGATCCCGACACCAATTAACTTGACAGCCATAAAAGCACTACAAAAAACCCTTTTCAAATTTACCTGGAATCAAAAAAAAACAAGAGTTAACAAAAATACGATGCACACACCCACACAAAAAGGAGGTCTAGCCTTCCCAAACCTGGTTAACTACTATAGAGGCCACAAGATTGGCGCAATTGACTAACTGGTATAAGAAAGAAGCCATTCCAACATGGGTCGAGATAGAAAAACAAATCTTGGAGGAAAACCACATAACCTTATCGCATACACTATGGCTCAGCGCACACAAAGAACTGAAAACACAAACCCTTACAAGCTGTATCCGCAACTCATTAACAGTTTGGAAAGAAATTAATAAAAAATCCCCCCTGTTACATGTAGGTTCAGGTTTAACCCCTCTTTGGCAATCCCATAAGGAAGGCCACGCCACCAAAACCTCCCAGATGAAATGGTGGATACAGAAAGATCTGACTATACTGTAGTCGCAGACACCTGGACTCTGGCACAAGGGGGCACACTGAACCAAATACCTAACAATGAATGGATTAATCTGATGATAATCAAACAAACGATATTTCAGAATGCAAAATCAAATAGTCAGAATAGAAAATCAGTATATGAACTATGTTGCATTAACAACCCTGGAGGCAAGGGCAACATTTCGGTTATATACAAACACCTATCTGAGGGGTCTAGCATAAACAAGCCACACTATCAGGAGAAGTGGGAATCAGAATTACAGACCACACTAGACGATAAACAATGGAGTCAAGTTATCAAGCAAGCTAACATTTCATCCTTAAATATCACCTTGAAAGAGAACGCACTAAAAACAGTAATGAGGTGGTACCTCACACCAGCGAGACTTCACCACTCAAACAAATCACTCTCTGACAAATGCTACAGAGGTTGTGGACATGTAGGTTCGCTAATTCACATGCTGTGGGAATGTCCCAAAATTAAACATATTTGGCAGGCAACATACAACACATTAGGTAAACTGTGGGGGAAAACATTAGAGCAAAAACCAGAAGAAGCACTATTGGGACTCCCAAACACAACACTAACAAAGAGTGAGCAATTCCTGACCAATCAGCTATACTTGGCATCTAGATGCATAATAGCCAAACATTGGAAACACACTGACCCTACATTTAAAGAAGTTCTACAGAAAATCGATCACATTCAAACCATGAGCCACTTCTCGGCGGAGTTCGATGTGAGATACAAACGATGGGCCTCCTGCTGGGACATCTGGAAAGTTAGAGGTCCAAAACGAGGTGAGTCTGAGAAAGACTAGACCAACTAATATGTTTTTTTGCGGTAAATTGGTAAGAGAAAAGAAAGAAATTTAATCTATAAATTTAGAACTAGACACACAGTGCTGTTAAATGCTCTGGTAAATAACTTTGTCCTGCAGGGACTAACTCTGAGACTCTCATATAAAACTATTTGGAGGAAAGGGAAAAGAAAATATTCTCATAAGATAGATGTATTGACCCCAATATCAACTGTAGAGCTCAAGACCTAGGAGAGCCACAAGTTATATCTTCATATCTGTTAACATACTTGTCCGAACTGTTTAGGATAAACCACAGATTTATTTACTGTTGTATAGACACGTTTATAAATGCTGTACTGTTGACTATTTCTGTACATTTTGATATATAATGTAAATCAAAAAATAAAAAAGAAGTTTAAAAAAAAAAAAATAAGAATATCCTGATTTTGATGAGGAAACTGGAATCCTTCCTAAAGTGAATGATGAGGAAGATGAGAATCTGGATATTGAGTTGTGGAAGAGGAACCACCATCTCTGCGAGGACATACAAAGCAGAGCATGGACATAAGTCCCATTAAAATTGTGAAGTATCCCGACAGCTCTAAGTTTCAAGCAGCCATAATACAGAGCTATTTGGGGAAGGAGAGACAATAAGGAAAACAAGCACAGCAAGAATCAAAGATTGACTCTATCCAAATGGGAGTGTAAAAGACTATAATTGAAGACCAACAAATTGCTGCTAATATGAGGGGTTTCAGGATGATGCCAAATTATATTCCTGAGTGGAGGAGGCATATGTTTAGTGGTAACAATGTGCCCCAGAGGTAGAAGACACAGATGTCTATTCTGGAGCAGCAGAAGAGTCCCCCCGTGTAGAAGGCTAAAGAGCAAGTTGTGCAGGAGCTGCCACACAATGGCAAACAGGATTAGTTAGATCTTGTCACTAATTGTTTATGTCACAGAGAAGCAGAGATCACCAAACTCTCCTCCCAACTACAAGAGACAGAAGATTCCCAGAAGCAGGAAGAAACAGTTCTGAAATATAAGGAGCTATATATATATATATATATATATATATATTGTGTATATGCATACTTATACATATTTATAGGTAAGGGTTATAGAGTTAACTACCCTATCCCTGATGTCTAGTACTCCATCCCCTGCAGTTCTCCTATAACCTCCTGTCCCTTTGGCTGCCCAGAATTCCTCATAGCTGAGTCTCATGAGATCATGCAAGATTATCTTGCGTGATCTTGTGAGCTCCGGCTATCATATCCAAAGGGACAGGAGATAAGATTTGTTCCCCCGCCATCCCCCCAGTTCCTACATCTATGACATAAGCTAAAGAATACACCCTCTCACCAAAATACTCTGGCCCAAAGCTTCAAAGAAAGTCTTACAGAAATGAGCAACTGAAATAGTCATGAAACTGGAGGAGCGTGTGCATGGTTTGAGCAACTTCATCACCTATTCTAGTGAATACAAGAGTAGTTCCATGGATGATGAGATGGACTTGGAAAAGATCAAGTTGGAGAGCTCAGAGGTCATGTGGTACATGGGGCAGCAGAAGGCTATTTCCTCAAAAGATAATGGAAATTTAGATGGTCCATGAGGAGAGCTGTAAAATTATGGCTCTGTCTGAGCACAATACTGACAACAAAAAGGCATAGGGATATGATTACCTAGTAAAAATATATCCAGGTACAATATAAGGCGTTCTCAAGTTTAACTTTTTGTGCAAAGAGGTTTTCACCTGACAAGAGGACATCCTTTGAGGTTAGAAGTAAAAAGATTCAACCTTAAAGAAAGAAAAGGGTTCTTCACGGTAAGGGTGGTTAAAATGTGGAACTCTCTACCAAAGGAGGTGGTGACAGAGGATTCAATAGATTACTTTAAAAAGGGATTGGATATATTTTTAAATAAAAAGGACATGGAGAGTTACCCTGGATAGCTAGAGAAGGAGTACTGATCCAGGGAAGAATCCGATCGCCAGTTAGTATCTGGGGTCAGGAAGGAATTTTATTTGTTTATGGCCCTTTGAGACAATCGGCAAAATCAGCAAGAGGCACACAAGTGAAGTTTTTTGCGTGGACTGAAGAAAAGAGACCCACAAGACAAATTTATTGTTGATTTGAAACCTGAAAAAAGACAAAGAGAGACTGTAGCGAGGAGCTTAGGATGAGCAACCAGCAGCACTTTGAAGAATACAGAACTGTTTTTGCTCCACCCAGGGTTAGCTGTGTGCGAGCCTGGTTAGTAAGGCAACTGTTTCAGTTAAGTAAAGGTAGTTCTTCAATGGAAACTAAGTCTGTTTATTTATTTTTAGTCTGTTTTGACATATATTTTGGCTACCATCTTAGTAAGATTTGAAAAGTATTAAAGTCACCTTTAGTTGTGTTCCTCCAAAAAAAAGTGCCAGACAAACAATCACAAGAAGAGAAGAGAATGGGAATTTGTCACACTATATATATATGTGTGTGTGTGTGTTCGGTCTTACACAGTAAACTTTGGCTTGCTGCTTTCTGGTCATACATAACAAAAAAACAATCAACTGCATCTAGATTACTAGATTAAAAACTCTCCATTTAAAGACATCTTACTATATTTTTCAGATGTTGTTTGGCTTGGGCTCCCAGTTTGTTATGAGATTCTCACAATATTCCCAAAGTCCCATCATCAAGGTTTCCAAGCACAGAGTCGGGAGTTGATGTGCCTTGCTCCCACAGGTCATATTTTCTTTTAATAATAAGACATTCTTCCATCTTATATTAATATTTAAGTTCAAAATCAGGTCAGTGAATCAAATCAACTTTACACATCTGCACTTTGAGACCAGACATCAACATTAATACACAATCACAGTAACAATTGTAACCTAATTCAAATTGTTTCGAATTTGTCTTCTCACGTTTAACAAAACTTGTGGCATTTCAACCATGACTGTGTTCATAGACAGCATAATCAGGCAAACCAGTTTGCCTTTATTATTACCACTATAGGTTGGGAGTTAAAAACTACCTTTGCAGTGGGAACATAACTATGTTTTTCAAACTAGAGAGAACTAATTTTGTTGGGGGGAAAATCTTTAGTACCGTATTGGTCCGAATAAAAGCTGCACCTTTTTTCCGATTTTTGAGCTTGCGAGTTACAGGTGCGGCTTATATTCGCGACCGTAAAAAAAATCATTGCCGATTTGCGAACTTTGCTTGTTACGTTACGTAGTTACATAGTTACATAGTATTTAAGGTTGAAAAAAGACTTTCAGTCCATCAAGGTAAACCTTTTAAGATCTCCTCTGATCTGCAATATGCAGATTAACTATTAATTCATTAGTTGTTAATTAATTATTAATCAATTATTTAATGTTTTTTTTTTTTTTTATTATTTTTAATTAGTCCAGAGGAAGGCAAATAGGAAAAAAAAAAAAAAAAACACAAGCGAGACTTAGCCAATTGTCTCAAAGGGAAATGTAAAAAAATTTGGATCAATACTGTCTCTCTAATTATCCATGATAACCCTGAATTCCCTTTTTAATTAGAAATAAATCTAGTCCCCTTTTAAAGCTATCTATCGAATCCGCTGTCACCACCTCCTCTGGTAGAGAATTCCACATATTAACTACCCTTACTGTGAAGAACCCTTTTCTTTCTTTAAGGTGGAATCTTTTTACTTCTAACCTCAAGGGATGTCCTCTTGTCAGTTGAAAACCTCTTGGCACAAAAAGCTCCCTTGACAAATCTTTATACTGACCCTGGATGTATTTATATAAGGTAATCATATCTCCTCTTAGAGGCCTTTTTTCTAGAGAAAATAAGTTTAATTTGGTTAGTCTTTATTCATAACTTAGCCCCTCCATTCCCCTTATTAGTTTTGTTGCCCTCCTCTGTACCTTTTCCATCTCTAAAATGTCCTTTTTATGAAGTGGTGCCCAAAATTGTACTCCATATTCCAAATGAGGGCGTACTAGAGATTTGTATAGTGGCAGAATTATATTTGCTTCCCTGGCTTCTATACCCTTCTTAATACATGCTAATATTTTATTTGCCTTTGCAGCTGCTGCTTGGCTTTGAGCACTGTTACCTAGGTGGTTGTCCACAAGCACTCCCAAATCCCTTTCAATATCTGATACACCTAGATTTGCACCATTAAGATTATAAATTGCATGGCTATTTTTCATTCCCAGATGCATAATCTTACCTTTATTCGTATTAAATCTCATCTGCCATTTAGATGCTCATTCCTCAATTTTTTGTAAATCCCCTTGGAGGAAAAGCACATCATTATCTGATTTAATTACCTTGCACAACTTTGTGTCATCAGCGAAAATGGAGACCCACACTCCAATCCTACCTCTAAGTCATTAATAAATATGTTAAAAAGGAGAGGACCTAATACTGAACCCTGAGGAACCCCACTTACCACATTAGTCCAATAGGAGTATGTTCCATTTACAACAACCCTTTGCTTCCTGTCTTTTAGCCAGCTCTCAATCCATGAGCAGATATTTACTGCAATTCCTGTATCCCTTAGTTTGCCCAATAGTCTCCCATGTGGCACTGTATCAAAAGCCTTTGCAAAATCCAAAAAGACTACATCCACTGAGTTGCCTTGATCCAGGTTCCTACTAACCTCCTCATAGAAACTAATTAGATTTGTTTGACATGACCTATCCCTCATAAATCCATGTTGACTCCTACTTATAATCCTGTTCAAATAGACATATTCTTGTATATTATCCCTTATTAACCCTTCTAAAAGCTTCCCCACTACAGAAGTGAGGCTCACTGGTCTATAATTCCCCGGATTTGCTATTGCTCCCTTTTTAAATATATGTATCACATCAGCTTTTCTCCAGTCATCTGGTAGAGACCCTGTGTTGAGTGAATCTTGAAAAATTAAATATAATGGTTTGGCTATTACAGAACCCAGTTCCCTTAGTACCCTTGGATGTATTCCATCAGGACCCGGGGCTTTATTAACATTTATTTTTTCCAACCTCTTTTGGATTACTTCCTGTCTTAACCAATTATTTGGCAAAGGTAGTGTAGCCCCATTATGTTGTAGTGTCCCAACCACTTGTACCTCCCTTGTGTATACAGAAGAAAGGAACCTATTTAGCTCATCTGCCTTTTCCTGGTCACTAATTTTCAGACAGCCTGTTTCACATTCTAATGTTCCTATAGCTTCCTTCCTCGCCTTCTTCCCATTAATATACTTAAAAAATATTTTAGGGTTAGTCTTACTCTCTTTTGCAATTAATTTTTCATTTTCAATTTTAGCCAGTCTAATCGCGCTTTTGCAAGCCTTGTTGATTTCCTTGTATTCCCGTAAAGCAGTCTCTGTCCCCTCTTGTTTGTATAATTTAAATGCCTGTTTTTTACTCTGTATCTTGATCTTTAAATCATTGTTAAGCCACATGGGTTGTGATTTACTCCTTTTACTTTTATTCCCACACAGTATATGCCTATGTGTATGTATATTTAGTAAGGATTTAAATGTTGTCCATTTATGTTCAATGTTTTTACCTATCAGTTCTCTGTCCCAGTCTATACTTTGTATTGCTGCCCTTAGACCGTTAAAATCTGCCCTTTTAAAATTAAGAGTTTTTGTTGGCCCCTTAAAATGTTGTTTTTTTAATTCAATCTCAAATGAGACTGTGTTGTGATCACTGTTTGCCAAAGGTTGCCCTATTTCTACATTTGATACTATATCAATATTATTTGTGATGAGTAAATCTAAGATAGCTTCATTTCTAGTAGACTCCTATTTAACACGATTTGGAATGTGATTGCTTAATTCTGAACACAGCTACATACCCAGTTATAAGAGGGTGTGCATACTTATGCAACCACATTATTTTTCTTTTTTTTTTTCTTCCCTCCACCTAAAAGATTTCAGTTTGTTTTTCAATTGAGTTGTACAGTTTATAGGTCACATTAAAGGTGAAAAAAGTTCTGAAATGATTTATCTTTGTCTAATTTTTTTACAGCACAGAAACCTGACATTTTAACAGGGGTGTGTAGACTTTTTATATCTACTGTATATATGATTTGGCACTGGAAAGGGGGGACCAAAAATTATTTTTGCACCCGGGCCCTCTATTCACTAGCTCCACCACTGGATATTAGGGAACCATTAAAAATGCAAGAGTTTTTGCTCCCTTTGATACATATTGTAATGTGTCTTTTA